>BTPG01000004.1:170850237-171115436 GCA_036245525.1 Semisulcospira habei
AGAGATAGAGAGAGAGAGAGAGAGAGAGAGAGAGAGAGACCACCGTTTGATTTCACAAACCAGACATGAGTCCATAACCACTTGTACAAAATCACCCCTTCTTTCAAATTATGATGTCCCCCTGTTGATTATCTAGCATTTTAAAAGGCTGTATTTATGAAAAGGCCTTTGACGGCTTGTGCCCGAATTGAAAAGAAATGGAATGCCGCCGCTATTGAAAAGCGCGGTGTGAGGGTAACACAAAAGGCGATCAACCGTGACACTAGCCGGCAGCTCAGGCTTACGGTACAATTATACTGACATGAGTGTCTGTAAGTGTGTCTGTTTGTTTATGCATCTGTTTGTTTGTGTGTGTGTCTGTTTGTGTGTATTCATGTGTGTGTTTGTGTGTGTGTTCATGTATGCATGTGTGTTTGTGTGTGTGTTCATGTATGCATGTGTGTTTGTGTGTGTGTTCATGTATGCATGTGTGTTTGTGTGTGTGTGTAATAGCACACACATTTATACTGACTTTAAAATCAGGCCTCTCTCTGTTTGAAGTGGCTATGAGACATGTATTTATGGTAAAATGAGTCATTCATGTTACCTACAGACGGTACCAAGGGTAACAACACAAACATTAGTAAGCAGACGGCAGGCCCATTCAGCCAAACAAAAGAGCGACGACATTATCGCTTGAATATTATGTCGAAATTTTTATTCATAAATCTTGGGGGGTCCATAAGTTGGGCAGAGCATTCGAAACTGAAATGCTAATCTGTCAAAAGCATGTCGCCAAGTTTCAAAACTTACTCATAATGAGGGCCCTGAGAGTACAGCTGACTAAAACGTTTTACAACGGAAGTCAAGCCTGGAGTCTTGGCGGCTCTTGAGGATCTGTTGTTTATGTACTCAGTCGGGTGTCTGTTTAATGCAGTGAGTAATGTGTCTATTTTCAACTTGAAAGCGCAGTTACATATACACCACCCACGGGCGCGTGAACTACAGCTCGAGTCAGGCATCAGTTATGCACCCAAAAGAAATATCTTACAATCTGTGTGTGTGTGTGAGTGTGTCCGTGCGTGTGTGTGTGTGTGTGTGTAGTTATATGTGTCTGAGTGTGTGTCCGTGCGTGTGTGCGTGAGTGCGCGTGCGTGCGCGTGTACGTGCGTGTAGTACTGACAGTGTTGTACAAAGCACATTTCGAGTATGCATAAGAGGACATTCACCGTTTCAGAAATTGTACTGCAGTAAAATAATATTAGATAAGACCCGCCAACATACTCGCTAGGAGAGAGCTAACAAACGAAAGTAGACTAATAGTTGTAACACAGGTTATGCCTGGAGTCCGAGACTTGAGGATCTGACCTGTGTCCACTTATAAAAATCTAGGCTCGTGAGGATCTTAGATATACTCCGGTACAAGGCAGCCGAATACTAGATGTTTTACCGTCTACTCGATTTCACTTCCCGGTTCAGTGTTTACTGTAGCTATGGGTTCAGAGCTTTAAGGGTAAAGTTCATAAACATTAAAACAAATTAACAGTACATGTTTAAGTGTTGTCAGAGACAATAGTTATAGAGAGAGATAATAAGAGATTACTAATGTATCAAATTTCAATAAGGCCGCACTAATCATGGTCGCCACTTTTCAAAAAACAAAAGGGTGATTATGTGGTAATAGAGAGGTTAAGTGATGTCACAGATTTTAATTTCAATAAAGGCGAGATTTATAGATCGGTGCGGCCTTATTGAAATTTGATTCTTAGTAATCTCTTATTATCTCTCTCTCGACCATGATAATTCAAGGGCAGTGCCTGATTAGCTTGGCGCCGACAGGCGCCAAGCTAATCTGGCACTACCCTTGAATTATCATGGTCGACCCATCTCCTGCTGTAGTGCGTCAGGGCTGAATGGGTTAAAGCAGTTTCTAACAAAACCAGTTCTTCTTGTGGTGGCGTGTCACGATTCTAGATAGTCGGTTAATAGACTTGCATAGCGCGTGTACGACTAATAATATAATACAGTTACATGATAGTCACACTATCTACATGTGACTAGAATTTAGGTGTAACAGCCGTTCGGATGAGTAATAGTTTGTTCGGTGCTTTTTGTTGATAAACGTGTTTTTGACATTGTTTCTTTTTTTTTTTTTAACTCATGTGACACACTACTGCTTATAGAGATGGATCGACCATAATAATTCAAGGATTTTTTTTGGGAGGGGGGGTGGGGTGGGGGGGGAGGGTGATAAAATTGTTGTTGATGTTGCTTCTGCTTTTAACTGACACAGCCCTGATGCGTCAATGCAGGAGATGGGTCGACCATGATCATTCAAGGGTAGTGGCAGATCAGCTTGGCGCCTGACGGCACCAAGCTAATCTGGCACTACCCTTAAATGATCATGGTCGATCCATCACCTAAAACAGGTACATAGTTGTTAGGTGACTTCTCCAAGCTGTCTGAATTGCGACCTTGGGGTTAAATGGGTTGCATATTCTATAGGTACTATGCGAAGGTAGATTTGCGGGCGAACGGGCGGGCTAGGGGGGGGTGGGGGGGGGGGGGGGTCACAGGCTGGGGCTAGGGAAATTCATTTTCAAGGCATGTATCAGCGTGCAGTATATCGAATCTTCTCGTCACTGTAAAGCAAGACTTGCTGAACTCTTTGGCTGTCGGCAGCGGTGTCAGTTTGTCGCAATGATTCCTGTAGGAATCAGTCATCGCGACAAAGACCGCTACCGACTGCCAAAGGGTTAACAGTGCCTAGAAGAAATAAATACTGTACATTGATCAGCGGCATTGTGAAAACGCATTTCTCTAACAAAACCTGTGGGTGGGGGAAAAGTGGGGGGGGGGGGGGAGGGGTAGGCGGAAAGACGGCCATGAGAATCGGAGGTACCCATTTCTATTACTTCAGCACGCACAAACAGGCCCGGTCTCTGCCATTGTACACACACCACCACCGTGCTGACCACATCCGACTAAACTGAGACTAAAGGCGACTTCTCAGTTGATAAGCAAAGATGTAAATAACACCCACGAGAGACATATATCTTCATCAGTCCCTGCGAACGCAGGGACTGATGAAGCTCTATGCCTCGAGCAGATGGACGGCTTTCGCGGAAAGACTGAAAACGGTGCCGTTTCTTTGGCATAAAGTTCAAGGAAGAGTCCCCATAAATACATGCGTCATGCTTCAACAGGCATATATTTTGCCATAATACACTTTACAGCAGCGACCTGTTCCATGCAATAAAGGGTTGATAGTTCGCGGGGACGCCTTTACAACTGTTCCTTAGTATGTCTTACAACAATGTTGGACAAAAGGGCTAGCTTAACCCTTATCATCCTGATGCTAAAAGCTTGAAATTTGTACACTGCCATAATTATGCAAGCTACATTATAGTGCTTACAGATAAGGATCATAGACCAATGGCTTTAGTTCAAGGGTGGTGCCAGAACAGCTTGGCGCCGCCTAGAGGCGCCAAGCTATTCTGGCACTACCCTTGTACTATTTTAGTCAAACTTAGTTGACACACTGGTGTATTCCGAATGATAAGGGTTAACTACTGAAGTTTTGTGAGTGTCGTAAAAAGACTTTTTGTTCTTCAGTCTTTTCCTTTGTACACAGGACAGGAGAGTTCCGCCGACTCGCACAAGGGACATATAGTGTGCATGTTCACATGAACTGTCAGTAAAAAGAAGGGCGAACAAGTTAGGGCGAACAACATTGTAAATCCTTAGTGTATCGACAAATCTTTTAGCAATCGAAACCCGGCCTGAAAGCAGACTACTTGAACTCACAAACCAGATCTATAGGTGAGGCTAGCGCTGGTTGAATAGTACCGGGTGATAGCGCGGTTTGGTATGTTTTCCGGAACGCCCGATGACTTCCTGAGAAAGGGAGACCAGCAAGTGGCATAGATCTTCATGGGCCCCTGCAAATGCAGGGGCCCATGAGAATCTATGAGCTTATTACATATCCTGACTGAATATTACAGCTTCGCGTGCCAGACGGAACCTGATCTGTTCCTGTTCTATAACAAAAGTGCAAATCAACCAGCTCAATGCTCTTGGCTGCCTCGCTGACCTTTGCCCGGGCAAGTGCCAATCATGTCAGTCTAAGATTTGCCAGCACAGGTCGTAGCGTTAATATAATAGCCTTTATATATATATATATATATATATATATATATATATATATATATATATATATATATATATATATATATATATATATATATATATATATGATTATGCTTTGAAGACTAACACATGTGCTTTGCAGAATAAAACTCGTCTGATTTCTATAGATTTTTGTAGGAGTTGGGGCCAGAGCGGCGGAGGCGGGAGGGGTGGGGGAGGGGAAGGGGGGGTGGTGGTGGGACGGCCTTTGTGAGCATTACCGAACTTTGTGAACATTATCGCAAAACTGTCTCGTTTGACTTCCACAACTTTGATAAATTCTCTCACCCCATTTTCAAGTTATGCCGTTGAATGCGAACTTCGTAGGTTTAGTCTCTAATGTAAATACAACGTGTATGCGTGATTCAACCCATGATAGACCGTAAAATAAGGGCGGTGGATTATGATAATTCAAGGGTGGTGACAGAATAGCCGCTTGGCGCCTGTCGGCGCCAAGCTATTCTGCCGCCACCCTTGAAATATCAAGATTCTCCATTTTAACTATCATGATTCCCCCCTCCTCCCCTCACAGCCAATAAAGTGTCATGCCGTGTTTACCCTCGGAAAGCAAAAACCAATATGTCTGTTTTTCAGTGTCTGATATGTGCACTTGCTGTCCTTCGCCTCCACTGGCACGGGCAGAGAATGATTTTATTGGAAGCTATTCTACTCTAGCTGCTCTATTCTACTCTCCAGATGTGCCGTGATCTGGCGGCACCACCCTTGAACTATCATGGTCGACTTTTCTGCACTGCCGGTAGGCAGTCGTATTATGTAGGCAACTTCGAAATTTGGGCCGGCGAGGAATTGGCATATGTGAAATGAGAGAAGGCCGACACTGACATGACATACGTGTATAGTATTACCGTACCCGTACCACTCTGGAGCACGGGCTCCGCGCGTGAATAATGGCAGTTGCTAGTACAGCGAGGGCTATTTGCGGAGTCGCACGTCGCATGAATGAATCAGTCTATCTCAAGTTACCACTCGTTGCCTGTCCGCAAGGTTTCTTGAAAACGGCTTGAATCCGACCTAGGTCACATAAATGCGCAACACTAACAATGATGAAACAATCACGCCATTGTTGATCTACTTACAGGCATTAACCCCATGACCGCTGCGCTGACGATGCCGTCAGTTTGGCCAATAAGACTCGTATCAATCAAAACGTTCAAAAATATATAAATCATAACACTGTAACTCATTGAAAAATTTGGAGGTGTTATCCAACGACCGGTTACAATAGATAGATTGACCATGATAATTAAAGGGTAGTGCCAGATTCCCGTCCTGTTGTAGCGCGTACTCGGGGCGAAATGGGTTAAATAAAATAATTTATCATAACCTTTCCCGGAGTACAGAATACAGCGGACCAATGACCGAGGTTACTAAAAATAAAGGGGGGGGGGGGGGGGACATCCTGGGGCTACCACGGGTCCCGCCGCACCAAGCACTGGACGAGCAATTGATTGATTGATTGATTGTACATTGCTTAACGTCCCGACAGCAACAAGGCTTTCTCAGGACGTGCCTGCACTGCTTGTGAAAAAAAAAACTAAACAGAACATTGAATGTATGTCGCCAGCCGGTCAAATACATTAAATAACCCTAACACATGGGGCCTAAATAAAGCTAAGACCATTTAGCAACACACATCCAATATCAAGAGCTACAGGCAGTGCAGACAGTAGGGAGAGTTTTAAAAAGGCAAATACAGGTGAATGGACAAAGGGTAGACAGAAACACATGCCCCAGAATAGAGAGAAAAACTCACCCTGTGGGGCTGACCAGGGTGACCCTGGGAACTAAAAAGTACCTAACCCCACCCAAGTCCCCCAGGGCAGACCCGGGTGGGGCCACTGGACGAGCAAGCTCTACGTTTATCGTATGAAGTATTGCCGATCCCCCCCCCCCCCCCCCCCACCTCCTATCTACTCTCCTGCCCAAAGGCATCAAGAATGGTTTGTGGAAGCGCTACACAGTGCAACCTGTTTTAAGCACGCGCCTGTCTTTGGCCGGGAAGAAAACGTGGTGTTAAGAGACAGGTGCTCTGTCCAGAGAAGTCTTAACCCTTATGAGTGTCGGTAGCGGTTTTTGTCGCGATGATTCCTAATCGGAATCATCGCGGCGACAAAAACCGCTACCGACACGCAAAGGGTTAAAGGGCCAAAAATGTCACCTGTCGTTAAAGGCCATCATTAAGGTGACCACAGGCAGCCTAAATGGTGACCCAGGCTTTAATGGTCTCTCAAAAGTGCGGTCGCTCTGAACAGGTCCTGCTGTACAAACGGGCTTGCGTTGGACGGAACAGGGAAGCCACCCTGACCTTTTCAAGTCTCAGTGGAGACCACACCCAGGTTGACCCCATCCTAGCCACTGGACGCTCAGTGCGTTTTTGAAACCTGTGTCAGTTCAAAGCCAAAAGAGCCCTAGCCGTCTCAGGCGGCACATGGCCACAAAGAGGGGTTACAAAGAGGCCTCAGCAAGAGGCATAGATCCTCATGAGCCCACGCATTCGCGCGGGCTCATGAGGATCTATACCTCTTGCCGTGGCAACTCTCCTACGCGCAGAGGAGAAGAAGCGCAGAAATGTAGGTCTTTCATTTTCGAACATTCAAACTTCATAAGAACGTTTCCGTTTCTGAAGGATATATAATATCATACTTTATTTCCTGGAGCAGTTTCCTTATAGCAAACATACCCCACCCCCCCCCCCCCCCCCCCAAAAAAAAAAAAAAAAAAAAAAAAGGAAAGATAAAATAACAATAAATATTTGCCCTAGCATCGTAAAGCTCCAGCCTCTCCACCTCCCATCGAAAAGCAATTGAAAATCCTGGCGCGTCATCAATCTGCACTTAATTGGACCCTCCGGCAACAAGCGAGTACGCTGCGTTGATCATACGCCAGCGTCTTAAAAACTGTCTCTGAACCAGAAAACCCGCCTGCCCGAAGGAGCGAGGCACACGGACATGGCAGGCCAGCAGGAGGCATAGATCCTCATGAGCCCCCACAACTGCGGGGGCTCATGAGGATCTATACCTCCTGCCACTGGGCGTTGTGAAATCACTACCAACTTCAGCAAAGTCGCCGGAGCCCTCCGGCAAGAAATAGCTGGCGACAAATGCCAAGTAAAAAAGCAATAAGGAACGATCCCTGTGTACACTTCAACGCTTGTGTCCTAGTTTTTACGACGATGTGCGCGTATAAGTACCATTATGCGTAAAGTATCTGAAGACAAAATGTCAGCACCATTTCTCCCTTGTTATGCCTTTGTCGACACACCAAATGAACTCAGAATTCCTAGAACGGAGCGGAGTCATTGTCAAATTACTTGGGTGTATCCTAAGGCCGAAATCCCCAAATTTTGCCGTTGTCAACTGAAGACTGCACTGCAGTGCAGGTGACAGATCGACCATGACAGTTCAAGGGTGATGCTAGAATAGCTTGGCGCCTATGGGCGCCAAGGTATTCTGGCACCACCCTTGAACTATCATGCTCGATCCATATCTTGATGTGGTGTGTCACGGGTAGAATGAGTTAAGACGACGTGTGCTGACTGAAGTGTTTTTTTTTTTTTTTTTTTTTTAAGTCTAAACTGATAAACCACAGCTAGACCTTGACATAGCGTCACCTAGGACATGCTGAACTTCATCAAGTTAACCCAGTGTGGGATTTTCAGTGGGGCGACCATCCCCAACCTAGCGCGTCCCCGGGTGGCGGATAAGGGAACGGCCTTCAGATATGGAGGTTAGCTGCGCAAGCAGTCGCGGACGGCCAAATGGCGATGAGCTTACCAGGACGGGGCGGGGTAGCAGATCAGTGGCACTGCTACCTCCACTGACAAAAATCCCTATGTGTCCAATGACGGGTTTATCATGCGATCAAGAGCCGCAAAAAGCTCTAGCCACCCTGTGTTCCCAGGGAAGGTCGCATACCAGGAGCTAAGGGTGAGGTAACCCCGACAGAAACCTCGAATGCTGAAGACGGAGGACCTGGGCCGCACGGCGCATTCTGATAAACCACGGATCCACGCAAACCCGCAATCATGACTATACGGCCAACTAGCATTGATGATAATGGCGCTTTCGCCGGTGCTGGATTGACCGTATAGCCCACTGTGAACGACAAAAAAAAAAAAAAAAAAAAAAAAAAAAAAAAATAGCGTCACAGTTTCATAACCATCCACTGCAGACGTGTTTCTCAGAACAGTTAGTGACATCCTGATACACTATTGACTGAAATAAATTTGAATGTGACAGCTCAAGGGAAGTGCCAGGATAGCTTGGCGCCTGAGGCGCCAAGCTATTCTGGCACCACCCTTGAACTAATTAAAATGGTTGCTTAGTCCGATCTCTTAATATGCAATGTAACCTTCATAGGACAATAAACACAGTTGTATATAAATTCAGCAGTCAGAATGTAATGGGTAAATGACCATTGTGTGATTACCGAACCTGATACCGCCTGGCACTGAATTATCATGGTAGATCTCACACTGGTTGCCTCCCAGTGGCTGCGCCGATCAGCGCTGCGAATCGTGGGAGACAACCAGTGTGGGGCGACATCACACTGCGCACGGCAATTTTTTCCTCTGCCGTTTTCCATCTCTGCCCTGCGCAGTTGGTAATTAATACGCAAAAAGTAGTGCAATCCTGTCCTGTAGGCCTCGCTCGTACCCGGCTTTACTCGTGCACTTCAAACACTTCAGACACGTTATCACTGAGCTGGCTGCTCCTAGCAATCCCGCCTACGGGTTTGAGAGCATAATCATCTTTGAAGGAAAAAAAAAAATCAAAATCCGTATCTGACTTTGATTGCACCACTACTGCGCGCGTTTGTGTGTGTGTGTGTGTGTGTGTGTGTGTGTGTGTGTGTGTGTGTGTGTGTGTGTGTGTGTGTGTGTGTGTGTGTGTGTGTGTGTGTGTGCAGTATTCGGTTCTTTTCAGTTTAACTTTTGTCATTTTGTTCATTTGCATAAGTCGCGGTCTTTTATACGTGTAATATCTGAGCGCCTAGAGCAACTATGGTGACTGGGCGCTGTAGAAATGGACATTATTAATAATGTTATTATTATTATTAAAAGAAATCTTTAAAAGAAAATATTAAAATCTCATGAATTTTTGCCCCCTCCATATCCCCCCTCCAGTTGTTTTATATGGGGATTGGGTGTGTGTGGAGCGACCTGTCTCCTACACTGCACTCTATTCTTCTGAGATCATGACAACTCCAAAATTTATGAAAGTCAACCCCAGGGCTAACCCCTTAACTACCACAGGACCCTTGTTTTGTTGCTGAGCTTTTTTTGTTCAGTCCAACGATAGAAAACCACAACCGTCCACAGAACATGGATACAGACTGGTCTCAGAGCAAGAGGCATGGGTCCTCATGAGCCCCCGCGACAGCGGGGGCTCATGAGGATTTATGTCTATTGCAACCGTTTTGAATTCACGTTTTCTCAGCAGTGACTTGGTTAATTAAGAGTGAGGCGAGGGAGGGAGGTTTGATTACATTAGTCTCCCTACAGACTTCTCCGTAAAACATTGATTCACGTGACTGCAATGATTCACCAGAATGCCAGAGGGTTTTCCCACGCTATTTTTAACAATAAACAAAATACATCACTTTCCCCAGAGTTGTGCGAGAATGAAAAATATTTACAGGCAAGTTTGACATAAACCGTGAGACACGATTTTTCACCAAAACTGTCGAGCAGGGAAAGCAGAACAGCTAAAAATTGTCCGGCCTCACGGCTCGGGATGAACCCACGACTGTGGAGCGAATTCCATCAGGTCAAAGTTTACCTGATTACAAACTGTTTATTTTTTTCATGTGATAATGTTCATTGTTATTGTAATTATATTTCACACGTTCACTACAAATAACTTCATAGACGAGTTACTTTCACTATAAATAACTTCACAGACCAGTTACGTTTTTAAAGAATATGCTGCTCATTGACTTTCGGGGTCATATGAAAGGCCAACTCCTACCGACGTCATTTGTTGTAGAGTTAGCTGAGAAATGGCACGAAGCGAACAAAGTATAAAGCATGTTCTTAATTAAACGAACTTTAGTTCGCTAACTCTGACGATCTAGAGTTCACAATCTCGGGCGAACCAGGTTGGTTCTTAATTGGACGATCTAAAGATACGGCGAACCTAGTTCGAAGTAGTTCACGAACCAATTAAGAACAGCTCTAAGATGATATGTACTTACTGGTAGAGATGGGGGAGGCCGGCAGCTTCTTCCGGATCAGCAGTAGGATGACGAAGAGCACCAGGGGGATGAAGACCTCGAACAGCAGCACGAACTGGAACACGCAACACAACCACGGGTCACGAACGGAGGCAATGCAAGAACAAGAACGTTCAAAAGCTGACGGTTACGAAAAATGCTGGATAAGGAATCACAATTATTTCTCGTTGTAGGTGATCCAGACCAAAAAGTTGAGCTGCCACATTCCTTCTGCGATAATGAAAATAAGTAGCCACTGATATCTGTCTGTATGTCTATTTTGAAGAAGGGTATTTACCTAAAATATTAATAAATTGTGTTGTAACTGGCTTTTCTAAGCGTGTTTCTTTCTCCGTTGGGTTCTTCTTCTCGTTTTAGGTGGACTACGCTGAAAATATACCATGTATATTGATCTCATTCACAAGGGGAGCCGAGTTGGTAGAGCGTTCGACTCTCGCCCAAAAAGCTCGTGGGTTCGAACCCAGCTATGGTCAAAATTTGTAACAGACCTCTTTTCGGCGTCCCGTCTTTGAAATCACCTCCGTGGTGGACAAAAGACGTTAGCCCTAAACGTTTAACCTCATACACAGCTCAATAATGACTTTCGTAAAATGTGTGTTGTGTGTGTGTGTGTGTGTTCGGGGAAGGGGGGTGTGATTGAGGGTTTGCAGTATGTGTCCATATGTGCAAATCTCACCTTCCCAGTGTAAAAAGACTGTCTTGGATCCGGCAAAGTTTGTGAAAAGTTGTACAGTTGATTAACCGATTTAGCCCCCGAGTCCCTATGGAGGAGATTGATTGACCATGATAATTCAAGGGTGGTGCCAGATTAGCTTGGCGCCTTCACTCCAGCAACTGGTACCTAGTCATTATGCAACACCTTCAAAATGTATAAATGGGACCTTGGTGCTAAAATTAAAAGGGTTATTAAGCTACTCCATATGTTTGAGTACATTGTTTTTGCACGCTTCAGCCGTTATGGGTTAATTTGCAAGCTGATGTTTACTTATCAGTAACGAGCATTTGACACAGAACGTGTGCGGCATACTGCATCAGGGACGGCTATGCATCACACTCCTCATCGACATCTTTCCTACACACCGATGGTGCCCACTGACCACCACAAAGAGTCAAAGATTTAATTTCCTTCATCCCCGACTGGGGAGGAAGAAAATAAAATTTTGGAATCTTTGTAATGGTCAATGAACACCGTTCATATTAACCCATATCATTCGGAATACACCAGTGTGTGAAGTAAGTTTGACTAAAATAGTTCAAGGGTAGTGCCAGAATAGCTTGGCACCTCTAGGCGCTAAGCTATTCTGGCACCACCCTTGAACTAAAGCCATTGGTCTGTATCCTTATCTGTAAGTACCATAATGTAGCTTGTATATGGCAGTGTACAAATTTGAAGCTTTTAGCCTCAGTATGATATGGATTAAAGGAATCCTAGAAACCAAGGCGACCCGCATCAATAACTGCGGCAGTGTCGTATAGCGTTGCCGGGGCGGCAACTCTATACGACACTTTCGCAGCTATTGATGCGAAGCACCCTGAAAGAGTTAATATGCCAGTGTTCCTTCGTCTGAATGTCGGATCTAAGCATTTTCTTTCTTTGTAAATCTTGCGTCAAAAATCTTTAAAATCAATCAATCAAATTAATTTATTCCAGTGTTATTTCATGGCGACTCTTTTCTACGAAACCTCCCTCGTGAGGTAAAAGTGGAGTATTGGTATTCGCTGATCGTGTCATTTGTCGTCGATAATCAAGATAAATCTCAGCCAAAATCCCACAGCGTGATCGTGAGTCATCCAAACCACTTTCACGTGTACTGAACTTGGGTGCGCTCTGTAAAAGGCTTGTCTCGACCAGCACCCTGCGCAGGGTGCTGGTCGAGACAAGCCTTTTACAGAGCGCACCCAAGTTCAGTGCAACCCCTTCTGTTCGCCGGCTCATCGACAAGAAACTCACATTACTTTAACCCCCTCGCTGCCGGCGATCGCCAATCACGCCTGAAGCCACTACTCACTGACGAAAGTTCGCTCGAGAAACGCAGATATGAATGAGACCAAATACAGGCATAAGGAACGCATGGCTAGCAAGAGACATAAATCCTCATGAACCCCCGCGACCGCGGGGGTTCATGAGGATTTATGTCTCTTGCAGCTGGGTAGCGTTCACATTGTCCCAGCAATTATGGGGTTAATATCCGAAGAACGGGATTTTTTTTTTTTAATCACATCGCTTCAAGTAAAAAAAATATTTTCAAAAGAGATATTTCAACTAAAACAAACGTGACTTTATATTTCACTTCTGTGCGTGCTCTGCAGTGCTAATGCCATGGAATTCCAGGCTGGCGAGCTTGCATTGCGTCATCAGGACATCAGCTGCCCTTTTTATGACTGCAAGGCTGACTATATCTAAAAAAGAAGGGAGATGGGAGAGAAGGTATGACAGACCTATCATTTTGAGCCTTCCACTGAAACTTTGATTGAGTGCACTTTTGGGTTTGGGCACACCTTTGAAATTTATAAGAACCTGTTTTCAGCAACCCCCTTTGTGACAGCCCACCTGTTATTCATGACCATCACTGAGATGTCTGTCGCCAGTTACATGGTGGACTTTAATGACAGGTGACACTTTTGCCCTTCATGGACTTTCTGCCCTTCATGGACTTCTCAGCACCTGTCTTCCAAGACCACTTTTTTTTCGTGCCCCCCCAAAAAAAAGTGGTTGCTTAAAAAAACAGGAGCCATGCACCCAAGCGATTCTGCCATCACCCTTGGACTATCATAGTCAAATTTATTTCAAACAATAGTGTATCAGGATGAGAAAATTGGTTAAAGGCACACCACAGCCGTAAATGTTCAAAGACACTTCTGTAGCACATGGGTCTAGCTATGGTTCATTTAGACACAGGACAATCCAGTTCAGCACACGTCGTCTCTATATCAAGTAATTTGACAATAACTCTACTCCGTTCTACAAATACAATGCTTTCAGTACGAGAAACAGTTGAAAATAGATCGATTGATTGATTGATTGTACATTGCTTAACGTCCCGACAGCAACAAGGCTTTCTCAGGACGTGCCTGCACTGCTTGTGAAAAAAAACAACTAAACAGAATATTGAATGTATGTCGCCAGCCGGTCCAATACGTTAAATAAACCTAAGACATGGGGCCTAAATAAAGCTAAGACCATTTAGCAACACACATCGAATATCAAGAGCTACCAGCAGCGCAGACACTAGGGAGAGTTTTAAAAAGGCAAATACAAGTGAATGGACCAAGGGTAGACAGAAACATGCCCCAGAATAGAGGAGAAAACTCACCCTGTGGGGCTGACCAGGGTGACCCTGGGAACTAAAAAGCAGTTAACCCCAAAGTCCCCCAGGGCAGACCCGGGAGGGGGGAAAATAGATCGACACAATAACGGCTGGGCAGAATAAATAAGTGCGATTACGCGTGTGCTTTTGCTGCGTGTCCCAACTGCTGCTAAAGTTCATAAGGGGTGTGGACAAGGCATAACAAACACAAATGGTGCTGAAATGGGTCTTCCAATTTACGCGTAATGGTACTTTAAGACATCTGTGAAAAACAGTCTTCTCGACCCGCACTTGCGTACAGGAGATCACGGGCTCGCACAGGTGCCTGACTTTGACCCAAATACAGGCGAATTATCTCGAGTTTGACGATCAACCCGCCTGTCTCAAAACACGTGCGTGTCAAAAGCGAAGATCGACACATTGTATGTATTCACACTGGTTGCCTTCTTCCATTCGCTACCGCTACAGCGGTAGAGAATGGAGGAAGGCAACCAGTGTGGTACGATTTAACCCCCTTGCGCATGCAGGCACCGGTGCTGTTGAAAGAACTGGTGCCCACATACACACGGGGGTTAACTTATTCAGTCCCGACACACCACAGCCAGATATGGCTCGACCATGATAGTTCAAGGGTGGTGCCAGAATAGCTTGGCGCCTATAGGCGCCCAGCTATTCTGGCACCACCCTTAAACTATCATGGTCGATCTGTATCCTAAATTGTTATGCAGTCCTCAGAGGACAACTCCAGAATGTGGGGATTTGGTACCTGGGACACAATGAGTTAATGCAATAGATAATGTCAATAGAAAAAAAAAGAAAATACTTGCTTGTGATAAGGGAGGCTTGTAAACAACTGATAAACGCGCTCCATACACACTCTTGTTGTTTGTTGCATGAGATTTTTTTTTAAATTTTATTTTATTTATTTATTTATTTTTAATTTATTTTTAATTTATTTTATTTATTTATTTTTTTTTGGGGGGAGGGGGGGGGGAGGGGCGCGGTGTGGGCGTGAGGCACTCTCTCGCTCTCTCTCTCGCGTGTGTATGTGTGCGTGCGTGTGTGTGTTTGCAGGAGGGAGAGAGAGAGAGAGAGAGAGAGAGAGAGAGAGAGAGAGAGAGAGAGAGAGAGAGAGAGAGAGAGAGAGAGAGAGATGATGATGATAGTGATGATGAAACTTTATTTTTTAACGGTAAAAAGTTTTGACAGAAACAAATCGTCAGGCTCTCAAAGTTGCCGTTGACACGAGTGAGAGAGAGAGAGAGAGAGAGAGAGAGAGAGAGAGAGAGAGAGAGAGAGAGAGAGAGAGAGAGAGAGAGAGAGAGAGAGAGAGAGAGAGAGAGATGTTCACATCAACATGCTTCTCTTTTCTTTCTTCATTTTCACGTCAGTGACTCTTCACTTTACAGCTCAGCCTACTGCTTAGGCACAAACCGAACTCTACGACACAAGAACACAGCGACTTTCTACAGTCAAAGTACACATTAACGCAATTTCAGTACACAAACACAGAATTTAATTATTTTTTGTTGTTGTACATGTCAAATACAAGTGAAAAGCAAGTGCGTGCGAGTCAACCTTCTAAACTCTCACGCTAATGAAATGTCATTTGGACAACCCATTACTCTACATACTAATTGCAAATTCCCTGTGTGCGGGTCTGTGATTTTGGACCTTACGGCGTCAGCCGTAAGGTCCGAAGTCACAGACCCTGCACACACACTGTGCACTGCATATTTTCCCGCGGATTCGCGTTATTTTTAACACAGGTAAAACAATCCATGAACCGACCTCAACCACATCCATCAAGCTTATCACCAGTCGCCCAAATCACTCAGTCTGCGCTTCAAACGAATGCCCCGGTATGCGTGACATTTAGTACAGTATGACAGATGCAAATGCCATCTCTTTGACCCCTTCACCACCACTCATACAAACTCTAGTAAGGCGACCGGAATCCGGTCAGCAAAGGACGATACAGCCCGTTCGGCCCGCTGACCTTTTTTTTTTTCTTCTTCTCTGATCACTAAGAAAGTGCACCGCCTGTTGTGTTTCAACGATGAAACTTTGAAAGTGTCTCGAAATAAGAAACGTTGTCACGTTGAAATAACCAAGTTCAGCTTAGCTGATATAATAGCCCACAATCTATTTACTTATCTGCATGTATTTATTTATTTATCTATACTGACGAGCAAAAAAGAAATGCAACATTTTTTCAATCATCGGAAACGCTTTAGTGATTCCAAAAATGTCGCATTTCTTTTGATCGTCAGTATATGTATCTATTTATTTATCATTTACTTATTTGCTCACAATGTCTTAGTAAGTCTTAACCCATTCAGCCCTGACGCACTGATAATTCAAGGGTAGTGCCAGATTAGCTTGGCGCCTGTCGGCGCCAAGCTAATCTGGCACTGCCCTTGAATTATCATGGTCGATCCATCTCCTGCAACTGATGCATAGTCATTAGATGACGCCTCCAAAATTTGGGAAATACGTCCGTCGGGCTGAACGAGTTAAAGTAATGCTGCACAAAAGGACAAATAGTGCGCATAATTTCAGAGTTTGATAGTCTTCAAAATTAAAGACTGTTCTGCTCGGCTACGTAGAAGTTCTCAGACGCCAGTAGAAAAATTCTGTTACGTGGACGGGCCTATTCATACGGAGTGCGAAAAGATGAGTATGAAAGTCTTAGCTGAGGCAAAACAACATTGAGAACCAGTTGTAGCGTTGAATGTTAGCAACCAAAGTGGTTGGTTAGTTCATGGTTTAACGTCCACGGCATAGGTGTGATCATGGACGGCCCTAAAGGGCGGGTTTGTTTTTTTTTTTAAATGGGGGACAAGGACAGCTATTGCCTATGCTGTACGACCTAAACCCTGATCAATTCAGGCGCACTGCACCGGTGCCACTTTGATTTACCAGGACTTTTTAACCGACGAACAACCCGTTTTCCCCTAGATTGCGAGTCCAGCTAGAAATGGCGATTAGCGCAAACATCACAGACTGGTAAATGTTTCACACCGTACGAGCCGCTTCGGTGTGGAACACTTACCGGCCTGCGAGCTTGTACCCCGATGCGCAGAAGATTTTTGGCCCGATGGCCTTTGCGCACAGGGCGGCTGCGTCAGTGTACCTCCCCGTTGCTAAAAATCGATTTTTTTTCTTCCTTTCCAAGCACTTCGCAGGACATGCTGACCTCTGTGATTCAGGCTGGAGACTCCTGCAGGAATCATCGCAACAAAATCCGCTACCGAACAGCCAAAGGGTTAACTCATTCATTCCCGACAAACCACAGCCAGATATGGCTCGACCATGATAGTTCAAGGGTGGTGCCAGAATAGCCTATAGGCGCCAAGCTATTCTGGCACCACCCTGGAACTATCATGGTTGATCTGTCTCCTGAATTGTAATGCAGTCCTCAGAGGACAACTCCAAAATGTGGGGATTTGGTACCTGGGACACAATGAGTTAACACACGGAGACCCATGGACGAAATATACAGAGTTTATTCCTAAATTAGCAGTAGGCAAAAACATTGCACTAACTTCAAACGGCTGTGACATTTCGTGGATTCAGCCAGCCCTATCCATATATATATATATATATATATATATATATATATATATATATATATATATATATATATATATATATATATATATATATATATATATATATATATATATATATATATATGCAAGAGGCATAGATCCTCATGAGCCCTAGCAGCCGCAGTCGTGAGGATCCATGCCTCTTGTTCGAAAGAAGTTGCCTCATTTACATAATAAAAATATTATTGTGTAATATGAGTCACATTTGTTGAGCGCAAAAAAGGCTAAACGCGCTAGCAGCAAGAAGAAACGACCAAGTGAGTAGGAAAAAGCACTGTCAGGGGAGAGAAGTGTGCATGATCGACCAATGATCATAGATCTACTTTGGTCAAAGCACACACACATAAAGATAGGAAAGAGGGGGTGCTCTGTGTACTGTTGTGATTGTAGCGATCTAGCGAAACTGTTCCTTGTATTACTGCGCGGACATCCTTACTGTAAAGGAGCTGCAACCTACTGTCTTTGACCCCTTAGGTCTGTTTTTTTTTTTTTTTTTTTTTTTTTTTCGCTAGCAGCAAGCACACACATACATTGATAAAAATATATAACAACAAAAGCGTTGCATGCCACCTTAACCCTTTTAGCCCCAATATCCCATTTCTCAAATTTTGATGGCATTGCCCAATGTCTATGTACCAGTTGTAGGCGATGGATTGACCCATCTCCTGCTGTAGGAACTCGGGGCTAAATGGGTAAAACAACATACACCAATACTCAGATCCTGCCACCCACACAAACATCATTACATGGAATATCTAAGTGGACCAATAATTTTATGGGTACGATATCGAAAGGAACACGGGAAAGACTTCAGATTGGAGCGCGTGTGGGCCTTTCCGCGCGGAGAGATCCCACCTTGACCGAACTGACCTTTGCATGGAGCACTGGAAAAAAGTAATCCTCCTCGTCCGCAGTTTGAGGTACTTAACCCTTTACATCCCGAGGATGAATTTTATCAGTTTGCTTATTGTTCTATAAAGGCTACGTTGCACTGATTAGGATTACAGATCAACCGTTTTAGTTCAAGGGTGGTGCCAGAATAGCTTGGCGCCTGAGGCGCCAAGATATCCTGGCACCACGCTTGAACTATCACAGTCAAATTTATTTCAAGCAATAGGATGAGCAGGGTTAACCGGTGTTGACAGTACAACTGTTTGTTGTGAAAGAAAAACAGGTTTAAAACCCTTTAACCCTTATCATTCGGAATACACCAGTGTGTGAAATAAGTTTGACTAAAATAGTTCAAGGGTGGTGCCAGAATAGATTGGCGCCTCTAGGCGCCAAGCTATTCTGGCACCACCCTTGAACTCAAGCCATTGGTCTATATCCTTATCTGTAAGTACTATAATGTAGCTTGCATATGGCAGTGTACAAATTTGAAGCTTTTAGCCTCAGTATGGTAATGGGTTAAATTAACTGTTAGTTGTGATCGTGGCGATCTAGCGAAACTGTTTCTTGTATTACTGCGTGGACGCCCTTACTATAAAGGGGCTGCAACCTACTGTCTTTGACCTGAATCTGGTCCAGAAATAACCTCTGATCACAACCTGAACTTGGGCGTTGTCTTCGCTGCCAGTCAACGAAGATTCTATTTTTTGCAATCTCGGTGAATTCAACCCCAAAGAACCCCAGCTGTCAAAGGCGCATGGAAGAACAGTGGTTTCAGCAAGAGGCATAGATCCTCATGAGCCCCCGCTTAAGCGGGGGCTCATGAGGATCTGTGCCTCTAGCAGTTTGGTGTTGTTTGCCGTGTCCCCGAAGGGAGAGGGGTTAGTACTTCATTACAACTGAAGAAGCTGATCGATGATGAATATCTGCCTGCGCTGGCAACGAGAGCTAGTCTATGCCTGTGGTGTGTGCGATCAATGCAGCTAGCCAAACGTGGGTACGGGTCCGTGATTTTCGATGTTGTGACTGTGGATCGCGAGTTCTAAACTCACAGCCACATACACAGCATTATTGATTTTTGCCCCAGTGACCCCCAATTAATATCTAAAACGGGTATGCCCATCACGAAACTGGGTACAGGTGAAACCTTAGTTTAAAGCAAGTCTTCGGGTACTCTGAAAATTTAGAGTTTGAAATAGCTCAGGCGGTTACCCCTTTTGGCCCCAAGGTCCCAGGTCAATCCATTACCCGCTTTAGGGACTCGGGGCTAAATGGGTTAAGCGTCGAAGCGAAAGAGAGCGAAGGGGATCGCCGGGTCGTGGGTTCGAGTCGCCGTCCAGGCCCCGGCAGCTGGTCTCGCAATCCAGGGAAAAAAGACGGCTTCTTCAACAGCATGTCCGTCGAAAGGTTCTGGTAAATCAATGTGGAACAGTTGCAGTGCGCCAGTTTTCAGGTAGGCAATAGATTTCCCTGCCCCTTCTTCTTCTTCTCGAACGCCGTCACACTTGGAGAACAGTGGTTTCAGCAAGAGGCATAGATCCTCATGAGCCCCCGCTTAAGCGGGGGCTCATGAGGATCTGTGCCTCTAGCAGTTTGGTGTTGTTTGCCGTGAAATCTCTAGCAGTTTGGTGTTGTTTGCCGTGAAATGAAATATGTGGTCTTCTGTAGCACCTCCACAGGCCCGTACAGTTTCTCTTGTAGAGTGGCGGGCTTCTGCCATATCTCCTCCCTCAGCAGCTGGTGGTTCCCACAGTCCTGGAGGATGTGCTCTGTGGTCTGCTCTGCTTCTCCACAAAGGCACAGGGGAGATGGCACGAGGTGAAAGCGTCTGTGCAGGTGGAAATTGAGTCGGCTGTGCCGGGTCCTCAGACGGAAGATGGTCACCTGCTCTTGTCTGGACAGCTGATGGTAACTGTCTAGGGGCCGTTGTGGTGGTCTGTACACAGACTTAATGATGGTCTTCATCTCTGTGAAGCTGACTCCATTTTCGTCTTGTTCTTTCTCTGCACCCACTTTTGCCATTCTATCAGCTTCTTCATTGCTGTAGATGCCACGGTGAGAAGGGATCCACTGCAGTACCAGTCTGTTTCACTTGATGTTTTGCAGTGCCTCTTGTAGACGTGGCAGTTTGCTTGCTGTTGCTGCCTCAAGGACAGACATGGCATCAGTCAGGAAGACACTCTGGGCATCAGGGTCTGCAGTGCCACTAAGGGTGTTTGCAGCACGGACCAGGGCTTCCACCTCAGATCTGTAATTTGTGCAGTGAAGACCTGTTGATACTGCCTCTGCCTGCCATTTTCCGTTTGGGTACTTAATGTACACCCCAGCCCCTCCATTCTGAACTGCATCTGTGGCTGATCATCGGTGTATGCCCGTATCCATGCTTCCTGGGGATACTTTTCTTCGAGCATGGCCAGTGTCAGGGCTTTCTTGCTCACAGTGCTGTGCTCATCTTTGGTGGTGATGTAGGGTACCGTGGAAGAGATGGTGATTTTTTTTGGCTTACTTTCCCAGGGTGGAAGGTCGCTAGTAGGATTCAGAGCCTCTACCTGCGCAAGGAGCTTTGCCTGGTGTTTTCTCTGCAGAGCTCTCGTCTCCTTCACAAAGCTTGATCTTTTCAGTCTCCCTGAGGTTGGCTGTTTCATCCTGGCATTCATAGGATGGTCTTTGGAACACTTAACCTTTGTGGACTGTATCAAGGCTTTGCAATGTCTTCTCATGCACAGGGGTGGGATGCCTGTTGTCTCTTCCATCTTTTCAATTGGCGTGGATCTCATTGCGCCGGTGATGATACGCAGTGCCTGGTTCTGAACTCTGTCAATGGTCTGCTGGTGTGACTGGGCTGCCGTCAACCATGCATTGGATCCGTACTCAAGGTGTGGTCTCACTGTGCCTTGATATACATTTTTGAGGATCTTTTCATTGGCTCCTCATTGTGTTCCAGCCAGCTTCCTCATGATGTTCAGCTTTCTTCTAGCTTTCGCTTCTGCGTTCCGAATGTGCGGCTTCCACGTCAGCCTCTTGTCAAGGGTGACTCCCAGGTATGTCTGCTGGTCTTCATACCGCAGTGGGGTGTTGTCCAGTGTTAGTTTGCCAGCCTTTGCTTTGTTGGAGAGAGAGAAGAGTGTGGCTGATGATTTTTCTGTGTTGATGGTCTATGGGCGCCAAGCTAATCTGGCATCACCCTTGAACTATCATGGTCGATCTGTCTCTTAAACTGTGACGGAGTCTCCGGAGGACAGCTTCCAAATGCCGTTAAAAAAATTCTGAGCGGTAGAGTTTGTGCTCGTATGTGTGTGTGCGTGTATCTTTCTGATTCTCCTCCTCCTCCTCCCCCCCCCCCCCCACCCGGGTCTGCCCTGGGGGACTTGGGTGGAGTTAACTCCTTTTTAGTTCCCAGGGTCACCCTGGTCAGCCCCGCAGGGTGGGTTTTCCTCTCTATTCTGGGGCATGTGTTTCTGTCTACCCTTTGTCCATTCACCTGTATTTGCCTTTTTAAAACTCTCCCTACTGTCTGCACTGCCTGTAGCTCTTGATATTGGATGTGTGTTGCTAAATGGTCTTAGCTTTATTTAGGCCCCATGTGTTAAGTTTTTTTAACGTATTGGACCGGCTGGCGACATACATTCAATGTTCTGTTTAGTTTTTTTTTTCACAAGCAGTGCAGGCACGTCCTGAGAAAGTCTTGTTGCTGTCGGGACGTTAAGCAATGTACAATCAATCAATCAATCCTCCTCCCCCCCACCCCCCCACCCCCCACCCCCGCCGTGAGATGGCCTTAGTCGCCTGCTCGGCGTTAAACCCAAATAACTAACTTACTCATCCCCCCCCCCCCCCCCCTAACAAATTGTGGAAATAAAGCAGCTGAGTATTTCGCAATACACGTAACACTTTAAAATCCATTTAGCCCCGACGCCCTACAGCAGGCGATGGATTGACCATGATAATTCATGGGTAGTGCCAGAATAGCTTGGCGCCACGAGGCGCCAAGCTAATCAGGCGCCACACTTGAATAATGATCAATATATCTCCTGCAACTGGCAAATAGTCGTTTGGTGACACCTCCCAAATTTGGGAAATGCGGCACTAGGGTTAAATGGGTTAAAAACACAGTCTTTGTCCAGTGGGCTGACTTCTGCAACACCGAGAATTCAAATATTTTATCCATTAACCCATTTAACCCAAAGGCCGTATTTTTCAAATGTTGGAACTGTCATGTAACTACTGCGTACCATTTGAATTCAAGGATTGTGCCAGATTAGCTTGGCTCCAAGCTAATCTGGCACTATCATTAAATTCAAATGGTCGATCCATATCCTACTGCCGTGTGGCGTCGGGATCAGCTAAATGAGTTAACCTAACAAACAATGTAATACTATGGATTGCCTTGTAAAGGACACGCGTACCCCAGTGTCTTCCGTTCATTTTGTTCCTGTCACCATTTTGGCAATATGCCTAATGTTTTCTCGTCAGCGAAAACATCAACGGACGTTTTAGGTCACGGACTACAGTGCCGTTTCCGTACTGTCCAGTCTCTTAAGGCCTCGCCACACGTGCCGGTTGTGCCCCGATTTTGAAGCCGATTCCGATTTCTTTTTAAGACTACTCGACGTAATATTATCCGAAAACAGGAAAGGACTAACTTTGACTATCTAGAATACCAAAAAAAAAAAAAAAAAAAAAAAAAAAAAAAAAAAAAAAAATAACAGCCTTACGCCTCAACGCGCACCTTCAGATTGCACAGCGACAGCTAAACAGAACTAACGCGTTAAAAACCTCCAGAAATGAAAACGATCCAACGACTGCCCACACGATCGCGAGACCCCAGTCTCCGACCTACCTACAATCGCGAGACCCCAGTCTCCGATCTACGTAAATATTGGGTGCTGAGCGCATTTCTGTCCGCAACAGGAGTATGCCGTCTCCAGCCAACCCGACTGGTGGGCCAAACCCGCTGACCGATCCCCTGATTCTGGACGGAAATAACTCGGTCCCTCTGTTCCCAACTACGCTTACCTCGAGCTCTCGTCGCCACCGATGCGACTGCACTGCGACTAACCTGAGATGGATTAATCGTCTCGACCCTACCGCTGACTGGCTGCACACCCTTCATGTTACCCAAAACTAAATCTACTACTGGCTCGTCGATGACACACGAAACCAGATCACCTGTGAAAAACTCGGTGTCAATCTCTATTTTAGCCAACTGAAAAATTTCTACGTTCCCTCCAAACGAAACTACTTTCTGCGTCTCGCCCGTGAACTGATCTTGCCTAACTAGACTACGTCTGACCCCCGCGGTCGTTGTACCGGAATCACGGAGAACAGAAGCGAGACATCCATTTACCACACCGTCCACCAGTGGTAGGCAACCACCTCCGTCATCTGAACACACTGCGCCCAGCTGTGGTTCCTCCCCGACTGGGACCGCAAAACTGGCTACGTGAGTGGGCTGCACCGCCCCCTCCACCATACCAGGACTGTTAGGACATTGATGAGCTAGATGGCCGTACCCCTGACAGGTGAAACACTGAGCCCCTGAACTACTGCTAGGACAGTCACGATTAAAATGACCGTATGCATGACACGCAAAACACTGAATGTCCGAATTCGCCATACGACCACGACCATATCCACGACCAGAAGTTTCTCCTCGTGCGTACGGATCGCGACCGCCATTGCTGTTACCTCGATCACCGCGTCGAAAACGCAACGTACCTCTACCGTTAACCAGCTGTGCTCCACGTAAAGTATTGATGCCCCGGTAACCCTCAGTCGTGTTAGCAGCGACCAACCCGACTGGCGGTATCTCGGTCCTACGCGCGAGGTTTTTCGTAGGATGCGCCATCCGAAAAGCCTCCGCGTTCTGTACTAACTCGTCCGTAGTCTTGAGGTTACGCTCCCTCAAGAATACCGCTAGATCCTTGGAAACGCTACCAAAGAACTGTTCAGCCAACATGAGATCGAACAATGCGTCGTACGTGTGGTCGATCTTTGACAGTTCGACCCAACGTACGAGCAAATGGGACAATCGTTTGCCAAACGACATAAACGATTCCCCTGTCTCTGGCCGACAAGCTCTCAAGCGTTCTCTAAAACCTTCCGCATTACACTGAAACTGCTGTAAGAGACACTCCTTCAAAGTCTCGTACTCTATGTTCCCCGAAACGTTCAAGCTATGGTAAAGACTCAAGGCCTGACCCTCTAGCACAGACGAAAGCAAAACGGGCCAGGTGGCAAGAGGCCAACTCAACGCCTGCGCATGAGACTCGAAACGACACAAAAAAGCGTCAATAGAGTCCACGGACTCTTTAAACATCGGCAGTTTAGGAAAATTCCGTATGCCTCGGCCTACTGAATCACTATCTGCTCTAGACCCCGCATCCCGAGCTAACTGTAGTTGTACCTCCCTATCTTTCTCTTTCTGGTACTCTAATTCTCTCTCTCTTAACGCATGTTCCCTCTCGTCCTTCTCTCTCTGAAACGCTAGAGACTTCTCGTCTTTCTCTCTCTGAAACGCTAGAGACTTCTCGTCTTTCTCTCTCTGAAACGCTAATTCTTCTTTCTTAAGAGCTCTTTCTTTCTCTTCTCTCTCTCTCTGTACTTCTAACTCTTTCCTCCTAAGTCTACGAATCTCCAACTCTTTCTCGTCTTTCACTCTCAGAACTTCTAACTCCTTCACCTTTAAGGCTTTCTGAACCTCTAGTTCCTCTGAACTCTGAAATCTAGGCTTCAGAGTCTTGGAATGCGGGCTAGGTATCTCAAACACAACCGTTCCATACGACAAGACAGCCCGCACTACCGATCTAGACCTCTGACAGACACAGCTTCCGCCTAGAACTCACTAAACAGAACTCACCAAAACTCCGTGCTAACCGTTCCTTAGAAATTCCACGTGCGTCTAGTGCCACACGGACTATCGGCACAAACAAACCGTTAACAAAAACCGTACCGTACTAATCCTACTGTGTGAGCACTATGTACAAGCATAGAGCTTCATCACAATTCGGAATACAGCAGTGTGTGAAATAAGTTTGACTAAAATAGTTCCTGGGCAGGTCTAGGCGCCAAGCTATTCTGGCACCACCCTTGAACTGAAGCCATTGGTCTATATCTTATCCGTAAGTACTATGATGTAGCTTGCGTATGGTATGTACAAATTTGAAGCTATTAGACTCAGTATGATATGGGTTAACATACATGTGTATGTATGTCAGTCCTTACTGATTCTAGCGCCCATGGTACGAATTTTTTGTCACGTTGTACTGACGGCACTAAAGGGATCAGGTTTTGATTACCCTGCCATCCCACACAACTGAAAAATGTTTCCATTAAATGTGTAATGCCATTTTCAATCGCAACATGGTATTGACTTTTTAAAAAGATAAACAATCTCCTACATAGTGTCGTCAAAAAGACAACAATTACTACTTTACTACTTTGTGAACAAGAGCAATGCTTTTGTGAAACTTTCACGCTTGACTGATGCCGCAACCGGCTGTTATGCAAAGCAAAAAGGTCAGCGATTTCATCTTACGTTGATTAACTGATGACTCGAGAAATTGCATAATGATGAAAGAAACAAGGCTCATCAGCGACTGATTTACTGCTGTAATGACGGATGGCATGGCCATTATTTTGCGGAAACTGACCCCAGTGGTTTGACTAACGACGTTGGACTCGCCTATTGACAGATCATAGGCCTTACAGTTACACACTCCAACTCCAGCCGCGACACCCACCTGCACGAGACACAGATCCCCGTGAGCCCCCCCCCCCTCCCAATATATATTGCTGGGGGGCGAATCATGAGGATCTGTGTCTCTCGTGTCTGAATCAGTATCATCAGTAGCCGTCGCGAAGTCCGTGGGGAGCTCGTGAAATCTGACTCAGTATTATGCGTTTCAGTCGCAGCCTCCAGAAAACTGTCCCTTCTCGGTAACCCATTTAGGCCCAGGACCCTGCAGCAGGAGATGGATTGATCATGATAATTCATGGGTAGTGCCAAATGAGCTTGGCACCTGAAGGCGCCAAGCTCATCTGGCACTACCCTTGAAGTATCATGATCAATCCACCTCCTGCAACTGCCAGTACATATTCGTTCAGCAACACTTCCCGTGGGGCTTTAAGTGTTAACCCGCCTTTGTTTCATAGCCTAGACTAGAAACACCACCAGACTGTGGATCCGAAATCGTTTCAGCAAGAGGTATAGATCATGAGACTCCGCAACTGCGGGGGCTTATGAGGATCTCTAACTCTTGCAGTTTTGGGTGGTGTTTTTCTAGGATAATTCAACGCAGACTTAAGAGACCCTGCCGACCACCCAAGGAGTGTGGCCCGGATCCGAAATGGTTTCAGCAAGAGGTATAGATCCTCATGAGCTCCCGCAACTGCGTTGAATTAATAATAATATTATTATTTAATGTCAATTCCTCAGTACAGCGCCTAATGACCATACGTTAATGAAATGAACTAAATTAACTAAAATTTCATAAACACAATCTGCGTGTTCTCAGTGTCCAGGGTAGTGCCAGAAACAGTCTGGCGCCGCGCGGCATTGCGGCCATAAGGGCCCGACGATGGCGACTAAATGCAAATCGGCTGCGTCACCGCGTGCGCAACACCCCGTCACAGACTCAATTCAGATCTGAATTGAGCCTGTGAAGTGGTGTTGCGCACGCGGTGGCGCAGCGGATTTGCATTTAGTCGCCATCGTCGGGCCCCCTACGATTGCGGCGGGCCCATTCGTGGATGACAGGGTCTCTGCCGCGGAAACTGCCCTCCCCTGCTCCCGGGATATGTAGCTGTAACGAGGTCTCCGATCAGTATCAGTCTCCGATGCTCCTTGAGCCCGCGAGAACAACCTGCAGGCGACACAGATCTTACCGGTACACCCGAAACCTGAGGGTGCTTATGAAGATCGCCGCCGCTTGCAAGTGTCAATACCCGCGCTCACACCGTGACAGGCGACGTTCAGTGCATCACCACCTCACAATCATCAATGCACAAACACCCCCCCCCCCCCCCTTTCCACCCAAAACTTCAACTTGTTTTCGTCATCGGGTCAGCCCGACCTCCATGAAGTGCCTCGCACGGTATCACTTACGTCAGAATAGGCCAATCGGCTCTCAGGGTTGGAAGGAAACCCAGACGGTTATTACCCCGGTACAAAATACGGGTCAATTTCAACACAACACACACAAACCCAACGCAGCTCTCAACATGATACAGCAAGACTTGGTTTTATCCTTTTCATCCTGATACTCTACTGCTTGAAATTAATTTGACTATGAGAGTTCAAGGGTGGTGCCAGAATAGCTTGGCGCCTCAGGCGCCAAGCTATTCTGGCACCACCCTTAAACTAAAAGTAAAATGGTTAATCTGTTTCCTAATATGTAATGCAGCTTTCATGGGACAATCAGCAGATAAAAAATTAACCAGCCTCAGGATGTAAAGGGTTAAGTTAATTCAGGGGTGGTGCCAGGAGAGCTTGGCGACTCTAGGCATAAAGCTATTCTAGTGCCACCATTGAACTATCAATCTGTCCTCTGAACTGTCACATAGTCTTCAGAGGAATATTGACCCTAGGGCTACATGTTACCAGCAGAATGTAATATTAATCCATAACCAATAACAGCCAACAGTCATGTGACAGGACCTTAATGTAATTTATTGTTCTAAAAATAAAGTAACTCTGATTGAAACGCCAGAGAATAAACAGAATGACACGCACACAAAGTCTTTACAAACTGAGAAATGAAAGAAACCAAAATAAACAGCTGCATACAGAGTGTGTGTGTTTGCATGCAGTGTGTGTGTGTGTGTGTGTGTGTGTGTGTGTGTGTGACAGAGAAAGCGTGCGACAAACTACAAACAGTCCACATGCAGTGCATGTCAGATGTCACTATTGTGTGTGTGCTACTACTCTTGAAACTAAAACGCACAACAAAAATTTAGCATTCCCTGGTGAGAAAATAATATCAACAGGATCCAAATGCACCTCTTGATGACACCACTTTGAATGTATATATTCTAAGGCGGTGGGCTCCCAGGTGTGAAATTAACAAAGATGTCAGAAAGACAATCTCATGGGTGGGACCGAAAAAAAAAAGTTGAATCCTGAATTTTGGGACACTTTTTAAATGGGGAAATTTTTTTTTTTTTTTTTTTGAAACTGAAAATCCGGCTGCTGCAGCCGGAAAAGTCCCATCCATGCAGTATCTGCCTCAATTGACATTAACCCTTTTAGCCCCGTGACCCTGCAGGAGGATTGTATGATTGATTGTACATTGCTTAACGTCCCGACAGCAACAAGGCTTTCTCAGGACGTGCCTGCACTGCTTGTGAAAAAATAAAAAAGAAACAGAACATTGAATGTATGTCGCCAGCCGGTCAAATACGTTAAATAAACCTAACACATGGGCCTAAATAAAGCTAAGACCATTTAGCAACACACATCCAATATCAAGAGCTACAGGCAGTGCAGACAGTAGGGAGAGTTTTAAAAGGCAAATACAGGTGAATGGACAAAGGGTAGACAGAAACACATGCCCCAGAATAGAGAGAAAAACCCACCCTGTGGGGCTGACCACGGTGACCCTGGGAACAAATCTGGCACTACCCTTGAATTATCATGATCAGTCCATCTCCTGCAGGAGGAGATGGACTGATCATGATAATTCAAGGGTAGTGCCAGATGAGCTTGGTGCCTGAAGGCGCCAAGCTCATATGGCACTACCCTTGAATTATCATGATCAGTCCATCTCCTACAACTGGTACATAGTTGTTGGGCAACACCTCTAAAATTTGAGACATGGGACCTGGGGATCAAAGGGTTAAATGGCTCATCCGCTTCTGCTGGTAACCACTGGTATAGTAAACAGTAGGCTACCAGTGGATGCAAGTGCAAGCAAAAGGGGGTTAAAGTAGGGGCAATGATTCTCATGAGTGCGTGCGGCTGCTGCCAAGCCATTCATGAAAATCTATATATATATATGGACCCTTGTTCGTTCCAAGTCACTGCCTCGCAAGCTGCGTATAAGATGTAACATAATAACTGTATGCACTGTACTTCAGTTTGCGGTACATTCACATACCAGAAGCATACATGCCATGTATTTTTCTTTTTCTGAGTTAAAGTGCTTTCAACACAAACCTGTTTGATGGGTCTGCAAATCTAAAATCATTCAAACAAAAATAAAAAAAAAACATGCTAGAGGTTTTAACCCGTTTCATCCTGATACACTAATGTTTGAAATACTTTGACTATGATAGTTCAAGCGTGGTGCCAGAATAGCGTGGCGCCTCAGCGCCAAGCTATTCTGGCACCACCCTTAAACCAAAATGGTTGATCTATCTCCAAATTTGTAATGTAGGATTCATAGGACAACAAGCAACTTTTTAAAATGTCAGCCTCCTGATCAAATGGGTAAATTAGTTTTATGAGGCACATTTATTTTCTTCCCAGAGTACCTAGCCAAAATAGTGGCCACTGTGAAAATCGGTCCCTCCGCTGAACACACGTAGGTCCTAGTCATGCAGACCTTAAAAAAACAAATGGTGATCTGATGTGAGTCAATGTTTGTGTGCGCGTGTGTGTTAGGGGTCCTGCCCTCAAAACATTGAAAACTATCTTTGTGTTTGACACCAAATGTAGGTAACCAGGCCCTGACCACACTCAGTTTAACCCTTTGGGCACTGGTAGCAGTTGCAGAGCCGGATCCAGGGGGGGAGAGGGTGCTTTGGTACTACAGCAACCCCCCTCGGCTGGCATCAAACTATAAATAAGTGTTTAAAATTGAGTTGTAATGCTTGTGTTTCAGTGCCGTATGTAACACCAGTTAGAAACTTTCAAAAACGTCAGAAGAACAGTTTTGGTTGTAGTGTTTTGATATATACTAGACCCTGGCAATAGAAAAAAATAAAAGTTGATCAACCCCCTTTGAAAACTGATTGATCCGGCGCTGAGAAAAAGTGAGTTGTAGTCATGATGATTTCTTCAGAGATCATCACAATTAAAACTGCTACTGACACCCAAAGGGTTTTAAAACCTTCAGATATCAAAGGGCAAAAAAAAAAAAAAAAAAAAAAAAACGTGAGTATTTTGGTACCATAATTACAGCACAAGATTAATACCCCGTACAGAAAGTGATAAACACATGAGAAATAACAGTTCTCATAAATGAAAACAGGTAAGGCAGGCGTAATGTAATCCACAGATCTTTTATGAACTTTCGAAGCAGTAGATAATTCAAAGTTTTGTCAATAATTTCAAAGTACACTTTATCCCTTAATTTAGTTTTACTCCGGCTAAATCACACAAAAACACACCTGACACATAGACTGACTTTAATAACCACAATTTACTATTTTTAATAATAGTTAAACTGTAGGCAACAGAACACTCTCAGCAATAGTTGGACAGGTGCCTAGTCTCAAAAAAGTAAAAATAGCTCTGACGGTGCCCCACTAACAGCAAATTAGTGACAATATGCGTCAGGTGCTAATTGTAAGTAACAAATGAAAAATGTACAGTCATGTAGAAAAGATGAACAACAGGCAAATGCACACACTGTAATTCTAAATTTATGATTAACTCATTCAGCCCGACACACGTATTTCCCGAATTTTGGAGGCGTCACCTAACGACTATGCATTTGCTTTAGTACGTCAGGGCTGAATGGGTTAATGATAATAGTTTGACGCAGCCCTCAGACGCCTTTTTTGGTATAATAAATATTGATGGAGTCAAATGACATGTCACTTGTTAGCAAGAGGCATAGATTCTCATGAGCCCCTGCTTCTGCAGCTATGCCTCTTGAAAATAAAGTAAAAGAGCTGGCTGATGAGGGGCTATCACTCAAAGAAATAAACGGACATGCCTTTATTATAACCACGAGCATAGGTCAAGAAATGTGTTTGAGATCAGTGTGCAGCTAGTGTTCTCCTCATTACACTATCAAAGGCATTAGATATTTGGACACAGCTTTACTACTATGGGCCTCTGTCGGTCTGAATCGGCCATAGATAACGCATGCATCCTAGTTGTGCTTTTCGTTAGTCTGAGTCATAAGGACTTGGCCATTGCCCTAGATCACTGGACACAGCACTGTGATAATAACATTTATCGTGGAATCTGTCAACATGCCCTTTACCCCTTTCATCCTGATACACTGTAGCATGAAATTAACTTGACTATGATAGTTCAAGGGTGGTGCCAGAATAGCTTGGCGCCTAATGCGCCAAGCTATTCTGGCACCGCCCTTGAACTAAAATGTTGATCTATCTCCTCATCTTAGGACAATGAGCAAATTAAACTAAATAAGCCTCAGGATGTAATGGGTTAGAGGTATACGCCCAAGTGGATGTGTCCCTTTTTAAATTAATTTCACATTCTTTAATTTATCAGCAAAGTTTGCATTGATCATAATAAGATTAATGTACATTCCAGCACAATATGACTTTGACCTGGGATTGTACAAGACTATTAAGAGTTAAAGTATGATCACACATTAATAAATCTGAAGACACATTTCAGCACCATTTGTGTTTGTTATGGATCTGTGGACACACCTAACCTAATGAACAGCAGTTTGGACATGCAGTAAAAGCACATGTGTAATCGCACTTATTTATTCTGCACAGCCATTAACATGTCAATCTATCTTTTAGCTGTTTTTCGTACTGAAAGCTTTGTATTCTAGAACGGAGTGGAGTAATTGTCAGGTTACTTGATATTATTATTAAGGCGACGCGTGTTGAACTGGATTTTCCTGTCAGAATGAACCATAACTAGACCTGTGTGTAGCATTTCGTAACCATCCGACTGTTACAGAATTGCATCTTTAAACAGTTACGGCGGTAGTGTGCCTTTGTTTAAGACTGATATGAGGAATAATGATGGCCACTTGTACTTTGTGTTCAGTGTGAATCTCAACAGGCCATTAGTCAGCTGCTTTATTGTGCTTGGCAATGAATCTGATTGCTGATGGCACACCGAGGACAAGTGATAAAGAATGCACTCGGCTTCCCTTCCCTCTCCCAGTTCAGTGTACTATATAACGAAGGGCACAGAGATAGAGGGAGAGTTGTCCACTGGTATACTGTACAAATTAACCCTTTTTATCCTACTGCTTGTTAAAATTACTTTGGACTATGATACTGATAGTTCAACTTCAAGGGTGGTGCCAGAATAGCTTTTCACATCAGGCGCATTGAACTAAAATGGTTGATCTATCTCTTAACCCTTATCATTATGAATACAACAGTGTGTGAAATAAGTTTGACTAAAATAGTTCAAGAGTAGTGCCAGAATAGCTTTTCACATCAGGCGCATTGAACTAAAATGGTTGATCTATCTCTTAACCCTTATCATTATGAATACAACAGTGTGTGAAATAAGTTTGACTAAAATAGTTCAAGAGTAGTGCCAGAATAGCTTGGCGCCTCTCTGGCACTACCCTTGAACTATTTTAGTCAAACTTATTTCACACACTGTTGTTTTCATATACGGGTTAAGAGATAGATCAACCATTTTAGTTCAATGCGCCTGATGTGAAAAGCTATTCTGGCACCACCCTTGAACTAAAGTCATTGGTCTATATCCTTATCTGTAAGTACTATCAGGTAGCTTGCATATGTCAGTGTACAAAATTGAAGCTTTTAGCCTCAGTATGAAATGGGTTAATGTGTACTTAATGCAGCCTTCATAGCACAATAATGAATATGCAATTTTTTTTAAAAATTAGCCTCATGATGTAATGGGTGAACTCCTCTGCCAAGAATAGCGAGCACAGTCCAACTGCAAGAGACATAGACCCCCATCAACCCCCATCCTGCAGCTGCTGTGGCTCGTGAGGATGCATGCCTCTTGCTGAAACCACTATATATATATGGAGAGATGGAGATCTTTCAGGTTGAATTCAGTTATTAACCCTTTGCCTATTGGTAGCAGCTATAGGGCTCGGGAAGCATCAGCGCGGCAGCCGCCATCTTGAGAGGACACACTGGCTTGGCGATAGACTACAGTATAGATAGTAGCGAAGTAGTGTTTCAACACGTTTTACTTCATGTTCTTCCACTTTGGAAACAAAAACAGATTCTGGTTAGCGGTTTCCTACGGTGCAAGACATGCTGTTATTGCCTATAGCAGGTCATGACTTGAATGACACTGGAGTCGGGTATCCTCTCAAGATGGCTGCCATGACTAGCATGATGACGTCAGCTTCTCGAGCCCTATTGTTGTAATGATTCCTTCAGGAATCATGACAAAAGCCATTATGCTAGCCAAAGGGTTAGCAAAGACAATGATTTTAGAAACAGAACCTGTGTCAACAGGCAGTAAAGGGATGAAATCTCCATACAATTTTAAAGTGGTTAAATCTCTACAAGTGTAACCATAAAGGACAAAGTCAAGGCCTGTAAGAAGAAGTAGACCGATGCTGAAAGTGAAACTGACTCTTTCTGAGTTTCTCATCAGCAACGTGTATGAGGAGACACCTGAGGGTTTACCACAAGGACTTTCATTTTCAGATTTAGATCTGCAAACCAGTATATTCTGTACAGCAGAATTTTGAGCAGTGAACATTCAATGAGACATTTTTTGACAAGACCCCAGGGGTCAGTTGCACAAGTGAGCTTGGTTGCTGCGGCAGTCACTAAGCAAAGTGCTCCGCTTTAGCGGAGCACCTTGCTTAGTGGCTGATGCAGGGACTAAGCTCACTCAACATATCTCAGCTCTTTAATATCATGATAAAGTCAACTAGTAAAAAATGAGCCTAGCTCCGCTCCTCCCACCCCCCCCCCCCTTCTCAAAAATGATCACAAATCCCTTTCCCCCAAAATGTGCATACATGTTGAACTGTCAAAAGTAGGAAATGTGGATCAACTACATGCTGTGTTACGTGATTAGTGTGCAGGTCACTAAAGTACAACTAGCACAAGTGAATGTATCAAGCTGAACAATGATGTGCATCCTGTCAGGAATCAATATGATACTTTGGCTGTATTTGACTGCATTTATGCCATCAAATACAGGCACAGTGTCAAACCTAACCTATTCAGCCCTGGCACACTTTTTAATCGCTGGACCATGATAGTTCAAGGGCCATCCCAAAACAGACAGGCGCCTAGAGGTGCCAACCTACTTTGACCTATCACAGTCAGAGTCAATCTGTTTTTCTAAAGCGTAATGTAATCCTTGGAAGGCAACACCAAATTTGGGAATTTCATCCTCTGTTGTCAGTTGCATGAGAGAGTTTAAATCCTGTGCCAACCACTAAGCAAGGTGCTCTGCTGTAAAAGAGCACCTTGCTTAGTGGTTGGCACAGGATTTAAGGGCTCTTAAGCATTGTCAAGACCAAAGGAAATTTAAAATAAGCCAGACAAAGGTTGGTGATCGACCATCTTTCTTCTCAAGTTAGAGTTGCCTATAAATCATCTGCGTTTAAAAGTTATTTATGAAAAACACGTGTCAAGCTTTGCTCAAACGTACAACTACTCTGACATGAGGCTGCACACTGATGTTCCTTGCTTGATCGGTAAGTTTAAATTCCATTGTATTGGCAAATTACTTTTGATAATAGATCCAGCACACAGAAACACTCGATCGCAATCCCACTATCTCTCTGTAAGCTTCGCTCTGAAACTGTAAAGTGCAGTGCGGAAATCGTCTGCTAACAAAACGCGAAAGTAGGTCGAAGCCACGTGAAAAGATGAATGGTTTGGGGGTGTGGGGGGAGGCGTAGGGGTTTAAGGTCATCAAATCATTTATCATGCACTTACCGGGCTGCGTTTCTTAAGTGTGAGATTTTTCCATAGCAGAAGACGTAGTTGGTGAAAGAATCCCATGATGGAGACCACAAGTCTGTTCCGCAGATACGATCACGCACGAAACCGTATTACTGTGAATGAATTCAATATGGCAAAACCAACTAAAACATCGCTGCACGAACTAAATCCAATAGAAGAGCGGCGGTTAGCCAGAAGAACAGCATAACGGACTGTCCACACACATGTCTGCTGCAGTAAAATGTTCAGTTTTTAGCTCCACATCGCTCTGCGTCCAGTTCGATAAACAGTCAACACTGAAGCATACGCAGCTCTTAGCCCCAGCTGGCGTGATGTCATCCCGCACTCAATACAGAGCCGGTCATGTGATCAGATACTGCGCATGGATTGGTTTAAAGTGAAACCTAAAAATAGTCACTGACCATGTGAATTTGTTTGTTTACCTCACCAGCTGACGCCGGGTCCCAGATCATCACACTGACTTAGTGCAAGGGGGAAGAATCATCAAACGGGTAAAATGACCGCATGAACCGTTCAGTGAAACGGTACTTAGAAAGCATATAGGTCGAAAAAATATGTACAATATCCGCGTGTTTGATAACAATCTATATATGTAGCATAGGGGGAAAACAAAATTAGGGGATAGTTTAGATTTGTACTTGACTGACTAGCTGAGAATGTGTAACTGAACTGAATCGAAATTATGAGTTATGCTGCCGATTAGCCACGCCACTGGTCAAGTTAGTTCAGGATATAACGTCACGTCTTCGGCACCGAAGTGATAGTAGACGGCCCTGACGGGCGGGCCTGGGGACAGGGAAATCTACTGCCTATGAAGTACGACTGACTTGAGTACTGACACTGATCAATTCAGGCGCACTGCAACTGTGCTACTTTGATTTACATCAACAGAACAAGCCCGTCTTTTTTTCCCTGGATTGCGAGTCCAGCTACCGGGGCCGGGACGGGGACTCGAACCCACGACCCGGCGATCATAATAGCCGGACTGACGGTCCCTTCGCTCTCTCTCTCTCTCTCTCCGACGCTTAACCGCCTGAACGATGTCGGACCGCCTCTGCGAGAGCGTAGACACTAGACTTGCTTTAATACAGGCTTAGGGAGATTCCACTCAGGCTGTTTGAAGTCACTGATAGTCTTTATAACTGAAGCGGACAACGTAATCCCAAACGGCCTCAGTTTTGACAGTGACAGACACGCACCACTGAGAAATAAAGGTCGCCAGCTTAACCCCTTTAGCCCCAACGCCCTACGGCAGGAGATGGATCGACCATGATAATTAAAGGGTAGTGTCAGATTAGCTTGGCGCCTGATGGCGCCAAGCGCCAAGCTAATCTGGCACTACCCTTTAATTATCATGGTCGACTCCAGTCTCCTGCAGCTGTTACCTAGTCGTTAGAACACATTCAAAATTGAGGAAATGCGGCCGCGGGCTAAGTTAAATGGGTTAAGTTACGACAACTACCGCGAGACGAAATTTCCTTCTTCTTTCTTCTTCTCCTCAGCATATTAACCCCTTGACTGCCAAGAAAACGCCGGTGAACAAGAACTAATTGCAAGAGTCATAGATCCTCATGAGCTCCAGCAGTTGCGGGGGCTCATGAGGATCTGTGCCTCTTGCTGACGCCACTTTGAATGTATGTTTCTGGGACGGCTTGGGGCCAACTGGCGTTGAACTCACGAAGATTGCAGAAACACAAAGTGCGTTAACCCTTTCACTGAGCCCCACGGGTGCATTTCTCCAAATTTTGGAAGTGGTTACTTAACGATTATGTAGGCCTACCATTTGCAGGAGGTGGGTTGACCATGATAATTCAAGGGTAGTGCCAGATTAGTTTGGCGCCTGAAGGCGCCAAGCTAATCTGGCACTACCCTTGAATTATCATGATCAATCCATCTCCTGCGGTAGGGACTCGGGGCTAAATGGGTTAACAAGCAGTGAAGCCGGGGCGAATGACTGGAGTGCTCTACCACCTAACACGGTGCACGGTACCAGCATAGCTTCAAAGTCCATCTTGACCAAATTTTCAAGGATTTGTTTATACATATCAGAAAACACTGTGCGGCCTCTCACGCTTGCTACCGACCTAATCAAGTTGTGAGGGAGCTCCTTAAAGTCAGTTCAGTTGCCACAAGCGGCCGTTTGGGCCAAAAACGACCATGATGATGACGATTACGATGGTGGTGACGATGATGATGCCGATGGTGGTGATAGGCGGCTCGCTGTGCAAAAGCACGCACGCACGCACGCACTGACTGATCGACGTAGAGAGAGAGAGAGAGAGAGAGAGAGAGAGAGAGAGAGAGAGAGAGAGAGAGAGAGAGAGAGAGAGAGAGAGAGAGAGAGAGAGAGAGGAAGTGGACAGTGACTGATGATGATGATGACGATGATGATGATGATGATGATGACGATAACGGATGACCGACGGCAAAACTGAGCACGCACACACTCCCTGATCGACGTACAGAGAGACTGTGTGTGTGTGTGTGTGTGTGTGTGTGTGTGTGTGTGTGTGTGTGTGTGTGTGTGTGTGTGTGTGTGAGAGGAGAGAGAGAGAGAGAGAGAGAGAGAGAGAGAGAGAGAGAGAGGAGAGAGAGAGAGAGGAGAGAGAGAGAGAGAGAGAGAGAGAGAGAGAGAGAGAGAGAGAGAATCAATGAATCAATGAATCTTATTTGACAACGGTCAAGATATTGACAGAGCCCGAGGAAATGTAATTTTTCACATCTGCTGGCCGTTGCTACTGCTACAGACAAACAACAATTATATACATTAGATACATAGGTTACAAAGTAAAGTAGGATATAGCACTGTCAGGGGAGAGAAATGTGCATGATCGACCAGTGATCATAGATCTACTGTGGCCAAAGCACACACACACACACACACACAAAAAGAGATAGGAAAGAGGGGGCGCTAAGAGAGTGACCGAAAGCAATGCATATGGAAGCCCCACCGAAGGGGGGCGTATCACATATCCACTGTTCCAGCCACTCAGTGCATGGAAATTTAAATCTAAGTCCCCCAAGGGGGGTCCAGATATTTAGCCGGTGTGGACAGCTGTTTCGGTCTTGACGACCTCTTCAGCACACCATCGGCAATACTGGAGGAGGCAGGAAATTCTGCCTACCTGCAATGACAACCACATTTTACTGTGGTGTCTGCAGGGGCATACATTCCATGCCACCACCTAGAGTCAAATTTCCATGTCTGAGACTACGGGAGTGCGGGGGGGGGGGGGGGGGGGGGGGGGGGGGGGGGGGGGGGGAGGGGAGGGAAAAAATAATTTTTATTTTTTTATTTTTTTTAATTTTTTTAATCGCACGCACATCATTACACAGAATATAGTAATACTTGCGTGCGCACATTCATTCACACCGGACAGGTATATATCCATGGTTAATGAATGAGTTCCTACTAACAGTGTGTGAAATGAGCATGATTTGCTCCTATAGCAAGTAAATACTGTAGCTACTTATGATTGCGATGCTAGGTATTTAAAAAGTCTTTCCTTAAAGCATGATATCTTAGGAGTGGTCGGCATAGGATGGAAGAGAATTCCACAAAGTTGCCCCCGAGAATGCTAAACTGGTTTTAAATAAGTAAATTCTGGTTTTGGGTAGGACGTACATGCTTTTTGTATCCCCATGGCGGGACTCCTGAGACCGGACTAGCAGCTGGGTTAAGAATTCGGGAGTTCTGTCAGTTATTTCGAATATTGAACACGAGAATTCTTTTGTTATAAACAAACTGATTCTTAAGAGAAAGAAGTCCCGCTTTGTGCATCTTATCATCAGTCGGCAGAGAAGGATCCGGTAAGATTAACCCTCGTCTATGTAAAGAGTTCAGTCTTTTTAAATATGCATCGCTGCCACCATCCCACACAGTCGAAGCATACTGAATTAATGTGGGACTGGATATGTGCATAATAAAATAATTTTCTGCTTTCAAAATCAGTGAAGTGTTTCAGCTTGGATAGCATGACAATGCAAGTTTATTGAGACAGTTTTACACACTTTATCTGTGTGTGCTTGCCACTTGAGCTGATCATCTATGATAATCCCCAGCAGGCGGTGTTCCGACTGAGACTATTGAATTACCTTCCACTGAGCGAAACTGAGCTCAAGAGAAAAGGGGGCTAGCTGGTGCTTTTGCCGTGTCGCAATTACCATGGACTTAGTTTTAGCAGGATGGATACTAAATCATTGAGTTATATTCACACCAGGCAGTCACCTCATTAAGGCTTTGCTGTAGGTTTTTTTGTTATTGTTGTTTGTTGTTTGTAATCACAGTAACGTTTTTATTTGCCGTGTGGATTGAAGTATCGTCGGCAAACAAGTCACACTGGACAGATTCGGATGGATGAAGAGGTAGATCGTTGATATATAAGCAAAATAGTAGAGGTCCTAAGACCGAACCTTGGGGCACTCCAAACTTTACCTCCTTCAGTTCCGAACGTGATCCATTAACTCTACTACTTTTTGCTTCTTCCCTTTAGGTGTGAACTAAAAAAGGAAACTCACCTGCTGAGTCATTTTTCAAGTAGCGACTAAGCTTTTTAATCAGAGTGCCGAGGTTAACAAGGTCAAACGCCTTCTTAAAATCGAGATATATAACACCCGTCAACTGAGAATTGTTTATGTTAGACAACCACTTATCATAGTCTGCAAGTCTGGAAAGTGCCGTATGGCAGGAATATTTCGGACGAAATCCAGACTGAAGGGAATGAAGCGGCATGTAACGTGTTTCCACGGCAAATCAGTCAATGACAAACGAAACACAAATCATTAGACAACGGCAGCAAAAATTATGACAATACAAATTCAAAAATTGACAGCACATAAACACACTCAAAGCAAAAACAACCATCGCAACATGACTACTGGCACAGGGTCACCATGCAGGCTGTTACTGTGAAACAGAAAAGCCTTGGAGACTGGAATTTGTCAAGACAGAGCAGTAAGACTGGAAAAGACGTGTTTTGAACTGACTTTTGAAAGAAAGTTAGTTAGTTATTTGGGTTTAACGCCGAGCAATCTCACGGACTTCAGACATGACTGTGGGGGCCCGCATCGCGAATGTGCTTGGCCGGAAGTGATTTCCAAATGATTGAGGCCTGCTGGAAACAGCAGGAGATTGGTCGACCATGCTAATTCAAGGGTAGTGCCAGATTAGCTTGGCGCCTGTTGGCGCCAAGCTAATCTGGCACTGCCCTTGAATTATCATGGTCGATCCATCTCCTGCAACTGGTGCGGCATAGTCGTTATGTGACGCCTCCAAAATTTGGGAAATACGGCCGTCGGGCTGAATGAGATAACAGCTAGTATTAATCTGTGCATGCACACATGGGATAATAAAAAAAAATGCCAAACGGTCACAAATTGTTGCCTCCGGGCTCCCCCAGTTTTATTCTGATCAGCTGCACACGCGAGTAGCGGAGCAAGGAAGGCAACCAGCGTCTGTGATTCGAGATTATGAAAATAAATTATTTCCCTTTATCATTGCTAGGATGAAAGCGAAAGTAGCGTTGATGTCAACTTCTACAGTTCCAAAGACATTCCCCACAGTCAACTTCGCTTAGCAAGATCGGATATAACAAACGTCGGATATAACAAAGCTTTGGGGGAAAGCCCCGGCAAAAAAAAGTTCTTTGTCTTTTGTAAAATTAACTCCTTCCATGCCACTGGACGAAGTTAGTATTCTGGAATCTTTGTTTTTTTCAACAACGCAAAGCCACAACCGTCCAAGGAACATGGATACACTTTGGTCTTAGCAAGAGGCATAGATCCGCATGAGCCCTCGTAATTGCGGGGGCTCATGAGCATCTATGCCTCTTGAAGATAGGTATTGTCTATTCTCGGCAGTGAAGGGGTTACGCCGCTCAGTTATAACGAAAGTCAGTCGGAGGCTCAGTTTTTCAATTTTTTTTTATACTGAGTCCCCGCGGCGCTGTCGACTTCTCTTATAACAAACAACGCCGGCCCAATGCCGTTTTGCGCATTGGCCCGGTCACGGTAACAGGCGGTGGTTGACACAGTGACTAATTTGAAATGATGTATGGGTTTCCGTCTGACTTCTCAGTGACAGCTTAATGTATGGTAGTCAAACCAGTCCGTTTTTGTCTTTCAGCAAAATTCCGCTGGTACCCAAAGCCAGTTGGAGCTACTGGCCTAAAAGTAATGACCCAACTCGATTTGGTGACACCAGGACATGTCCGACAAAAGACCCTGTCTGACCAGTCTGAGTTTGATAGATCGTCGGAAAAGGTGCCTTGATCGAATCATAGATCTAAGTGGCCGGCGGAATACACAGGGGCACATGGCTGCTACGCTTCCCAATGCGTAGAAGGATCTAACTGCGTGCCGGTATGTCACGTCAAGCGCTGAGTAATTCCCCTTGATATGTCAGTGTATTGTTCTACCAGCGCTAGCTTCACCTATCTGGTTTGTGAGTATCACAAAGTATGACTATATGGGCATGGATGAAAATTTCGCGTTTACTCTACCGAACGTACGTTTCTCCTGCAAAATGCACAGCGGATCCTCATGAGTTGCTGTAGATACACAGGATCTTGAGGACCTCTGCTTGGACAGTATGGCCATTATGACGTCATGTGACTATGCATACCCCACACCTTCGACTCTGTCCGGCTCAGTACAGGGTTGTTTTGAGTGAGAAAGCCCGTGAACTCTTCTCATGTTTCTGTGCAGTTAGAAGACGTACATTAGACAGAAGTACAGCGTTGTGGAGGGTTGTACGGCTCCAGCAAAGTGTCAGTCTCGAAGCTTGTGTTTTGTTACACTTCTACGTGGCCACTGAAAACCTAATCTTGCTGAACAGAAGCCAAGGATCATATCTGATGCATCGGATTACGTTTTGATGCACTATTATGTTTAACCCTTTTAGCCCCAAGGTCCCATTTATCAAATTTTGGAGGTGTGGCCTAACGACTATGTACTAGTTGTAGGAGATGGATTTATCATGATAATCCAAGGGTAGTGCCAGATGAGCTTGGCGCCTGGCTCATCTGGCTCTACCCGGCCTTGAATTATCACGTACAATCCATCTCCTGCTGCAGCGTCCCGGGGCTAAAAGGGTTAAATGTCTTTGAAACTGATCGTTTCGGTATTCTTGCCCGCATACCTCCACCCCGGCAAAACGGGCCTTCAATCGATCACTTGGATGACATTGTGTTCGTTACATCATAGTTCAGTTGCCACGGATATTTCTGGAATTTTTCAGATTTGAAATTTCAACTTTTGGGCTCAGTTAGGCCGGTGTGTTTGGAGCGCATTTTCAAGCGAATGATGTAGACGTGTATTACGTACTTACTGAGTCGGATGACTTTTGTATGATGTGCCGGGGAACATTGTTGATCATGATTGTTTTCGTTCAGAACTGGCGTCATGAGCAACCTCCGAAATCTGATCAGAAGCAATCACAGGGAGGCAGAGATCGTTTTCGCTATATTTGGCCCTAAGAATGAGTGCCAGCCCTTGAGCTCTACCCAGGGTTTATGCGGCATTACTTAGCATGTTTCTTATGTTCCCGCCTGAGCTCAGCTGCGCGAGTGAGCTTATTGGCTGGCGCCAGCCATTAAGCAAGGTGCTCCGCTATACTGAGCGGCGCACCGCCTTGCTTAGTGGCTGGCGCCAGCCACTAAGCTCACTCATGCAACTGGCGCGGCCTAGGCCTGCGGTAAGTCGCCAGTGTGCAAGCGGGTCTTGAGTCTCACCAGTCCCGAGTTTTCGTCATGAGAACGGCGACGCCGTTACCTGTTGGCGCCCGCCTGTACTCTGAGTCTGTGCTGCGGTCGGGCGCATAGGGTCACTGATCGTCGCCATTTCATTGCCAGTGCGCAGTCAACTGCTCTTGGGTTTTCTCTCAATAACTGAATACTGTACTCAAGATTGTTGTTCCCCAAAATTGTTACGATCAGCGTTTGGAGTTTTCTTCTCTGATTTCGCGGCGTTTCCGTTTTGAAATTCAAGTATCATCAAGAACGACTGAGTCTTCTTTGCGCGCACTGCCGGATGGGATTTTGGGAAAGAAAGTATCAAGCAAGTTCAAGAATATTAATTTGCTTGTCACTTATACAATATACCAATACATGTGTCAAAGAAGGATAAACATTATTTAAACTTTACATACCAAAATAACCCGGAACAAAGCCATAACAGCTAAGCACAACAGCGGCAAAACGTTACAGTGCAAAATCAATTCACATTACTTTTGCCACCCAGTATGTGTATGTATCAGGGGCGGATCATATGTTCAAATAATGTCGGACCGGTCGAGCCAAACATCACTTTCATCAGTACTACTATTAGGAAATCAGGCGCTGGCTTTGCTCTCAAATTATATATATATATATATACTTCTTTACTTTTAACAAAGGCGTCGCCCAAAGCCAAAAATGTACTCAGTCAGATTAGCTCCAAGGGACGTAATTTTTCATTCAATTCTGAGAATGCTCTTGCTGTGCTAATGCCATGGAATTCCAGACTGGTAAGCTTGCATTGTGTCATCAGGACATCAGCTGCCCCCCCCCCCCCCCCTTTTTTTTTTGTGACTGCATATATATATATTCTTCCACTGCAACACCTCATAAAGCTTTTGGGATGCAATTCACTTTGTACAAGTGGTGCTACCAGTAAATTCTGGAGGCGGCTTCTAGTACATGCGTTGTGTTTGCAATTTCAGGTTACGCCGTATGCCTACCTGAAGAGCCCCCCCCCCCCCACCCCCCTTGGGGCGAAACCGGTCGTAGGCGGCAAAAACTTTAAATCTACTCAGCAGGTCCAAAATCTGTTTGGGAATATTTTCTATCTTCCCCCCTCGGGGGGAGGACTGGATATTCTCCAGCGGACGGCGGGGCGCCTGGGGGGTAGTCCCTATTGCTTTATGTAACAGATGTTCAGTGGAAGGCTCAAAAGATCTAATAAGCGATGCAGTCACAAAAGGGCAGCTGATGTCCTGATGACACAATGCAAGCTTACCAGCCTGGAATCCCATGGCATTAGCACAGCATTCTCAGAATTTAATGAAAAAATTATATATATATATATATATATATATATATATATATATATATATATATATATATATATATATATATATATATATATATATATATGACCCATTGCCAAAAGGTGTTACTGAAAAGGCAACAAGGGTGCTTGAAAATGAAAAGTGATAGAATTACATGAAAAATCCGTGTTGGACAGTTTATAGCATGTGCAAATATGTGAAATTGGAATATAGTCTGTTCATTAGTTTCAGAGAAATCTCATTCAGAAGTTTTTATATGACATTATGTCGGAGGTCAGGTATTACAACACAATTATGTACGTTTGGTTTTTTTAATTGATCCAAGTTGGAAAATGTTTACTTGAACAGTTAAATGGATTAGTAAATGTGAATTTCTGTTGCAAAACTAAATCATTAAGGTTTTCTGAGTGACACTGAAAGAGATGAAATGTTGTAATACCTGACATCCGACACAGGTGCTTCTTTCTGTTTGTTGTAAATGTGAAATGCAGCCACATTCTCTTTCAAACCATATTCTAAGGGATGTAAAAAACACAAACAGGATGAATAAAGAATTAAGAGAGACAACAGCAACATTTCCTATGATTATTTTATTTCAAGTACAGGAAGAATAAATGCAAATTCAGGAAAACAGATATTATGTCGAACGTCATAATTACAACAAATTGAACGGAGGTTTAACATTTATCCATCCAAAACCAAAGTCACTTTCCTTTGGCTACAAACACTGCATATACACATGTCCTCATTTACCTGAACTGCTGATCAATCCGCAATACTGCTAAATCACATATCGTTCTGCACTATTCTTCATGTATTTGAACTGCTCATCAATCCCTAAAACTGTTAATCACATCTCGTTTTACACTTATGTCTTCTCAAAAGTTTCTCACCACAATGAAGGTTAAAACAGCGTATAATAAATTCATACATTTATATGAATATATGTTGTTTTGTATTTTTACACTAGGTCCAAAACCCTTTCATAGGTCTCTCGGGGCTCCGCTCAGAGAACTATTAATATAGTGACAGATGTTCAGTATGGGTCTGCAAGCAACTAGAAATTGCAGGAGAAACAGACAAATACAGTGATGTCACGTTTGTTTTGCTACACATGTCAGTAAATATACAGAAATGTGTAGGAAAACACAAACACCTTGACATCACTGATTTAATTTTATATCCGTTTCTTCTGCAATTTCTATGCAGTATCTGTCCTAAATTACTGTGAAAAACTGACGCATCTGACTGGATGTGCTTTTATGGACGTTGGGAGAGACCCTCCTCAAAAATGAATCAAATGGTTCCCATGAGTAGTCAAAGCGGATAGGCCAAAAGTACAAGTGCCGGCACTTTGACAAAAAACTCACACAGGCAACCTGCAGAAGTTCGTTAACGTCTTTAACTTGCCCAACATATTCAGTTCCATTCCACTGAACAAGATGGAAGGTTACAACCACTGGAGCTTGAGTGTGTGTGCGGGGAACGATAGGCACAAAGTGGTTTGGCACCCAGTGATCAGCAACCATGTCACTGCGGAGTGAGAACCACATGATGAACAATTTTTGTCCATCCTCACAACCCGGAGCGTAAAAACTGAGGCTTCAGTGAAGCCTGTACATCTACCAACCAAAAGCTGGAAAAAACGACTGGTTTGGACGCTTCAGCAGAAAACTGGCTGCACAAAACTCCCACAACCCTGACAAGCTGCAGTTTTTAACCACTGACATCACTTCAGCTTCAAACGACAGACGCTCTGAAGCATCAGGTGAAACTGAGGTCAGCACAGCCATTTGAATAACTTCAGATGGTGACACAGAGTCATGAGGAGCGCACCAAGTAGAACCATTAAGAAAACTGTCTGGTTGCAGTGCCATACAAATAACAATGCGACACCTGAGCTCTTCATGGCACATTTCTGTGCCAAATTTTAGAAGGCTCAGCGCTCTGAAAAAAAAAAAAAAAAAAACAGTTGCCATCTCCATTTACACTTTCATGTATCATGTACACTTTCAACACTTCATCTGCATGTTCTATTATCAAACATGACACTCTCCCTCTCAAGGCCTTTCACACGATTCCATACGAGATGGAAAGTGTCAACAATGGCGATCTGAGTGCGAAAGGCGTTCTAACAACACCACCATTTGACAGGTGATTGCACATCAGGTTGACAACATCGGCCGTGTTGCAAATTTGACGGTCGAGGCAACACGCCTTGAAAAGGGAGATTGTCAACAACTACAAACACGTGTGACTGCATTTTGTCTGAATCGGTTTTACATTCTACAGATTAGCTGTTTTCTCCAAACACGACGTTCCAGAGAGCGGTCTAGACAAATATGCTGCACCACCAAATATCATCTTTCTTTGATCGAACGTCACGTTTACCACACACGCATTGTGGTAATGTAATGACGTACAACTCGCTAAACTCATCTTCAACGCACATGGGTGGCGACAACAAACTGCCCAATTCGTTTCAATCTGCACAGCTTGTATATCCTATCGGTACAAGTGACATATCAATCCATTGTATAGGTAACTGTTATGCAAAAACTATACAGAAAGTATGTTGAACGTAGATCTTATGTCGAACGTCAGACAAAGGCGAATATTACAACATACCTTTCTCGAGTTCCGTCGATTTGAAGCTTGCCGCAATTATTGATCCAGCATAGCGCCTATGCATCACGTGATACGAAGAAACGATGGGTAAATTTTCAAAAATGAAATCGGCAGCAGTTGAGGAAGAAAAGACAACTATGTCGAACGTCGATTATTACAACACAAACCGGTAGAAGTAAACTCGCCTTTCAAAAAAGGCTGTTTGTGTTTTTATCTTGAAACATGCGAAGTGGGTGCATTATGCATGTACAGGAGAGGAAGTGATGGTCATAATTCGTCTGCTATGAGGTTCACATTGTGCGAAGTTCAGGGAAGAGACTTTATGTCGGAAAATTACAACACACCTAACGTTCAACATGCCGTTTTTTACTAGGCAATACGGGGAAGTGGCGCAGTGGTTAAGGCGTCTGCCTCCAATGCCAAAGGTGCGAGGTTCGATACCGGGTTCCGGCGTTGGATTTTTCTCCTCTGGTGTCACCGTCTGGGCAGTGGGCAGATGTTCACATCTGCACGGAACATAGACGACCCCGGCCCCCACGAGTCCCCTGCTGCCTTGCAGGCTTGGCCGCTTGGCTGCGGAAAGGCTAAGGGAGGAAACCCCTGAAATCAAAGCCCCCGTGTCTCCGGGGAAGGCTTTTGAGCCAGAGACTAAGACAAGGACAGTCTGATATAAAACCTACGACCCGAGGACTTCGATGCCACCGTCCCAGCTTGCTAGGCCATGGCAAACGAACCAAGGGTTTAAAGGGTGGGGCCAGTACTGCGCACACTGCACTCCACCAAAAAGCTCCACCGCGCAGGCTTTAGGAAACGCCCACGGACTATGACACTGAACTTTCCAAGTCCTGTAGCGATGGGCAAGGGGCAAAACGGCAGGTGAAAGATGTCACTGGAAGCCGCAGTCTCAAACCTGCATGCAGGCGGTTCAGGATATTGGTCGCCTGATGTTGACCTGGGGATGACAACGTCACTCGGCACACCCTGAACGACCAAGCAGCCTTCTCTAGGGACAGCACTGCTTGCTCCACACGGAGAGGAGCCTAGAAAAGGTGGCCTAACCAAAGCTTATCCCCTCGTAACCCAGTTGGCTAGCCGCGGTCAACGGGCATCTTCTCATGCGGTCAGAAAACAAGAAAAAACAATGGATCTACTCTCATGACGACCACGACCGGACTCAACGTAGCATGCTGGAACATCCGAACCATGCTCGACACAGCAGACAGCGGACGCCCTGAACGTCGCTCCGCCCTCATTGCCCATGAATTGCGGAGGTTAAACATCGACATCGCCGCGCTCAGCGAAGTACGCCTCCCGGAGGAAGGCAGCCTCCAAGAACTTGGCGCTGGCTACACCCTCTACTGGTCAGGCAGGCCTGCATCAGAAAGACGGCTCTCAGGCGTGGGCTTCATGGTGAAGACCCACATTGCGACTAAGTTGGAAAACCTACCAACGGGTCACTCCGACCGCATCATGTCCATGCGCCTCCCACTGAGACACCAGCAATACGTCACCCTTCTCAGTGTGTACTCCCCAACCCTCCTGGCAGAGCCTGCAGAAAAAGACAAGTTCTACTCTGACCTGCGCAGCCTCCTGCAGAGCACCCCTGCAGACGACAAAGTCATCATCCTTGGCGACTTCAACGCCAGAGTGGGCCAAGACTCAGAAGCCTGGAAAGGAGTCCTCGGCAAGCATGGCGTTGGGAACTGCAATGACAATGGTCGCCTACTGTTGGAGCTCTGTGCAGAGCAGCAACTTGTCATCACCAACACTACTTTCCAGCAAAAGGACAGTCGAAAGACCACCTGGATGCATCCTCGCTCCAAGCACTGGCACCTTATCGACTATGTCCTAGTGCGTCAGAGGGACCGCAGTGACGTCCTCCTCACCAGAGTGATGCCCAGCGCAGAGTGCCACACTGACCACCGCCTTGTTCGCTGCAAACTAAGGCTCCGCCTCAAGCTGAAACCCAAGAAATGGGGCCCCCCCCAAGAAAAAGCTTGATGTTGCCAGCCTTCAGCGTGACGACAAGAAAGCTGCCCTTCAGGCCGATTTACAGCGCATGCTCAAAGACACAGTTGATCCAGCAGACTCCTCCCCTGAAACACTCTGGGAACAACTGAAAACTGCTATTGTAAAATCTTCTGTGGAAGTCTTGGGCTTTGCTAGAAAGAGGAACAAAGACTGGTTTGACGAAAACGACGTAGAGATCCAGGAACTTCTAGCAAAAAAAAGAGCCGCCCACCAGGCCCACCTAGCCCAGCCTTCCTGCCCTGTGAAGAAGTCTGCCTTCCGCCTCATCTGCAGCAGTCTCCAGCTCAAGCTTAGAGAGCTCCAGAACGAGTGGTGGTCCAGACTCGCACAGAGGACCCAGCTCTGCGCTGACAACGGTGACTACAGGGGCTTCTACGAAGCACTGAAAGCAGTGTATGGCCCTAGGCACCTGGTACAAAGTCCCCTGCGAAGCGCTGATGGACAGGCACTCCTCACAGATAATACCTCCATCTTGAACCGCTGGTCGGAATACTTTCAGGACCTCTTCGGCGCTGAGCGCACTGTTCAAGAAACAGTCATCCTCCAAATCCCACACCTTCCACTAAAGGTTGAATTGGACGAACCGCCCACCGCCGAAGAGACCCTCACAGCCATCCACCAGCTCAAAAGTGGCAAAGCAGCAGGCATTGACGGAATCCCGCCAGAGATCTGGAAACATGGAGGCCCAGCACTGCACAACAAGCTCCACGACCTCTTTCTCTGCTGCTGGGAAAAAGGAACACTACCAAAGGATCTCCGTGATGCAGTCATCATCACCCTGTACAAGAACAAAGGAGAGAAGTCTGCCTGCTCTAATTATCGTGGAATTACCCTGCTGTCCATTGCCGGGAAAATTCTCGCAAGGTTGCTCCTGAATCGGCTGGTACCTGCCATCGCTGAGGACCACCTCCCAGAGGGCCAGTGTGGCTTCAGAGCCAACAGGAGTACCACCGACATGGTCTTTGTGCTGCGACAGCTTCAGGAGAAGTGCCGCGAGCAGAACAAAGGGCTTTACGTAACGTTTGTCGACCTAACAAAAGCGTTTGACACTGTGAGCAGGCAAGGTATGTGGCAGATCCTGGAGCGACTAGGCTGTCCCCCAAAGTTCCTCAACATGATCGTCCAGCTCCACGAGGACCAGCAAGGCCAGGTCAGACTAAACAGTGACCTCTCAGAACCATTCCCCATTCGCAACGGCGTGAAGCAAGGCTGCGTGCTGGCACCGACCCTCTTCACCATCTTCTTCAGCATGATGTTGAAGCAGGCCACAGTGGACCTCGACGATGACGACGCAGTGTACATCAGGTATCGTCTCGATGGCAGCCTGTTCAACCTCAGACGACTGCAGGCCCACACGAAAACCCTAGACCAACTGATTCGTGAGCTGCTCTTTGCTGATGACGCTGCCCTCGTTGCACACACAGAGAGAGCCTTGCAGCGCATTACGTCCTGCTTCGCAGATGCCGCCCAGCTCTTTGGACTTGAGGTCAGTCTGAAAAAGACAGAGGTCCTTCATCAGCCGGCACCCAAGGAAGAGCATCGCCCTCCCCACATCACCATCGGCGAGTCCGAACTGAAGTCTGTACACCAGTTTACCTACCTTGGCTGCATCATCACGTCAGACGCCAAGCTGGACAAGGAGCTGGACAACAGGCTGGCAAAAGCGAACAGTGCTTTCGGGCGACTATTCAAGCGGGTGTGGCACAATCAACAGCTGAAAAAAGGCACCAAGATCAGCGTGTACAGAGCTGTCGTCCTCACCACCCTGCTGTACGGTTCCGAGTCCTGGGCCCTCTACCGCAGCCAACTACGACTCCTCGAACGCTTTCACCAGCGCTGCCTGCGTACCATCCTCAGCTTTCACTGGAGTGACTATGTCACCAACGTCGAGGTCCTTGAACAGGCGGAAACTGTGAGCATCGAGGCTTTGCTGCTGCGGACACAGCTTCGCTGGGCGGGGCACGTCTCCAGGATGGAGGATCATCGCCTACCCAAGATCACTCTGTTCGGCGAGCTCGCCACTGGACACCGAGACAGAGGGGCACCAAAGAAGAGATACAAAGACGGTCTCAAGAAGTCACTTAGTGCCTGCCAAATCGACCACCGCCAATGGTCTTTGCTTGCTGCGGACCGTGACACCTGGCGCTCCACCATTCACAAGGCAGCCGTCTCCTTTGAGGACTCTCGCAGAGCTAACCTTAAAGACAAGCGGCTCAGAAGAAAAAACAGAGCTGTCGTAACTCAGAACCCTGACCAGACCTTCCCCTGCAGCCACTGCGGTCGAACCTGCCTGTCCCGGATTGGCCTCCGCAGCCACGAAAATGCCTGCAGACGACGTGGGCAAGCCCTATAGAATCTTCGTTCGCGAAGTCAAGCCAAGAGAGACCGCAATATTTCGCACATGAAAATATATGTTCTTAACTGGTAAATATTTATACATGTCTTGTCTCACAGAATTAATGATATGAAACCAGTAGGTTGACTTTTCTTTGCACACCATCACATCGCTCACACGAGGTCGATTGGTGATGCTTTCTGGCAAGGTAAATTTTCAGCCTTGGCCAACATTTTAATCATACAGTCACTAAACCTCTCAAAATGTGTCTTCCATGTTATTTCTAGTGTATATCCAGGAATTTTACCATGATCTTAACTACTAAAAACAGATGAATCAGGACTGGAAGTGCTTTTATTGTTTTTACAGTTTGGTCAACCATTTTAGTAACACCTTTTGGCAATGGGTCATATATATATATATATATATATATATATATATATATATATATATATATATATATATATATATATATATATATATATATATATATATATATTATATATATATATATATAATATATATATATATATATATATATATATATATATATATATATATATATATATATATATATATATATATATTCTACCCAAGAACCGAAATCCCCAAATTTTGAAGTTGCCCTCTGAAGGACTGTATTACAATTCTAGAGACAAATCGAGCATGATAGTTCAAGGGTGGTGCCAGAATAGCTTCGTGCCTAATAGGCGCCGAGCTATTCTGGCACCACCCTTGAACTATCATGCTCGATCCATGTCTTACGTGTGTCGGGGCTGCGGAATGAGTAAACAGCGGAAGTGTATGTGATATAATGATGGTGTCTCAGAATCACGCACACGCACACACACGCACACACACACACACACACACACACACACACACACACACACACACACACACACACACATTGACACACACGCACACACGCACGCACGCACGCACGCACACACACACACACACACACACACACACACACACACGCACGCACGCACACACACACACACACACACACACACACATCAAGTTGACACACACACACACACGCACGCACGCACGCACACACATACACACACACACACACACACACACACACAAGAGACCAAGAGAGACCAGAACAAAGCCCCATTTTTATTTTTATTTTTATTTTTTTTTAATCGTCACATTTCTAGGTACATTACTTTTGATCATGCAGGACACACTTCACGTTAGTTTTAGCATACTAGTCTGGTAATCCTATTCTGGTCCCAAGTTTAGAGGTTTAACTAATTGGAAGAATTGGTTTGCAGTTTACTTTTCTGGACAATTTTGTTTGTTTGTTGTGAAATGCATTTAAATCAATATGGAACTTTTACATCTGCCTTGTAAGCATTGCAATTTCAAACCCAAGCAGGAATCCTCGGAATGCTTTTTATAAGTTCCCTAGGGTTCCTGCCCTTCTCTAGACACAATGCCTACCCCGCCCAAGCTCCCCTCACCCCTGTTATTGCCGTTTTACCAACAGGTATAAATTCGTATTTTGTGTTTTGTGGGGAGGAAGGGGTGGTGGTCCAACAAGAATTCACTGCGATTAATTTTGCGATTCACGGATCACGAATGCCACAAAATGGCAATCATGTTTCACGACGGAAAGAGAAGATGAAGAAAGAAGGTACCGCTTTCACAACCTCTTTTCACTTTTCCTAACAACGAGGGGGAGGGGTGGGGGTGGGGGTGTTTGCTGTGACTGGACTTTGAATGGTGAACTGAGGTACTACCCACAACTGTCCGGAAAATCAAACGAGGGGTAGAAATTGGCGGGGCGGTGACCGGCGAGGGGAGAAAAAGTTTCTGAATTCAGAATAGAATCTTAACTGGGGCAACATGCGTTACACGTTTCACGAAGCAACCAGGACGTTTTCGCGGATCACGAAGATGTTATTTTTTGCTTCACTTAACGCTTCACGACGAACTCTTTTTTTTTCACGGATCACGAGGATAAAAAACAACAATCACGAATCACGAGAACCGAAAAAACGCGAATCACGCATCACTATTTTAGTGCATCACTCCCCCCCCCCCCCAACCCCCCTTTTCGTGTCAAAGTCAACCATGACTGGCGGCCTTGCCCTCCCTCAGTCCATGTTGCATGCTGGTCACAATGACGTCCAGCACCGCTGTCCAAGCTTGCCGTGTGCCCGTCGTGAAACTCGCTCCCAGCTTCCTGTTGAGAGCATACATCACACCGTCCACCACGGGCTGAAAGGACACAACACGCCATAAACCGGGGGATGACAGTACACGACACACGGTAAATCGGGGCCTTCAAGTACACAATACAGCATGAACTGGAGCCTCCAATTGTGAGTAGGAAACGAAACAGGTCAATTGCCTGTAGTAGAGAACAATGTTGCGGCCACAACATCGCCGTAACTGAACACTGCGGAACCGTTTATGTACCTTTCTAGCAATCTGGTCAGTCAAATATCAGACTCCTTTAACTCATTCTACCCCAAGACCGAAATCCCCAAATGTTGCCGTTGTTCTCTGAAGACTGCATTGCAGTGAAGGACACAGATCGACCATGATAGTTCAAGGGTGATGCCAGAATAGCTTGGCGCCCCTAGGCGCCAAGCTATTCTGGCATCACCCTTGAACTATCATGGTCGATCCTTATCTTGCTGTGGTGTGTCTGGGGTAGAATGAGTTAATCCGTTCAGTGCCACGGTGCCGCTGCAATCTTCGTTTAAGTCCAGGAAAGGCCCTAGCTGTTCCAGGAGCATGGACTCTAAGTGGTGTCAACAAGAGGCATAGATCCTCATGAGCCCCCGCAACCAAAAGTGGCTATTTTAAAAGTCTGCATCCTTTAAAGTTTTAAAATCAGCGGCGTGTACCAAGTTCGTAGCGTTATTTTGTTAAAACTTTGAAGAACTTTTCGTGCATTCCGTAATTAGCATGTCGCGCCCCCAGGTCCCCAATGACAACAGTCAGCCCATACACAGTGCTAGCTTAGTTTATTAGTTACAGCGTCGCTGCATGGAAGAACCATTCCTGTAAGCCGTATGTTGCATGTCGCACCCCTAGGTCACTGTTACGATACACACCTTGAAGAACCGTTCCTGCACGCCGTAACAAGCATGTCGCGCCCCCAGGTCCCTAGTCAGCGCCATCAGGTTCGGGATGTTTTCCAGATTGTTAAGGGCACTGTTCAGAGCCCCGGCCAATCGCTGCACAGAAAGTACGCATGTCAGTTTTAATTTCTCCGTTATTATCCGATTGTTTTTTTTTTTTAACTCCTGTTATGATCCGCATTTTTTAACCTCCACGTTTTGATCCGTGTTTTTAATTTCCTCGTTATGATCCGTGTATTTAGTTTATCCGTTTTGATCCGTTTTTTTAGGTCCCTTCTTTTTATAAAAGGGACTTTTTAGGACGGGTCGCGGCGGTGGGGCGAATTTAATAGCATGTCCATGGTGTCAAAGGCGGGCAGGCTAAACCTCTAACAAGATGGGAAGAACCATAACCCACAAAGTCCCTTCTATATGAGAGCTGTCCTCGCTGTCAATGGTTTCTACCTTTTGTCTTTGACCTGATTCTGATGTTGAATTATCTCCTATTGGAAAAGTGTCTCAGATCTGCCAATTCGTCAGTGAGTTCTATAAGGGGCGCAGGACATACGCGTCATTGATTTGTCAAACGTCATTTGTCATGACGTAAGTTTCAGTTTTTACTTAATTTTATATTTTACGTGATATGAGTTTCACTTTCGCTTCAGTCATAGGCTTGAGAAAATGGTGACAAAACTAGAACTTCACGGTACAATTCCACTCTTGATATAATTTGTGTGAAAGCAGGTTGACTTTACCTAGCTACATGATATACTGGAGGGCGCATGAGGATCTATTGCTCCTGGATGTCTCTCTCTCTCTCTCTCTCTCTCTCTCTCTCTCTCTCTCTCTCTTTCTCTCTCTCTCTCTCTCTCTCTCTCTCTCTCTCTCTCTCTCTCTCTCTCTCTCTCTCTCTCTCTCACACACACACACACACACACACAAACATGTGCGCATCTCCAGCAAGAATAGATCCTCATGCGCCTGGAGGGCCTCTTGCAGATGTTTGGAGCGCGCGCGCGCACGCACGCACTAGCACGCACACACACATCGATGCGCTTTCAGAAGAGCATGCAGGTGACCCGTGTACTTAATATATCATGTAGCTAGGTAAAGTCAACCTGCTTTCACACAAATTATAGAAAGTCTGAAATTGTAGCCTTGAAGTTCTAGTTTTGTCACTTTTTCTCAAGCCTATGAAGCGAAAGTGAAACTCATTTTACGTAAAATATAAAATTACGTAAAAACTAAAACTTACGTCATGACAAATGACGTTTGACAAATCAATGACGCGTATGTCCTGCGCCCCTTATAGAACTCACTGACGCATTGGCAGATCTGCGAGACCTTTTCAATAGGAGATAATTCAACATCAGAATCAGGTCAAAGACAAAAGGTAGACCATTGGCAGCTCCCATCTTGTTTTTCATCACCCCTTGAAATTCCGCGTGGATTCAACTTTCCGTAATGCTCCGCGTGTTTTTATTTTCTCCCTCTCTCACTGTGAAGGTACGTAAAAGCAGTTCTCCTATATGGAGCAGAGACTTGGACGTTTACAAAAACCACAGTCAACAGAGTACAGATCTTCATAAACAGTTGCATTAGAAGAATCTTGAAAATCCACTGGCCAGAGACGATCAGCAACGTCAGACTCTGGGAGAGAACAGGGCAGATAACAGCAGAGAATGAAATTGGGCGAAGAAGATGGGGATGGATTGGTCACAGTCTGAGAAAGCCAGTTTCCAGTATCACTAGGCAGGCATTGTCATGGAACCCCCAGGGAAAGAGGAAAAGAGGCAGGCCGAGAAACACCTGGCGTCGAGACCTCCAAGCAGACATCAAGAGACTGGGAACCACCTGGAGTAAAATCGAAGGAGAATCACAGGACAGGAGTCGCTGGAAGTCTCTCGTCGACGGCCTATACCCTGGGAGGGGTGACAGGCGTAAGTAAGTAAGTCACTGTGAAGGTGCTTGGCCAGGAACGTTTTCGTGAATGCATGTTCGTAATACCTGCACATGCGACCGAAGCCTTGAGTTGTTTAGCAACTTCTTCTCCGTGAGCGCATCTCCGGGTACGAAACTAAACAGTGCAGCTGCTTCTGGTGTTGTGTTGAACAATCTGAAACGTACGGCACGGAAATAAGGTGGAAATGGTCAGCATAATGGATATAAACATAAGCCTACCGTATGAAATTCAGTAAAAATGGCTGGAACTATGGCAGCCATTTTTAGGATATGAACGTACCTATGGAAAATCGTTGTAAATTGTCAGCACACTGCATTATAATTAGTTATGTGTAAATGGCCAGCATAATGGATTTACTAGGTGTAAATGGCCAGCATAATGGATCTACTACGCGTACACACGTCTTCAACTCATCCGACACACGTCTTCAACTCACCTGACAAATATGTGCGTGGTATCTCCCACTACATCAGCACCGGTGTTGTACGCAGCCCAAGACGCTCTCACCAACTGTTTCTGCTCCGCCGTCACTCCGCTGGAAAGAAAAACAGTTAAAACAAATTACAGCAAAACTGAAATTGTACCGTGAAATTCAAGTTTTGTCACCATTTTCCCAAGTCTTGAAGCGAAAGCGAATCAGTCTCATATTACGTTAAATATAAAATTACGTAAAAACAAAAACAAAAAATACGTCATGACAAATGATGGTTGACAAACCAATGACGCGTGTGCACTGCGCGCGCCCCTTCTAGAGTTCACTATGACGCATTGGCACATCTGCGAAGCTTTTTCAGAAGGAGATATTTCAACATCAGAATCAAGTCAAAGACAAAAGGTAGAGACCCTTGACAGCGAAGACAGCAATCATATAGAAGGGACTTTGTGAGTTATGGTTCATCCAATCTTGTTTTTTTAAGTTCCTTCTATTTATAGAAGGGACTTTTTAGGACGGGTTGCGGTGGGGCGAATTTAATAGCATGCCCATGATGTCCGCAAAGGCGAGCAGGCTTATTAAATGTTACAAACAAGAAAATAACCATAACCCTTGACCTTAATCAGTCTTACTTTAACTTCATAAAACTAACAAATCTAACCTAACTGAACCTAACATAACCCTTAAGATACAGGACACAAATATAGGGGGTACTCTGTATGTGTCTGGATGCTCTTCATCTGAAAGAATAGGGTCTTTAAATGCCACACATGCCGATTTTGAGGCCGATTCCCGAGCAGTTTCCAGAACCGTTTCAATCGGAGTGTGATTGGGCCGGACTACAAAAGCGTGTGCCCTGCCACACGTTCCCGATTTAGCCGACCGGTTTGAATCGGAAGGTCAAGGTCGCTAACAGCTTCCTGTTCTGCAAAATGGCTGCTAGTTTTTACAGTGGATGATGATGTGCTTGCATTAGCAGCAGTTTTGCATCATATTCGGAAGAGAAGGGCGAAACATCGGCAACGAAGGTGGTATCTTCCGCCATTTTCACACTGAAACGACGTGCTTCGCGAGACGCGCTCTGATTGGTTGAAGCTTACAATCGGGTACGTTACGTGTTGCAAAAATAGAGCAGGCTCTATCCGCCACACATGCCGATTTTGAGGCCGATTTTCGCGAAGTTTCCAAAACCGTTTCAATCGGAGTGTCATCGGGCCGGACTATAAAAACTTGTGCACTGCCAAAAGTTCCGGATTTAGCCGACCGGAACCGGAAGGTCAAGGTCGCTAACAGCTTCCTGTTCTGCAAAATGGCTGCTAGTTTTGACAGTGATGATGATGTGCTTACGTTAGCAGCAGTTTTGCATCATATTCGGAAGAGACGGGAGATACATCGGCAACTTTATGGTATCTTCCGCCATTTTCACACTGAAACGACGTTCTTCGCGAGACGCGATCTGATTGGTTGAAGCTTACAATCGGGGCCGATTCAGTCGTGTTGCAAAAATAGAGCAGGCTTCGCAACACAAGATTCCCAGCCGATTGGGATCGGATCGGATGCAAAGAGGCATTCTGACGTCATCCGATCGCAAACGGATTGGAATCTGATACAAAACTGATTGGGGCACAATCGGCATGTGTGGCGGCACCTTAAAACACAAGATTCCCACCCGATTGGGATCGGATCGGATGCAAAGACTGAGGCATTCTGACGTCATCCGATCGCAACCGGATTGGAATCTGCTACAAAATCGGGGCACAATAGGCATGTGTGGCGGCGCCTTAAACACAAGATTCCCAGCCGATTGGGATCGGTTCGGATCGGATGCAAAGTAGATATTCTGACGTCATCCGATCGAAACCAGATTGGAAATCTTCTACAAAATCGGGGCACAGTCGGCATGTGTGGCGGCGCCTTAATTATTAAGGCCCCGCCAAACATGCCGATTTTGAGGCCGATTCTCGAGCGGTTTCCAGAACCGTTTCAATCGGATTGTGATCGGGGCGGATTACAAAAACGTGTGCACTGCCACACGTTCCCGATTTAGCCGATCGGTTTGAACCGGAAGGTCAAGGTCGCTAACAGCTTGGTTGAATCTGCTTACAATCGGGGCCGATTCGTATTGCAAAACTCTAGCAGGCTCTAAACACAAGATTCCCAGCCGATTGGGATCGGATCGGATGCAAAGAGGCATTCTAAGGTCATCCGCTCGCAACCGGATTGGAATCTGCGACGAAATCAGGGAACAATTGGCATGTGTGGCGGCGCCTTTAGCTAGGGTGAGTGATCTCAAGTGTAAAGAGGGCCGGTTGTGCGGTGTCAGACATTGTTGTCTTTGACATTATGAATGTTACAAGAGAACGGGTCATGAGTATGTGCGATTCTAAACCGTTTTGATCCTCCCTCCCCCCCCCCACCCCCCCCCACCCCCCCCCCCCAAAAAAAAAAAAAAAAGTTACAACGTCGAAAAGAACAGTGTTCCACCCTGTCAGAGAGGGCCTTTAAATGATCTCAACACTTTGGCTATTACATATGTTCAAATAAATGGTAAGGGACTGCCGACTGGCAGTTGCAACCTTCTTTGCACAGAAGCTGTGCCTTAGGAGGAAGCTGCATGGAACCAAGACATCTACATTTTTTCCAACACACTTTTGCTTGCATAATGATCTAACGTGATTTGCTGACAGAAACCAGCATCCATGATATGTTTCACCTTTGCCAATCTTATCTACCCATATCTGAAAGTAATAGTGCACCAAGAAATACGATGAAATAACGTGATACCTGACAGACACCAGTATCCAAGCCAAGCTCATCTGACATCTAACCAGATCTGACAGTGATAACTATATATTTTTTAATTTCTGAAAGAATGTCACAACTGCATGGACTTATAGACCGTTAAATTGTTAGCTCTGCCTGTTCACAACGGTTGCTGGAGCGTTGGCCACTGGGTTTGGGCGGCTGAGAGTGCAAAGTCGGAAATGAACTTGCTCTACAAGATGACATCAGACCTCGCCAGCGAAAAGCATCAGGAGACTTATCCCACGTATTTGGATTACAGTCACGGGTGACTAATACGTCATTAATATTATTCTATAGCCAGATTACATTTCCAGCAAGCGGAAAAGGTCATCGGGCCCAAGTCAGCCGCAGTGGGCCCGCGCACGTCTGAGCGTGGGCCCACTGAGGCCGGCGTGGGCCCGAGGACATTTTGCTACTGGGGGTGGTGGATGATATTAACCCCGGTGATATACACTGGCTGCAGGTTTTCCATCGACAACATGACCGCTCGGGGTGATGACTCAGTTCGGCTATGGGTTGATCTATCTCCTGCGACTGATCTGCACATTGATATACACTGGCATTTTTGTCTTGTGTGTGTGTGTTTTCCCTCAGGCGGTACAAGAGGAAACATGGCAATTTCCCATTTTTCAAACTCTTATCACACTGACAGAAACATCACTTATTTGACATTATTCACTGTAAAATTCATTGAGTTTCCGTACATGAATGGCCAAGGGAAGACATCTGCACCAAAAACACGTTACAAGAGGATCTTTCGCAGATTCTCGCGTTAGTATAGCACAAAGCCAGTTTGCAAAATTCAGTTCAATTCACTGCAAATGGGATTCTTGGGGGTGGGGGGGGGGGGGGGGGGGGGGGGGGGGGGTGGGGGGGGATGAGGGAGGGGGGGGGGGTTATTGGTATGTATTTTATAATGACCATCATGGCCGCACGATAGTGTAATGTCTATTACACACGTACCTGACAGCCACTGGGTGCGGTACTCGCATGTTCTGTAGGATGTTGGACAGGCAGACTAGCTGAGCCATCGTGGATCTCCACGGAGAGAGTGAACTGAGAGTTGTGGTTGATGTAACGTTGAATTCTGTGGGGCCTTGCTCTTCAGAGTGCTGTGTTTGGTGCAACGTTGTGTACTGTCCGTACTCTTCACAATTATTTTCTTTCCTTTCTTGCTTGATGTAATGAAATCTAAGCGAACAGGTGTGTTTATGTCGTGTCAGTTTTTCCCCCACTCTCTTGCTTTATGTCATTCGACGTCCTTTGCCAAGATGCTGTCCATCAAAGACGTGCAACAACTGTCAACTAATAGTGAGATTTCGTCAGTTTGCAAGGAAGGACTCCCAACAACGAATGAGAGTGAAGTCACGACGGATAACCAGCCTGTTCCATAAGCACAAACAACGCCGGCTCCAAATGATGTTTAGAGTGTTGTCTGTGCTTCTGGTACACACTGGTTATCCGCCGTGACTTCGCTCTGGTTCAGTCGTTGTTCAGGGTATGTAGGCCTAAACAGGCCTACGCCTGCGCACACAGAGAAAGTAATGACTACGACGCTTACGACTCACTAGGCTGCAATTTATGCTTGTATCTGACAAAATGTAAGTCAATGTTGTTCCGCCTTTTATTATGTTTTGGCTACTAATTAATTTGGCTGCCTGTGTCTTTTGATAACTGGTCAAATGTTATTATAGCGTATCTTTACTGCGCCGTAATTGGAGGGGGGGGGGGGGGGGCTGGCACCTGCTTGTGTGTTTTGATAACTCATTGTCGCATGTTAATATAGTTTATCCTGACTGCGCCGTAAATGGAAGCAAACAATGACACCTGCTTGTGTGTTTTGATAACTTGTCGCGTGTTAATATAGTGTATCATTACTGCGCCGTAGCTGGAGCGGAAAAAGCACATTGCGCACAGTTTATGTGTACGCCTGTGCACGCAGAGAAAATAATGACTACGACCCTTACGACTCACTAGGCTGCATTATGCTTGTATCTGACAAAATGTAAGTCAATGTTGTTCCTTTTATTATGTTTTGGCTACTAATTAAAAATGATTCCTGCCTGTGTCTTTTGATAACTGGTCAAATGTTATTATAGTGTATCTTTACTGTGCCGTAATTGAAGGGGGGGGGGGGGGGGGGAGGGGGGATGGCACCTGCTTGTGTGTTTTCATAACTTGTCGTATGTTAATATAGTTTATCTTTACTGCGCCGTAACTGGAAGCAAAAAATGACACCTGCTTGTGTGTTTTGATAACTTGCCGCGTATTAATGTAGTGCATCTTTACTGTGCCGTAATTGGAAGCAAAAAATGAGACCTGCTTGTGTGTTTTGATAACTTGTCGCGTGTTAATATAGTGTATCTTTACTGCGCCGTAACTAGAGCGGAAAAAACACATTGCGCACAGTTTTTGTGTAATGCGACTTTGTATAAATATGCACATACTTTTACAAGTCATGTGTCAAGTTGACCTGGAAGCCCCAAAGAAGAAACCAGACTCCGCTTCTACTGGAGCAGTTGCCGATACCATTGACAAAATGGCGCATGCATCAACCACGAAGAAGGTGACCAAGCGATGGCTGATGGTACTGTTCTACAATACGATCGACCCGAGCACAATCGCTGCACGTGCGGTTTGGAAGATCAAATTTCCGAACAGTCCCTTGGCCAAAAAGGATGCCCGACAACCTTTTCTTCTGCGAATAACAAAGCAGCTCGCGGCAGAACACTGACATCCAGCGACGACTGGCCGCAAAAAATCTGTCGATAGGTCTGCGCCAGCTGATCGCGTTCCACGCAAAACGTCTAGAGCAGGAACTGGAAGTTGAAAGGATGACTATGATGAGTCCGCGAGTAACTCCGACGGGCAAGAGGAAGCGAGAACACCCACCAGCCGCAAAGCTGAAGCAGATGCCCCGACGGGGAGCCGTGAGACGAGGCAAGGCCGCTGCAATGTTTGCGACTGGAGACGGGATCGGAAGGCCCGCACTTCAAGGTTCTCATGCAATGCATGGGTATGCAAGGAGCACAACTCTCTGGTGTGCCTGGACTGCAAGGCTTCTGTCAGCTCAAGCATCGTCATCGTTGAGGTCCAGCAGTAGCTCTCTTGGTCCACCGACAAGAGAAGACAATGGCAAAGTTAACTTTGAGCTGTTTTGTTGTTGTTGTTGCTGTTTTTTGTCAGCGCATTGATCAGTTTTCCCTCATTTGTTTATTCATCCACTTATTCATCCACTGATTTGCTAGCTTTTTTTTCACCGTTCATCAGTTTGTGTAGAATTTCTCTTCGTTGCTAGCTGAAATAAATAGTTTGAGCTGGACATGCTCTCTCTCCTGGTCCCTCTCTTTTCTCTCTCTCTCTCTCTCTCTCTCTCTCTCTCTCTCTCTCTCTCTCTCTCTCTGTGTGTGTGTGTGTGTGTGTGTGTGTGTGTGTGTGTGTGTGTGTGTGAGAGAGAGAGAGAGAGGAATAGATCATCACTGTGCCTTGATGAGCCCGCCCCGCACTCGCTGGGGCTCATGATGATCTATGCCTCTTGCTGACATTTTTGTGTATCCATGTTCTTTGGACCGTTAGGATTCTGTGCCCGCGTTCATATTATAGCATAGAAGTGCAGTGCCAGTGTTCGTATGCTATCGCAGCATCATCATTTTCTAGACTGACCTAGCGACTCCCATTCCGGCTCAAACTGATTGATTCATAGTGACCTCGAGCTTCGCTCTCAGTTCATGAGAATGCCGGGGAGTCTGTCCAGAAATGATAGTATACGAACAGTCCATATAGTTTATAGAACCTTTCACAACATGAATCAGTCACAAAAAATCAAACAAAGTGGACGACAGTTTAGCTTTAGCTTGTTCGTCAGTCTGCTGCGCCGCGGCTCACCGCTGATCCTGTTGCCGAGTCAGTTTCCCTGCCTTGTAGAGCAAACACATTAAACTTTGGCCTACAGTAGTGACGACGAATCGTAAAGGTTTGACTGTTTCACGTTCAGATGTTTTTATCGCATTTCAGTCGTGAGGAGCGCGATGTCATTGATTCTAGTGTAGACTGAGTAACTGAACCGGCCGTGCCGTTGTTTTGCCGCCCGTAACACTGAAGGTGTTCTACGGATCCCAGAAAGCACCGCGCGGTAACTAAGAGACTGATACGGTGTGGAGGTCTTTCCCACGTAAAAGCGGTATTGAAAGATTCTATATGTACTGATGAAGCCAACATGATAATAAACAATTGTCACCATCTGCGATTCCGCGTTCCTGAAGGGCGGCCAGGGCGCATCAGTCCCACTGACAACAACCAACGGGCAACAGCAGAGCGGCGCTTGGAACCGCACACAAATCATCACATCAGACACACTTAAGCTATCACGTTTCAGTTAAAATGAACTGGTCGACGCCTTCATCGCGATCCGACTGCAAGAGACATAGATCCTCATGAGCCCCCGCGACTGCGGGGGCTCATGAGGATCTATGTCTCTTGTACACATCTTCCTCGGACGATCACGATTGTGGCTTTTGGTCTATTAAAAAAAACAATTCAGAAACAATGACAGGGAAGGCGTCGAAGAAAAAATCCGCTTGTTGCAACGCTATACCACACTTCCGCAGCTATTGATGCGGGCGCCTTGAACGATTTTACAGCATCTACTTGTATTCACCATGTGCGTTTTTCTAATTAGAATAAATAAGAAATAAATTTAAACAAAAAAGTGGAAAGAGACAAAAGACTCACCTGCCAGATATGACGATCAGTGGACTCCAAAAGGATTCGTGAAGACCGCTGACCGAAGTGGTCAGTATTTATACAGTCTCATTATCTCATATCATATCTTTGGCCTGACTGAATTTTGTCTGCGTGACCCAAGGGACCCTGGAACAAAAGGACACTGACTGACACTGGTCCGAAAACCACGATATGACTGAAGGTCAGCAGCCCAGTGCGCAATGCAATGGGCACGCCCACTGAGGCCGCCGTCGGCCCGAAGAACGTTTGCTACTGGGGAGGTATCCTCACTTCCAACTCTAGAGCTAATGATACGGATAATAAACATTTCTCGGTGGCTTAGGAGGATATTTTTCATAGTTTGGGGTGGGGGTGGGGGTGGGGGGGGAGGGGTGGGAAGGGGTCCAGGGTCCCATTGCATCGGTAAATTTTAGCAATCCAAACCCGCCATGGAAAAGATCACTTTTACGTTACGTTGTCACGGCAAGAAAAGCACCCCATAAGCAACAAGTCATCGTGGGACGCGCACAGGCTTTAGTGGAGAAACGAGCTTTCACCTTGTATATCATTGTAAAAAAAAAGTAAAAGAATAAACATTGATCTCCGATGTACACCGGCAGATGTCACACGCGCACACGCTGTCAGGTCGCAGTGTACAGGGGATCTGTTTTGCCGTTGTATGCTAAAAGGTTATGTCCATTTTTGAGAAAAGCGAGATTTTCATTGTTATACAAAGAAAATCTTGCTTTTCTCAAAAATGAACATGCTGTCTTTTGCCATATAACGGCAGTGTTTGTCCAGCCCTGAGTAATTCCCCCTTGGTAGGTGTAGTGTATAGCAGAGCTCAATACTGTATATTGAAATACAGTCAAAACCCTGCATATAAGTCAGCTAAGGAACAGGTCACATGTGGTCACTGCAGACAGGTGCCCGTTTTTATAAAGGTTCTTTATATAGTAAAATGTGTGTAGGTATGATTCTTGGGTGGCTGCGATAGACAGGTCACCACTATACACAGGTGGCCACTACAGCAGGTTTGACGGGGAGTGAGCTGACGTTTGAGAGGAGTGGGGGTGGGGGGGGTGTCACGAAATGAGCAGGACGTATTTACTGTTCACGAAGCTTTTAAAGAAAGGGGGGGGGGGGGAAGAAAGAAAATAACCCAAACGTGGAAAGAAGCACGCTTAGAAAAGACAGTTATAACACAATTTATTTAATGATGCTTGCTTATTTTCTTGCTTCGATGGATTTTTTTCCCTTCATTTTACACGCTTGGCAGTCACCTTTTTGGCCTGGATCGATGTTAACCCATTTACCCTCGAGTCCCTACAGCAGGAGATTGATTGACCATGATAATTCAAGGGTAGTGCCAGATTAGCTTGGCGCCTGACGGCGCCAAGCTAATCTGGCACTACCCTTGAATTATCATGGTCAATCCATCTCCTACAACTGGTACTTAGTCATAAGGCAGCACCTCCAAAATTTGAGAAATGGGACCCTGGGGCTAAAAGGGTTAATCTTTCACGTTTTACGACCATTACCTTTTGCACAGATCACGAAGATAAACAAATGTAATTACGAATGAGCAGACCCGGAGAGACCAGTCGCTCATTACGATTCTGGGACATCCCTTCCCTAATTTGGCTTATACAGTAAGTTCAGTTTTTGTGAAATGCAAAATTGGCATTGCATTGCAATAGAAATAGCGCTCTTCACAAAAACGGTCTTACTGTTTTGTTGCCTCTCCCACAAAAACGGTCTTACTGTTTTGTTGCCTCTCCCGCGTTTACATCAATCGAAGCTGTCGTTTGCCATTATTAGGTATAGGTATGCTGTAACCCTTTGGCTGTCGGTAGCGGTTTTTGTCGCGATGATTCCTGCAGGAATAACAACACTCTGACATCCTGCAGGGATCATCACGACAAAAACCGCTACCGACAGCCAAAGGGTTAAAATCATCCTACTTGACGTGTAACTGGCCATTTGCCCCCCCCCCCACCCCCCCCACCCCTAATGGGTCTAAAAACGTGTTGTCACGAAGAGAGAGAGAGAGAGAGAGAGAGAGAGAGAGAGAGAGAGAGAGAGAGAGAGAGAGAGAGAGAGAGAGAGAGAGAGAGAGAGAGAGAGAGAGAGAGACCCTCCCGACCCACTTCGTGAAACTAGTTTTCTTCACCCTTGAGCGGGTCAGGCAAACGTCAGATAGGACCAGTGCATGACGTCAGTCAGTACGGTCAGCTGGTCCTCGGCCTGCTGAGCTCTCATTTCGTGCTTCCAATGTCCAAGCTTGAAGACCCACTACCGCCGTAAGTGTTCAGAGAAACACTTCTGTAACAGATGGTTACGAAACGCTACACACAGGTCTAGTTATGGTTCATTTAGACACAACACAATCCAGTTCAGCACACGTCGTCTTTATATCAAGTAACAAACGGCCTCCCCAACGCTAGACCTTCTTCCAGTGCCCGAAAAATCAAGAGCTCATTGATGCTTTGGCAGATCTGAGGCGCTTTTTTCAATAGGAAATATTTCAGAATCAGGCCAAAGACAACAGGTAGAGACGCTAAACAGCGAGTACAGCTCGCATATTATGAGGGACTTTGTAGGTTATGGCTCTCATATAGAAGACACTCTGTGGGTTATGGTTCATCCCATCTTGTTTTTATTTATCCGGCTTTTTGTTTCTTTGCCGTTATGAATACGATCAGTACGTGATAGGGCCTTCGCTTCAGTTGAATTTTTCTGTCTTTGATATTATCTAACTTATCCAATTATTCAGTTATGTTTTGTATGAAACTGGTTACAGCGGTATCACAGAACATCTACATATAGTTGTTTTAGTTGTGTAGCCCCCTAAATTAAAGATTAGGGCGTGTTTGTACCGATAAATGTGATTGGCCAAAGTTTTTTTTTTGGGGGGGAGAACGCTTTGCTCAGCGAGTAACGTTGTCATCGTAACATTTAATAAGGGAGTCTACTTATCAAATGCTACCTTCGTAATAAGTGACAAGGGGACTCCCGTTGCCTTGAGAACGGACAACCAGGGCAAAAAATCGAATAGAGCCAGGCCAATGAGAAAAAGTGTAACTTGAGACTGCAAAAAGACAATTTTTTTTAAAAACCTACTTTTGACTTACTTCGTCAAATCGATTCACTCATTCGAGACGAACGGCATCCGGATAGGCGGCTTAAGCACAAGAGCTGTGTTACATTTAGCATGAAAACTCTCTAGTTCACACGGGCAGTGCCTGACGAGACGGAAATATCTGAGGTTTAAGCGTAGTGCCTTACTAGCTTGACACCTCTCCATCATGTCACCCCGATTCAATTCAGTTCAATTCAATTCAATCCAATAGATTTTCCTTTCTAGTTCAGTTCAGTTCAATTCTATTAATTTCAAGTCAATAAACCTTATTTATCGTTTAACTGATTGAACCCAACGCACGTATTTCCCAAATTTTGGAGGTGTCATCTAACGACTATGCACCTGTTGCAGTACATGGATTGACCATGATAATTCAAGGGTAGTGCCAGATTAGCTTGGCGCCGACAGGCGCCAAGCTAATCTGGCACTACCCTTGAATTATCATGGTCGACCCATCTCCTGCTGTAGTGCGTCAGGCTGAATGGGTTAAAGGATGAGTGCATTTTCGTGGACGCGGAACGATAAGAATACACTCATTCAATAAACATGACTACAAGACATTCTAAATTCTAAAATCTGTAAATGTTTATCTCGACCAAACGTGTGAACAATTGCTAATATTAAGACATATTACAATCTCTAAACACAACACCGTAAAAAAAAATTAATGAACTCATTCAGCCCGACGGCCTTATTTCCCAAATTTGGGAGGCGTCATCCAATGACTATGCACCAGTTGCAGGAGATGGATTACTTACTTACTTACGCCTGGCACCCCTACCCGGGTATAGGCCATCGACGAGAGACCTCCAGCAACTCCTGTCCTGTGCTTCTCCTTCGATTCTACTCCAGGTGGTTCCCAGTCTCTTGATGTCTGCTTGGAGGTCTCGACGCCAGGAGTTTCTCGGCCTACCTCTTTTCCTCTTTCCCTGGGGGTTCCATGACAATGCCTGCCTAGTGATACTGGAAGCTGGCTTTCTCAGACTGTGACCGATCCATCCCCATCTTCTTCGCCCAATTTCATTCTCTGCTGTTATCTGCTCTGTTCTCTCCCAGAGTCTGACGTTGCTGATCTTCTCTGGCCAGTGGATTTTCAAAATTCTTCTAAGGCAACTGTTCATGAAGGTCTGTACTCTGTTGACTGTGGTTTTTGTCAATCTCCATGTCTCTGCTCCATATAGGAGAACTGCTTTTACATTGGAGTTGAAAATCCGGACTTTGGTGTGTTGTGACAGCTCTCTGGAACTCCATACTTTTTTCAACTGGAGAAAGGCTGCTCTGGCTTTACCGATTCGTGCTCTGACATCTGCATCAGTGCCGCCTTTTTTGTCTATGATGCTCCCGAGATAGGTGAAGGACTCCACCTCCTCCAACGGGGTGCCAGCAAGCAAGACTGGTTCTTCCCTGGTTGCGTTTAGCCTCATTGTCTTTGTTTTCTGTTTGTGAATGGTGAGGCCCACTTGGGACGAGATGTCAGCAAGCCTCGTGGTCTTGTCCTGCATTTGTTGATGAGTGTGGGACAGTAATGCCAAGTCGTCTGCAAAATCGAGGTCGTCAAGCTGTGTCCACAGTGTCCACTGTATTCCACTTCGTCTGTGCTCTGTGGTCATCTTCATGACCCAGTCTATGGCCAGTAGGAAGAGGAACGGAGACAGCAGACACCCCTGCCTGACACCAGTTCTGACCTGGAGCTCTCTGGTGAACTGCCCTTCGTGGATCACGCGACATGTCATGCCATCATAGCTGCTCTTGATCAGGCGGACGAGCTTTGTGGGTACACCGTAGTGTCGTAGGAGTTTCCACAGAGTCTCTCGGTCCACGCTGTCAAATGCTTTCTCATAATCCACAAAGTTGACGTACAGCGGGGAGCTCCACTCCAGAGACTGTTCCACGATGATGCGGAGAGTGGCGATCTGGTCTGTACATGATCGGTTCTTCCTGAATCCTGCTTGCTGGTCTCTCAGCTGGGGGTCAACGGAGCTCTTCATTCTCTCTAGGATGATCCTGTTGAAGACCTTTCCTGGTACTGACAGCAAGGTGATTCCTCTGTAGTTGGAACACTTGCTGAGGTCGCCTTTCTTGGGAAGCTTGATTAGGTACCCCTCCTTCCAGTCAGCTGGCATCACCTCCTCTTCCCAGATCTTTCCAAACAGTGGGTACAGCATCTCAACTGTTGTCTCTAGGTCTGCTTTCAGAGACTCCGCTGGGATGCCATCTGGCCCTGCTGCTTTGCCATTCTTCAAAAATGCCACTGCTTTTCTGATCTCTTCCCGGCTGGGTCTGTCACAGCTGATGGGTAGGTCGGTCTCTGCTGGCTGGATGTCGGGGGGGTCGGGTGGGCTAGGTCTGTTCAGTAACTCTTCAAAATACTCGGCCCATCTGTCGAGTTGGTCTGCTCTGTCTGCAATAGGCTTGCCTTCTTTGTCTTTTACTGGTCTTTCTGTATGGCCATACTTACCCGACAATCTTCTGGTAATGTCGTAGAGCTGTTTCATGTTGCCGCTGCCTGCTGCCTTTTCTGCCTCTGCTGCCAGGCTGTCTGTGTAGGCCCTCTTGTCTGCCCTGATACTCCTCTTCACCTCGCGGTTGGCTTCCGAGTATTCCCCCTGTGCCCTTACTTTGGCTGCTCTCGTGCGACTGTTGTTGACCGCTGCTTTCTTCTGCTTCCTCGCTTCTATCTTCTTCAAGGTCTGTGCCGACAGCCAGTCCTTGTGGTGGTGTTTCCTGAACCCTACAGTGTCTTTGCAGGTTGAGTTCAGCGCCTCTCTAACTGCCTTCCACTGCTGCTCTGTGGTGACCGCCTCCTCTTCATTTACTAGCTCCTGTAGCGCTTGAAAACGGTTGGACAGCACCAGTTTGAACTCTTCTCTAACTCCAGTTTCTCTCAGGAGGCCTACATTATAGCGCTGTCTTCTTGTTGTCTCTGTGCGGCTTTTCTTTAGCTTGAGCTTCATTCTTAAGGTAAGCAGATGGTGGTCTGAGGCGACATCTGCTCCCCTCCTCACTCGAACATCTTGAAGGGATCTTCTAAATTTCTTGCTAATGCAGATATGGTCTATTTGGTTCTCTGTTGTATGGTCAGGTGAGACCCAAGTTGCTTTGTGTATTCTTCTGTGTGGGAAGATGCTGCCTCCAATGACAAGTCGGTTTAGAGCACAAAAGTCTACAAGCCTCTCCCCGTTCTCACTCATCTCCGAGCCTAGTCCCTGTCTCCCCATCACCTCTTCGTATCCGGTGTTGTCCTCCCCTATTTTGGCATTAAAATCGCCCATGACGATGGTGATGTCTCGCTCCGCACATTTGTCCGCAGGAGATGGATCGACCATGATAATTCAAGGGCAGTGCCAGATTAGCTTGGCGCCGACAGGCGCCAAGCTAATCTGGCACTACCCTTGAATTATCATGGTCGACCCATCTCCTGCTGTAGTGCGTCAGGGCTGAATGGGTTAAATACTAAGACATTCTAAATCTGTAAACACAATACAGTAAATTACGGAAACAACAAATCACCAGGTACCCAATTTTTCTCATTATAACCGAAGTTTGTTATAAGCGAAGTAATTTACGGAAAAAGCGTTGGTATATCCGACTTTTGTTATATCCGGCCTGGTTATAAGCGGAGTAGACTGTAATTACAAATCAAATCTAATACTGTGACATCAAAATCTCTATATACCTCTTTAATGCTAAGACTAACTGCTAAACTAGAATCTCAAGGGTAATCTCGGAATCGCCGTGTGTCCGTCTTTATTTCTGTGTGCCAGTGTGTGTGGATCAGAGAGTGGGTTATAGTAGAAGGAGATAGATTCCTGTCGCTACACGAGCCATCAGAGCGTACTAACGGCGGGACTGAAGGGCCGTGTGTCCGTCTATATTTGTGTGCTCCGACGTGTGTGTTGGAAAAACAGAAGATAGTGGTGGAAAACCCTTTAAAAGACGGGTATGCGCTTTTTTCACAATAGCCTCTGTGTTTTTGTTTTCAGCTGAGCGCGTTGTCAAAAAGAACACCTAAATACATGTAGGACTCAACTTCTGTTCCCTTGATGACAACAGGATCGGGATGATGTTTGTTTTTCCTGAAATCTATGACCACCTCTCTTGTTTTGCCAACATGCAATTCAAGACAGTTCCTATCATCGAACCACTCTGCAAAGTCGTCGATCTCCTGTCGATAGTGTCTGTCGTCCTCATCTGTAATCTGTCCTGTCAGTGCCGTGTCGTCAGCGTATTTGTCCATGACACAGTCGTCATGAGTGGCTCTACAGTCTGCTGTGTACAAAGAAAACAAACAAGATGAGGATTTCATCCCAAAGTCTACCGTATTGTTTTGAGCTCAGATGCCATTATCTTTTAGGAACATTCAGAGTTGTTCATATTTTTAGGCTTATTATGCTGATCCATTTCCCTCCTCCCTTTCCCAACTTCTGAGCGACACACATGTCGGCGCACACAAATAAAGACGGACACACGGCGCTTCCCGCCATTAGTACGCTCTGTGGGCTCGTGTAGAGACAGGAATCCATCTTCTACTCTAACCCACCCTCTGATCCACACACACTGGCACACAGAAATAAAGACGGACACACGGCGATTCCCGCCATTCGTAAGCTCTGTGGTTGGCGTAGCATAGCGATTCTGAAGAAGAATCAATAGCACGAGCAGCGAAATGACGTCACTTCAAACTTCACGTCAAGGCTACATTACAGATGAGGAGATAGGTCAACTGTTCTAGTTCAAGGGGGGTGCCTCAGGCGCCAAGCTATTCTGGCAACACCCGTGAACTCTCAGTCAAATTTATTTCAAGCAATGGGTGTATCAAGATGAACAGGATTAACAAATAATAATAATAATAATAATAATAATACCGGTTATTATATAGGCACTTTATCCAATTCTGCGAATCGGCTCAAAGCGCCGCGAACTGAACCCAACACGCACGCTCACATGATACACACGCATTCACTCTGAAGACAAACACAGTACAAGACAAACACAGGGCATTCACGTGGTGCGAGGGGTCAGCTCAGCTACTGAGGTTTCGGAAGTTTTGATCGCATGTATTTGACATTTATAAAGTGGTCTGAAACCGGTACCACAGGGGGTGACAGACGTGACGCGTCCGGATACGCGGCTCATGCGCGTCGCAAATGAGTTGACAGCAGAGACTGCAGAAGGTTAATACAGGGCTGAAAATCATATCTAGTACTTTTAGCTCTTTCCATTTCTTGCACATGTGGGCGTGCCGTACTCATTAATATAGGGTTGCATACATTCCTTCTGCGATGGAAAAGAAGATAAGTAGCGACTGATCTCTCTATTTGTTTGTTTGTCTATTTTGACAAAGGGTATTTACCCGAAATATTAATAAATTGTGTTGTAATTGTCTTTTCTAAGCGTGTTTCTTTCTCCGTTGGGTACTTCTTTTCTCTACGTATATTGAACCCGAGAGACCAAATTTACAGTCACGTTTGTTTTTCACATAGGCAATGACGATGATCAAAGATTGTTCCAATGTTTGACACAGCAGTACAATGATTTATTTAGTAATATTTTTTAGTTCTGTATTTGCATACTTTGTGTGTAATGTGTTAGTATATTATAATTGCACCATAGCTGATATGTCGTGATGTCATTGTGTTTCGTTAATTCGTTGAACCTTATACATTGTGCCCGAAGTAAGAAATACCCACATTTTGGAGTTATCTTCTGAGGACTGCATTTCATTTCAGGAGACAGATCGACCATGATAATTTAAAGGTGGTGGTAGAATAGCTTGGCGCCTATAGGCGTCAAGCTATTCTGCCGCCGCCCTTGAAGTGTCATGGTCGAACCATATCTTGCTGTGGTCTGTCGCGGGCAGAATGAGTTATACATTGTGAATAGAATTATTGTAAAGCGTTTAGAGCTTTTCGGAGGATATGCACTATAGTAAATGCCCGTTATTATTACGTATTTTTATTCTTGTTCTTGCTATGTTATTATAATTATAATTATTATTACTATTGCCGTCATTATTTAACCCCTTCCCTGCCACTGGGCCGCGTATATTTTGTTTATGAAATCTGTATTCATTCAACTACCAGACGTCACAACAGTTTAAGGAACAAGGTAAATATTGGTATCAGCAAGAGGCATAGATCCTCGTGTGTCCTGGAAGTAGCGGCAGCTGGATCGCTTTCACTTTCTCTCGACGGTACAGGGGTTAATAAGGATTAGAGAATTGAAGGTCTCTTCTTGGTCACACATGGATCAGTCTCGCTCTAACTGCGACGTGTTCGATTTTAGAAAACAAACGCAACGCAACGCAACGCAGCAAAACAAAACAAAACAAAACAAAACAAAACAAAACAAAACAAAACAAAACAAAACAAAACAAAACAAAACAAATCAAATCAAATCAAAACAAAACAAAACAAAACAAATCAGACCAAGGCAAGGCAAACAAAGCAAAGCAAAACAAAGCAGGGAAGGCAAGGCAAGGCAAGACAAGGCAAAGCAAAGCAAATCAGGCAAGGCAAGACAAGGCACGGCACGGCAAGCAAAAGCAAAGCAAAACAAAGCAGGCAACGCAAGCAGGGAAGGCCAGGAAAAGCAAGGCAAGCAAAGCAAATTAGGCAAGGCAAGGCACGGCACGGAAAGGCAAGCAAAGAAAACAAAACAAAACAAGATGGGATGAACCATAACCCACAAAGTCCCTTCTATATGAGAGCTGTCTTCGCTGTCAAGGGTCTCTACCTTTTGTGTTTGACTTGATTCTGATGTTAGAATATCTCCTTCTGAAAAAGCCTCGCACATGTGATAATGCGTCATAGTGAACTCTAGAAGGGGCGCGCGCAGTGCCTACGCGTCATTAATTTGTCAAACGTCATTTGTCAAGACGCATTTTTTAATGTTTTTACGTAATTTTATATTTAACGTGATATGAGATTCGCTTTCGCCCCAAGACTTGGAAAAATGGTGACTAAACTAGAATTTCACGGTACAATTTCAGTCTTGCTATAATTTGTGTTAAATCAGGTTGACTTTACCTAGCTACATGCAATACTAAGTACACCTGCATGCTCTTCTGAAAGCGCGTCAATATGTGTGTATGCGTGTGCGTGCGTTCATGCGCGCGCTGCAAACATCCTCAAGAGGCAAAGATGTTCATGCGCCCTCCGGGCACTTGAGGATTTATGCCTCTTGGAGATGCGCGCAATTGTGTCATTGATTTGTCAAACGTCATTTGTCATGACGTATTTTTTTGCTTTTACGTAATTTTATATTTATCGTGATATGAGTTTCGCTTTCGCTTCAAGACTTGCGAAAATGGTGACAAAAAAAAATAGAATTTCACGGTACAGTTTCAGTCTTGCTATAATTTGTGTGAAATCAGGTTGACTTTACCTAGCTACATGCTATACTAAGTACACCTGCATGCTCGTCTGAAAGCGCGTCGATGTGTGTGTATGTGTGTGCGCGAGTGCATGCGCGCGCTCCGAACATCCTTAAGAGGCATAGATGTTTATGCGCCCTCCTGGCACATGAGGATCTATGCCTCTTGTAGATGCGCGCTTATGTGTGAGAAAGAGCGAGCGAGAGAGAGAGAGAGAGAGAGAGAGAGAGAGAGAGAGAGAGAGAGAGAGAGAGAGAGAGAGAGAGAGAGAGAGAGAGAAAATTACGTCATATTTAGAGTATCAGTGTCTGCGTGGTGACGGAATTGCTTCTTTACGTCACCGGCACTGTCTGACTTTCTATAGAAGTGAAGTTTTTTTTTTTTTACTGTTTTAATTATTTTCTGAAAAGAATTAATTTTTATAAGAAGTTGAAATGATACAAAGCTGGCTAATGAACTCATCCAATGTCTTTCTCCAAACCAGCTGTATTTAAAAGTTCAAGTAAATATGACATAAATTACGGACTCTAATCTGGGTCAACCGACTTCCTATAAACGGTTCTTTGTGTCTTCACTCAATTACAATATGCTCGGAGGCTCTCTTAGCCACCCACTTAAGAAAGTATTTCGCCAAGTTTCAAGCTTGTGTGTACAGAAATATCGGCGATTCTCTTGTTTACATATATACGCACACACATACATACATACGCACATACGGCGCTTTGCGCCAAATGAACGTTCAGCAGCGAGGTTTGCGTAACAAGACATGTAATTTTTATCTTGTTACATCAATTGTTAGACGTTTAACCTGCCCGCTTTTGACATCATGGACATGCTATTAAATTTGCCCCACCGCGACTGACCCGTCCTAATGAGTCTCTTCTATACATAGAAGGGACTTAACAAAGCAGGCAAGGCAAGGAAGGCAGGGAAGGCAAGGCAAAGCAAGGCAAGCAAAGCAAAGCAAAGCAAAGCAGGCAAGTCAAGTCAAGGCAAAGCAAAAACAAAGCAGCAAGGCAAGGCAGGGAAGGCAAGGCAAGGCAAGGCAAATCAAATCAAATAAGGCAAGGCGAAGCAAAGAAATCCAATCAAAGGCAAGCAAAGCAGACAAGGCAAGCAAAGCAAGCAAAGCAAGCAAGGCAAGCAAAGCAAAGCAGGCAAGGCAAACAAGGCAAGGCAAGGCAAGCGAAGGCAGGCAAGCAAGGCAAGGCATGGCAAAACAAACAAACAAACAAACAAACAAACAACAAACAAACAAACAAACAAACAAACTGAAATATGAAAACCTGGTTCTGTGTTCTATCACATACATTAGAAAGAAACTCGCTAAGAAAGGACAAGTACAACACAGTTGTGCTGTACTTGTTCTTTCTAAGAGTGTTTCCTTCTTTGCTGGGTACATGTTTGCATTTCACACGCTTGGCAGTGACCATCTTGGTTCGGATTATCAACATACAAATATAGTTTGGTCTGTAATTTGCATTTTATGAACTGTCGTAAGGTCTAAAATCACAGACCAGGCACACGCATATAGTGCAACAATCACACCTGTTTATGATGCATGTTTTAAAAAAGAAGAAGCACAATTTAACCCTTTGCGTGTCGGTAGCGGTTTTAGTCGAGTGATTCCTGTAGGAACCATTGCGAATAAAACCGCTGCCGACACGCAAAGGCTTAAGAGTTTGTGTTGGAAATTTCAAAGGCAGAATCTCAAAATTTGAGTTTACTTGAAATATTGACCATTTTTCAGTATGGCCCTTAACTTACTGAATAATATATCATCAAATGCAAGTCACTGGTTTTAGTTCAACCGGGATAGGTTCCGGTCGGGTGTATGCCTGAGTACCCAGCCACCTAAGGATGCGGCAAGCCAATCGGGCACGACCCCTGAGCTCTCATGGTCGATCTGTCTCGTTCATCTTTCCATTGGAAGTCCAATATCTACAGCCCCAACCATATTCAATAACGCCACTCACGCTTGATGTTTTCGTCACGAAACAAATACATGATTTAGCCGCGATGTAAAGTTCACAATGAGCTTGATTACTAATTATTTATCATCAAACTAATGAACACATGTTGCCATTCTGAGCCTATATTATAAGCTGGAACCTTTCATTGACCTGACACACTGAGGACCTTTCCGCAGATGAGTTGACTAAATCTGCCGGTTTTGTAAGTACTATGTCTGGTTATCACTTGGGCTATTTACGTGTAGTTTTTTTAATTTAAAAAAAAGAAGAAGAATGACTGGCACGCTACTTTCTTATTAGGCACATACAAAAGAAAGAAATAAACGACAAAATTCCTCAGTTGTTTTTTGAAAGCTATACATAACATCTCTGAAAAGAAACGGCAAAAGTCTATCGGGTCCCACCGCGGCCGACTTCGGCCCGATAGACTTTTGCGTACTGGGTAGTGAATTGTGTCTGTACGTCCATTTTGAAAAAATGATAAATCGTTTTGTAATGGACGTTCTGCGGAATTCAGAAGTAGGTTAACTGCACTTGTTTCGACGAAAACAGTGGCTTAAAAGCCCTGACGAACATGCAGGCAGGTAAAAATTAGACGTGTTTTGATGGAAACTGAGGCCTAAAGCCCCTGACGAACATGCAAGCAGGTCAAAATTACACGTTTTTCGACAAAAACAGTGGCTTAAAAGCCCTGACGAACTTGCAAGCAGGGAAAAAAACGGGAAAAAAAGTGGATTAAAAGCCCGGACAAACTTGTGATATCACATATGTCTTTGTCTGGGCTGCCATCATCAAAACACGATCAATTTGGACCTACTTTTCATGTCCGGATTTTGTCCATTTTTTTAAAAGTGCGGGTGTTTTCTCTATGTTGGGATTTCTTTGCATTTTACACGCTTAGCCAATTACATTTTGGCCAAGATTTCGGGGAATGATCGACCACGATCACTGATAGCTCAATAGTGGTGCAGAATGTGACCCTTGTGACGTCAAAAGGCAGTTATTAGAGTCGGTTTTTGTGAAAAGCAGAATGTTTAACGAATTCTCGACATGCTCCCTTGCACACTCTGAGGATTGGTTTGCGCAGTGAGTTCTTCCTCGTTACCCATAAAATTACATACAAAAAGTGACTTGAGCGCTAAAATTCGCCTATATCAGTTCACAAAAACGGGTTCTTCACCCCTTCACTGCCGAGAAAAAGTGAACACAGTCCAACTGCAAGAGGCATTGATCCTCATGAGCCCCCGCGACTGCGGGGGCTCATGAGGATCTATGCCTCTTGCCGAGACCACCATGTGCCGTCGTTCTTTGCATAGTTGTGGCGTTTGGTCGTTCAGTGAGCGCAGATTTCAGAAACCAAATGCACTTTCGTTGGCGGTGAAGGGCTTAATGTAGTCTGACTACGATTTTTTTTTTTTTTTTTTTTTTTTTGGTACCCTTTCAGCAGCAATGTGAGTTAGCACTTGTAACAGAGGCGTCGTTACCTCCCCTTCGCGCATTGGGGACTCTCCCACGCTGAATAAGAGCGACCAGAAAGAAGAGCAAAAAGTCTTTCGTTTTACGACTGAAATTCACTTTCCATAATTAGAAGAATGGGTACCATTATCGTGAGACGTACGAAAGAACGTGAACTATACAGACTATCAAAAGAAATGCGACATTTTTCGGAATCATCGGAAACACTAAGGAAACACTAAACTTTGCTCCTCGGTATATTTTGAACTGTTATTAGGCCGGGTGCGAGGGCCCGAGCAGCGCAGAACGCACGCTCAGGCTAGATTACGCAACTTTGAGCCAAGACTAGACTTGGCTAGCCACGAAATGTGGCAACTTGGCTAGATGTTACGCAAACTGAAGTAATGTGCGGCAAAATTTAAGTTCAGGCTGACAAAGAACTGAGGACGATTGCGTCCTGATCATACAGTTGTTACAATACATCCTTTTTTTATTTTTGTGGAAATAATGCTGAGGAAAACGATCTCTCAACGTTGTATTCAAACTGCATATGGCGACTAAGCGGACACTGAGTCACGGTGGCTTCGGAAGATGGTCTGCCATATTGTTTCAACAACTAGTAGTAGTATCACTATTCGATTTTTTTTATACCAACAGTAGATGCATCTTATTCATGTAAACTCTGCTAATATTGAGCGATTTCACGGAAATAATTTGTTTCTGTACAGTTTTCCTGCTCGCACTGTCGATTGTCCATAGTGACGCGCTGTGGCCACGGACCACAGTGCTGTTTCCGTACTGTCCAGTCTCTTAGCCTTAGTCAGTCCCAGGCATCCCCTAATATTTCAATCCCCTAAAAAACACTAGCGCCCACCAGCTGCACATTTGTCATGCACAAAATAACCAAAACAACAGCACATTGACAGTCTCATTTCTTGGCTATGAACCTCAGTGATTCCTTACCAACCCCACACCCAAGCACAGCTGAAATCAGCGTGCCCCTCAAATCACTACGTCAAAAGCAACTCAAAATAGGCCCACAATTGTCCACTGGATAAGCTCAGGATGGTATGAATCAAAGCACCAAACATGTCTCCTCTCAGCTAACCACAAATTTCCAGCAAATTCCAACATTCAGCCCAACTGCAAACTTTCAAACAAGGCAAAAAACACGGGCCTATTACTGCCTGAACTTCCAAATTTAAATGTATAACGTGACCTGTGCTTGCCCGACAGCCCACAGCGCTTTCTCGCCTCTCGCGCTAAACTGAGAGCGCGCCAGTCCGCAGTTTAGGGGAACTCGCGACCTCGCTGTATTTGCCTGTTTTAGATCCCCTTAGGCAAAATAAATCACGGGTGTTCAGGTCGACTGATAACCAGCGATCGTTCACGAGTATTTTATCGATCGAACTGAGTACGATTAGTGATTTATATAGAGTAACGGGGGACGGGGAGGGGGTGGGGTGGGGGGAGTGGGGGTCAGGCATCATTTATTTACACGACTAATGTTTCAAGGTGTTTAACCCATTTAACCCCAGGGCCGCCTTTCCCAAATTTTGGAGGTGTTACCCAACGACTATGCACCATTTGCAGGAGATATATTGACCATGATAATTCAAGAGTAGTGCCTGATTAACTTGGCAAAATCAGGCGCCAAGCTAATCTGGCAATAACCTTGAATTATCACGGTCAGTCCATCTCCTGCTGTCGGGCGTTGAGGCTCAATGGGTTAACCTAAAACGACATTATTTCTCTTCGGTGGGTGCGATGACACATTCGGGTCGCTACTTGCTTGACGTGGGCTCAGTGGCTGATCGCAGAGCAGCAGCATGTTTAACAGTGCGGCGGGGACCGCAGACTTTTTATCACCACGCGGAAAATTAATACAGCCTTGTATCACATGGGCGGGAAGAGCGTGCGAGTTGAATAAATCCTCTTAAATCCTTCGGATGCACATTAATAATGGTAAAGACGTCAAGCTAAAACTTTTTTTCATTTACATTTCAAGGTGTCTGCAAAGGCCGAGGTTTTCGCACAGACTGACCGCAACATGATGTGTTTCGCAATATTCGTCTGCCTGGCAGTGCTCTTTCTGGCACTCTGTTCAGAGGTGTACGGTACGTAATTAATTAATTAATTAATTAACTCCTTTCTTACTTTATTACTTTGGTTTGTTTGTTAGTTTTTAATTAGAGGAGTGTGTGAGTCTGTGATTATGGACCTTTCGCTTTGTCTTTATATGATAAACATTTTGTAACGTTGAGCGTCGGGCTGCTGCGAGCGCTTTTAACGCATACATGTCATATCGAAGAGCAAATAAAATACGACATTTTTGGAATCATCGGAACACTTTAGTGGTACCTATGATGCCAACACTGTCGCATTTCTTTTGCTCGTCAGTATACATGTCATGTACTTCATACGTACGTCACGCACATAGTTCGTGTGTATGTGAACAAGCTGAACTTGAAAGTTGAAAAGATATCGCTATAACCCAACACGATGATAAAGAAATGCCCAACAAAGAAAGAATCACGCTAAACAGACTTTTCTTGGTAAACGTATTTTTTCTTTGTTAACCCGTAGCAGATTTTGTCGGGATGGGTCCTACAGGAATCATCCTGACAAAAACCTCTGCCGACACACAAAGGGTTAACTCATTCGCGGCAAGCCGCATCCGGATGCGCGGCTTATGCCGCGCATCTGGATGCGGCTGGCCGCGAAAGAGTTAAAGCGATGTGCTTCACGGCAGGCTTGGATTGCTAAACTTTGCCAATATAACGGGCAGTCAATGGTGTCTCGCCTAAACTAAGACAGTTTTACCCTTCCTTCGCAATCCGTGTGAGCAGGTACATATAACAGATTTTCTACTGACTCAGAGATTTTTTTTCATTGCGTGTAACAGAGGAACAATTCTATGTACAAAAATCAAAGGGTTAACCTCTACAACAAAGCGTATAATTAATACATTGTAATGATAATAATTTTAAAAAGATTTTTCATACTTGTCTCTTTGCTCCTTAACACGCGCTCGTCAGCGCACTTCACTACTGCTCTTACATGCAACACAAGATACGTGGACACGTTTTAAACTTGTTTCTTTCTTTAAAAAAAACAACCACAAAAAACCCCAAACAAACAAACAAACAAACAAACAAACAAACAAACAAACAAACAAACAAACAAACAAAAACAAAAAAAAACAGTCAGTGCCGTGCCGTCAGCGTATTTGTCCATGACACAGTCGTCATAAGAGGCTCTACAGTCTGCTGTGTACAAAGAAAAAAACAAGATGAGGATTTCATCCCAAAGTCTACCGTATTGTTTGGAGCTCAGATGCGTTATCCTTTAGGGACATTCAGAGTTGTTCATATTTTTAGGCTTATTATGCTGATCCATTTCCCTCCTCTCTAAGCCAACCTCTGATCAACACGCACGTCGGCGCACACAAATAAAGATGGACACACGGCGCTTCCCGACATTAGTACGCTCTATGGGCTCGTGTAGCGACAGGAATCTATCTCCTTCTACTCTAACCCACCCTCTGATTTACACACATACTGGCACACAGAAATAAAGACGGACACCCGGCGATCTCCACCGTTCGTAAACTCTGTGGTCTGGCTATTCTGAAGAAGCCGAATGATAACACGAGCAGCGAAATGATGTCAATTCCAGCTTTACGTTATGGCTTCATTAGTCCCACGACGCCGTGTTGATAGTGACGACTCCATGTTATAGGTCACTCATCGCAGTACTAACATTTGACGTATCAGAGAATCAACTATGCAATGTTCTTGATGATTTTCACGCCTAGGGCTTACAAGTCACAATTTGACCTAATCCTACCCCAGGACCGGGACAAACAGGAGGCTTACGCAAACACTGTTTATGAAAAATCATGCGGGTATTAATGAGAAGATAGTTTTTTTCGTAAAAGAAAAATTAAAGTTATGTTAGCTGTTTTATTACAAATGACTCCGAAAAAGTGGTGCAGAAAACTGTCTGATTTTCAAACCTAGGGCATACAGGTCACAATTGACCTAATCGTACCCGACAGCCGAGACAAACTTTAGGCTTACGTAAATACCGTATACGAAAAATCATGCGATTATTAATGGGAATTTTTTTTGGGTAAGAAAGATTCAATTGTTTTAAGATTAACCCATATAATGCGTGAAATTAATCCCCAAAACGTGAAAATATAATTATTTTTTCCCCAAAATATCTAATTATCCCTCAAAACGTTCTAGAGGTACAATGCTGGTTAACGAATTCATTCAATATGTCCCTTTTATCCAGCTATAGGCAAAATCTAGTAAAAATAAGAAAAATTGCGGACTCCAGTGTGGTTCAACCTGTTTTTGTGAAACGGCAATTTTCTCGCCAATGAGCATCTTAATCAAAACATCGAAAAAAAAAAAGGTCCCGAGATTATTCATTTAGGGACAATATCCTAAAATTTTAAGATTGTTCGTCCTCAAACACGGGCTCTAGTCGCTGTCACATACCCCCCCTCCCCCCCCCCACACACACACACACGGCGCTTTGGCCCCCAAACGACGTTCTCTAGCAAGGTTTGCGTAGCTAGACGTGACGTCATTTTTACCTTGTTACTTCTTTGCCAGAATTTCCGCACCGCAAGCCAAAAACATCATATGCATGCTCCGGAATGCGTTCCGACCCAACCCCATTTCAAAGTCTACCGTATTTTTTAAATACGGTAGAAAGAAAAAAAACAACAACACACACACAACAACATCCCACTGCGCAAAGGCCATCGGGCAGACGTCGGCCGCCGTTGATCCTCGCACGGCTGTGCGCGGGCCAACGTCGGTCCGATGACCTTTGCGCATGGACAAGTGTTTTTCCAGCACTAAACAGTCTTACGGATAGGGACACGCCGGACTGTATAGTCTATCCATACGAGTACTGTGCCTTTGGTTTTCAGGCCGTCCTAACATGATAGGGCCACCCGGAAAGCGAGAATCCGGACCACCCGGACTGAACGCGTGGCCACCCGGACTGAATGGACCACCCGGCTTAAACGGACCTCCAGGAAAGCGTGAAGTAGGTCCACCGGGACGAAATGGCCCACCCGGAAAACGTGAAACAGGTCCACCCGGACTTAACGAACCGCCTGGACTGAACGGGCCACTCGGACTTGTTGCTGGAAAGCGAGAAGCCGGACCACCCGGACTAAACGGACCAGCCGGGCTAAATGGCCCACCCGGACCCGGGCTAAATGGCCCATTACACAGGCATCCAGGAAAGCGTGAAGCGGGTCCACCCGGACTAAGCGGACCTCCCGGACTAAACGGCCCACCTGGACTAAATGGACCACCCGGTAAACGTGAAGCAGGCCCACCCGGATTAAATGGACCGCCAGGACTAAACGGACCGCCTGGTCTAAATGGACCACCCGGAAAACGTGAAGCAGGCCCACCCGGATTAAATGGGCCGCCAGGACTTGTTGCTGCACCTCCTGGAAAGTTTGAAGCCGGTCCACCGGGATTGAACGGCTCACTCAGACTATATATACCTCCATCACTTCGAAGACCACCTGGACAAAACGGACCTCCCGGAAAACGTAAGGCAGGCCCACCCAGATTAAACGGACCACCCGGGAAGCGTGAAGCAGGCCCACCCGGATTGAATGGACCACCAGGACTAAATGGACATCCAGGATTGAGCGGACCTCCCGGACTACATGCTGGACCACCCGGGAAGCGTGAAGCAGGCCCACCCGGATTGAATGGACCACCAGGACTAAATGGACATCCAGGATTGAGCGGACCTCCCGGACTACATGCTGGACCACCAGGAAAGCGTGAAGCAGGCCCACCCGGCCTAAACGGACCTCCCGGACTTAATCCACCTCCCGGAAAACGTGAAACTGGTCCATCCGGACTAAGCGGACCGCCTGGACTAAATGGCCCACCCGGTCTGAACAGACCACCCGGAAAACGCGAAGCAGGCCCACCCGGATTGAATGGACCACCAGGACTAAATGGACCTCCCGAGTTAACCGGACCTCCCGGAAAACGTGAAGCAGGCCCACCCGGATTAAACGGACCACCTGGACTGAACGCGGGAGCACCCGGTCTAAACAGACCTCTTGGAAAGCGTGAAGCTGGCCCACCCGGATTGAACGGACCTCCCGGACTTGCGGCTGGACCTCCCGGAAAGCTGGCTGAAGAGTTTGACGACAACATGTGATTCTCATGAGCATAAACAGTACGTGAAACCTGAAAATTCTGTGCACAGTTTGTACACATTTAACCTCTTCAATGGGAGTGGACGCAGACTGTCTCCTGATATCATTGTCAATTGGTTAACTCATTCTACCCCAGACACACCACAGCAAGATAAGGATCGACCATGATAGTTCAAGGGTGATGCCAGAATAGCTTGGCGCCTATGGGCGCCAAGCTATTCTGGCATCACCCTTGAACTATCATGGTCGATCTGTGGTCCAGCACTGCAATGCTGTCTTTTGAGGACAACGGCAAAATTGTGGGATTTCGGTGTTAAAGATCCCCAGCCCTGAAAAGGGACACGGACACAAAGTGGTTTCAGCAGCAGGTATAGATCCGTATAAGCGGGGGGCTTATGAGGATCGATGCCTCTTGCATTTTGGTGGTTTTCAATTTCTCTTGGCAGTGAAGGTGTTAATGGCAATACAGTGTACCTCACACGCGCTGTCAAACACATCTGCAGCAATTATTGTTATTATTTTTTTTTTACCCTATGGCTGTCGGTAGCGCTTTTTGTCGCGATGATTCCTGTTTGGAACTCAGAGAAGGTTAGTACAACTGTACGTGGTTAACGCAAACAGTGAATTAAAAGCCCGGACAAACTTGCGATGTCGCATGTTTGTTTTCATCCCTACGTCACAAGACCACTCTCTTTCGCGCAAACCGTACCATGTGACCGCGATACAAAAACCCTTGTAGCAACTAATGGGCGGACTTTTTGTAGCCCTCTTTCTGACGCGTCTTGGATGCCAGTTTTGTTCTATAAAAGATCACCAAAATATTCTAAAGTACAAAGTTGCTTAGTGTTGTTCGAAACAACAGGCACACTCAACTGGAGACGGCAACGTCATGAAAGATTTTAAATTACGTCATAAGTCTATTATGTATAAATGCGTATTCCTTTGACGTCAGTCATGTCTGGCGTGATCCAGGTCGGAAGATTTTTTCTTGATTTGTTTTATGAAAACATTGGAGGAATAAAAACAAATACGTATATAACAAATACGTATACAATAATATAACTTATATTGGCCGGGCTTTTAATTCACTGTTTGCGTCAAACACGTGCAGATTGTGCCTTTCTTCTGATATACGGAAATAGGTTATTTGTAACTAATTGGGTAGTGTTCTGTTTCAGATTACTCAGACGAAGATATCGGCGGTGGTGACTCTTTGGCATAGGCACCGCTGCTACACAAGTCGTAAACGCCGTGGAAAACACCACCATAACCACCACCACCACCGCCACCAACACCCACAACAACTGAATTATTAAGCTGATTATTCCAGCATCTCCATTTTATCGAATAAACACGAAAAACAAGAAAAATAACATCAACAGCCATTAACTCATTCATCCCCACGGCCGTATTTCCCAAATTTTGGAGGTGTCATCGAACGACTATGCACCAGTTGCAAGAGATGGATCGACCATGATAATTCAAGGGTAGTGTCAGATTAGCTTGGCGCCGACAGGCACTACCCTTGAATTATCATGGTCGACCCATCTCCTGCTGTAGTGTTTCGGGCCTAAATGGGTTATCCCTTTGCGTGTTGGTAGCGGTTTTAGTCCGACTAAAATCGCTACCGACACCCAAATATATACATTTACTTTGCGACTGACCTTGTATTTTAAAAAGCAACACTGCAGCGACTACCACATAAAAAATGGACAGCAGTGAGAAAGAGAAGAGACAACAGCAGCAAAGACAACACATACACAAAATTTACAATCCTCAAAATTGCATTTTTACAAATTATTTACAATCAACGAAACGTATTATTTGGATAAATAAAAAAGCCCTCTCAATTGTTTTTTTTTAACCCATTCAGCCCTGACGCACTACAGCAGGAGATGGGTGGACCATGATAATTCAAGGGTAGTGCCAGAATAGTTTGGCGCCGATAGGCGCCAAGCTAATCTGGACTGCCCTTGAGTTATCATGGTCGATCCATCTCCTGCAACTAGTGCATAGTCATTAGATGACGCCTCCCAAATTTGGGAAATACGGCCGTTGGGCTGAATGAGTTTATAGCACAGAAACAATATCATACCGAAATGCTAAATTAAAGCAGCCTGCTCTAGGTGACTTTGAGTGCTAAATTTGCGCGACAACGGGGTTTCAGTGTTGTCTTGCTTCAGGGGAGACCTTTCTGCAGTGTTTCTCACAATATCATGTGAGAATATAGGCAGACGGGGGGGGGCTCACGACAATGTGAGCCTCTGAAGCGTTGTCTATGCGGCTTTATGGAACGAGGCAGTTATCCGACGCGACTTGGCTCTCTCGTTGTGGGGAATCGTTCGGAGTAAACGTAACCTCTCTCTTATCAAGGAGGCAATGTGTAATTGTGTGTTGGTCTGTGATTTTAGGCCTTACAGTCTCAGGTCGTAAGGTACTAAATTACATACCAGCACACTTTTTACATGAGTTTGTTTTTATTGTAAGCGGGAGTTTGACAAAGGGAGGTGAGTACGTCAACACGTCACGCACAGAAATAAACGAGTTGCAACTCTTTACCACCCTTTGCGTGTCGGTAGCGGTTTTAGTCGCGATGATTCCTGTCGGGAATCATCGCCGCGACTAAACGACACGCAAAGAGTTAACGGTTCTACGGCTAAAGTTTCCATTGCTCGTAGAAGTCACAAAATAACAGAAAACAAAAAATATACAAAGATTACACATGTGTGATTCAACATGCTGAGTTAACGGCTGACGGGCACTATCCTAAATCAGATCTGCACACGAAACGGAGAAAGTTCCGGGCACAAGAAAACTGAACGCATCACTGCGGGGAGTGTCCACAAGCTTTGCGACAATTGTCACAAAACTCGGTTAAAAAAAAATGTGTTTGACTCCTTGACCGCACTGCAGGCCGCCACACACACACACACACACACACACACACACACACACACTGACACACACACACACACACACACACCCTTACGCACTTACACACACACACACACACACACACACCGGCACACACACACACACACACCCTTACGCACGCGCACACACACACACACGCACATTCACACACACACACATGCACACACACACACATGCACACACACACACACACACACACACACACACACACACACACACACACACACACACACACACACACACACACACTGTTACGTGGTTGTCGTAGTATGATGCAATCACACCAGGCGGCACTCACGTAAGGTTATTGTAAAGAAACTTCACTCAGCTGCAACTCCTCACAGGTGGCACAAGGTTGTAGACCAAACTGGAGTAACAGTTCCAACAATATTTTATTCTCACGAAGCACTCTGAGCACAATGCGTCCACAAATGCATTCACACGTTCGGGTACACTCTCTCGTACAATGCATCTACAATTCTGATAAACCGCCTGCATCTCCCATACAATGCACGCACAAAATTTCGCTAAAGGCCCCGCCACACATGCCGGTTGTGCCCCGATTTTGAAGCCATTCCGATCCGATTGCGATCGGATGACGTCATATATCCGATCCGATCCCGCAATCGGCTGGGAACTGATCGGGTGTCTAGAACCCGCTCTATTTTTCCGATCCGAATCGGCCCCAATTCAGTGTAAGCTTCAACCAATCAGAGCGCGTCTCGCAAAGCACGTCGTTTCAGTTTGAAAATGGCGCGGAAGATCAGTACCACCTTCCGCGTTGCCGATGTTTCAGGCCCCGCCACACGTGCCGGTTGTGCCCCGATTTTGAAGCCGATTCCGATCCGATTGCGATCGGATGACGTCAATTATCCGATCCGGTCCCAATCGGCTGGGAATCGGGTGTCTAGAACCTGCTCGATTTTTCCGATCCGAATCGGTCCCGATCGGTAGCTTCAACCAATCATGAGAGCGCGTCTCGCAAAGCATGTCGGCGTTTCAGTTTGCAAATGGCGGAACACGCCTGTTGTGATCAGTACCACCGCCGTTGCTGATGTTTCGCACGCCTCTTCCCGAATATGATGCAAAACTGCTGATAATGCAAGCACATCATCATCACTGTCAAAACTAGCAGCCATTTTGCAGAACAGGTACGACTTTGATCTTCGGTTCAAACCGGTCGGCTAAAAAGTCGGGCTGATGTGTGGCAGTGCACACGTTTTTGCAGTCCGGTCCGATCACCTACCGATTCGAAACTGATCGGGAATCGGCCTAAAAACCGGGCATGTGTAGCGGGGCCTTTCGCCCGCCTTTTCAGGCCCCGCCACACTTGTAGGTTGTGTCCCGATTTTGAAGCCGATTCCGATCCGATAGCGATCGGATGACGTCATATATCCGATCCGATCGCAATCGGGTGTTTAGAAACTGCTCTATTTTTCCGATCCGAATCGGCCCCGATTGTAAGCTTCAACCAATCAGAGCGCGTCTCGCAAAGCACGTCGTTTCAGTTTGCAAATGGCAGAAGATCAGTCAACCACCTTCGTTGCCGATGTTTCGCCCGCCTCAGTCTTCCCGGATATGATGTAAAACTGCTGATAATGCAAGCACATCATCATCACTGTCCAAACTAGCAGCTATGTCGCTGAACAGGTACGACCTTGATCTTCGATTCAAACCGGTCGGCTAAATAAAGTCGGGGAATGTGTGGCGTGAGTGCCCGCACACGTTTTTGCAGTCCGGTCCGATCACACTCCGATTCGAAACTGCTCAAGAATAGGCCTCAAAATCGGGCATGTGTGGCCCCCGATTCTTGATTCGGATCGGAAAAATAGAGCAGTTTCTAAACACCCGATTCCCAGCCGATTGCGATCGGATCGGATATATGACGTCATCCGATCGCAATCGAATCGGAATCGGCTTCAAAATCGGGGCACAACCGGCAAGTGTGGCGGGGCCTTTCAGGCCCCGCCACACATGCCCGATTTTGAGGCCGATTCTTCAGCAGTTTCATTTTCGAATCGGAGTGTGATCGGACCGGACAACAAAAACGTGTGCACTGCCACACGGCATTCACCGACTTTTTCTTTAGCCAACCGGTTTGAATCGAAGATCAAGGTCGTACCTGTTCAGCGAAATGGCTGCTAGTCAGTTTTGACAGTGATGATGTGCTTGCATTATCAGCATCATAATCGGGAAGAGGCGGGCGAAACATCGGCAACGAAGTTGGTACTGATCTTCCGCCATTTTCGCAAGGCGGTTAATAGTTTGAGCCGACAAGAACGAATGCCGACTGACCCCACATTAACCCATTCAGGCCGACGGCCGTATTTCCCAAATTTTGGAGGCGTCATCTAATGATTATGCACCAGTTGCAGGAGATGGATCGACCATAATAATTCAAGGGCAGTGCCAGATTTGCTTGGCGCCGACAGGCGCCAAGCTAATCTGGCACTACCCTTGAATTATCATGGTCGACCCATCTCCTGCTGTAGTGCGTCAGGGCTGAATGGGTTAAGCAGTTTAGAATACAGAAAATTTGACTCAGAGTGTGTTTGCTGCGGGAAAACGATTGTATCTTGAGGTGTATCGATTACTGACGAGTAAAGAAATGCGACATTTTTTAGATCATCGGAAACACTGAAGTGTTTCCGATGATCCCCAAAATGTCGCATTTCTTTTGCTCGTCAGTATACTTTCGGTATATCGTCCGTTCGGCGTATCATCTCTAAGTATAACGTCCCCCCCCCCCCCCTCCTACTCCCCCCCCCCAACACACACTCTTTTACCCACCTCCGCCCTATCCTCAGTACAGGGCATGAGTGTGGCAACAACATTGACAACATTGATCTCAGCAGCATCGACTACACCACAACAAAACGTCCACCACCACCGCCAACGCCAGCACCACCATCATAAACAGCAACAACGCCACCAGTGCAACCGGAACAACAACTACGCCGCCGCCGCCACAACCACTCCGCGACCACCACCACCACCAACAACAACCAAAAAACACAAGAACTACTTGCATTGCAGATTTCAAAATCACAGCTGACTCAACTTACCATAAGTTGACTGTTCGTCAGGTATGTTTGCCTCTGTCCGTCTGTTTAGCACTTTGCGCAGCTTAGGTGCCGGAGGAACTCATTCAAATGTAGGCTACTTACTGGCCTATGTTACATCACCTAACCCCTTTACTGCCGGAACACAGGAGCAGCTGACACCCAACAGCAAGAGGCATTGATCATCACGAGCCCCCGCCGTGCGGGAGCTCATGAGGATCTGTGCGTCTTGTCGGCCTCGTTTACAGGCTTGTCAGTTTTACTGATCTGCGGTAGTTTCACTCAGACACATCATTATTTTTTTCACTTGATGGCAGTCAAAAGGGGTAAGAACTGCGGTTTATCACGCTCTCTGCCTTTTGTGACCTTAACCCTTATCATTCGGAATACACCAGTGTGTGAAATAAGTTTGACTAAAATAGTTCAAGGGTAGTGCCAGAATAGCTTGGCGCCTCTAGGCGCCAAGCTATTCTGACACCACCCTTGAACTAAAGCCATTGGTCTATATCCTTATCTGTAAGTACTACACTGTAGCTTGCGTATGGCAGTGTACAAGCCTCAATATGATATGGGTTAGTCAGACCAAGGGCGAAAGCTTGGACACGCAGACTATGTGTACGAACACAGCTATGGTCTGACTTCACACAATCGCCCCACTGATGGACCCTTATTGTGTTACTCGGTGGGCCGGCGGAAGAAAAGGCCAAGTTAGTATATTATACTGAGCAACATTTTGCTTGATATCATCAGTAGTGCCGTTAACAGGCGGCAGATGTAATTACGAGAACCGAATCAAAATGTCCGAGTCGTAAGACGAGGACATTTTGATTCGAGTCAAGTAATCACATCTGTCTGTTTATCGGCACTATATCAAACAAAACTGTTGCTTAGTATAATTTATTTACCCAGTGCAAAACAAAACTATACCTCGCGTCATTTATTTTGCGGCTGATTGCGGTGTTCAGACAAAACACATGAATGGCAGACGACTGCACTGCCGGTATCGCTGTCGACTCCGGCGTAGATTTCGCCCGACTATGAAGACATCAGTGCATTGTATAACCGTGCGTGTTACTGAGTAAACTCTACATGTAACTAGATCACGCAAAATTGCGGAAAATGCCAGCAGGTTTGTTTATTTAGTTCTTTTCTCAGGTTGTGGATATCTCTAGCTGACATCTCGTCAATTTCACTAGTCAGTCCAGCGACTCGCACGTTTCCTGACGTCTTTTCTCCGTTCGTGTGTGTGTATAGGATATACATTTCCAGCTTTCATACACACTGTAAAGTATTTCCTTACTAGTACTGACACATGAGGAGCTTGTAAATGTTGCAGTGTGAGTATATTTCGCGTTTCCGTTTTGAAAATGCAAGTATCATTACTGAAGATCAAGACTTCTTGGCGCGCAAGGGATTTTTGGGAAGGAAACTATATCAAGCAAATTCATGAATATTAATGTGCTCGTTATACAATATATCAATACATGTGTCAAAGAAGAAAAAACTTTATGGAGTGGGTACATTTATTTATGTTTGACCCTTTGGGTGTCGGTAGCGGTTTTAGTCGCGATGATTCCTGCAGGAATCATCGCGACTAAAACCGCTAACGACACCCAGAGGGTTAACACCGAGCAGGTGTGATGGAGGGAGGAGAAAGGGGATGTTGCAGGGTGTGGAAGTGTTGAGGTTAGTAGAGGGTGTAATAACAAAGAGGTCGCGTTAACTGGGTGTTTATTTACCATCTAAAAACAGTGTCTAGAAAAGGAAAAGAAAACAATACAAAGATTAAGAAGAATGCAGTGACATACAGAATGATTAATTAATACAAAGTATGAAACCAATGAACAAAGTATGAAACTAATGAACTAAGGCAATTCAACTGATAAACTTGACAAACAAACGTTATTCCGCCACATGACATCGCTGATACTTTTTTTTTTTTTTAATGAAAACTTACCGTCTTCAAAAACTGACTGGGTATTTTGATCACGTCTTTAACCCATTTGACCCCACGGCCCATTTCCCAAAAGCTTGAAGGTTTCACCTGATGACTGTGTACCAGTTGCAGAAGATGGATCGACCATGATAATTCAAGGGTAGTGCCAGATTAGCTTGGCGCCTGATGGCGCCAAGCTAATCTGGCACTACCCTTGAATTATCATGGTCGATCCATCTCCTGCTTCAGAGCGTCGGAGCTAAAAGGGCTAAACTTACAATACTTAGTGTCGATGTCTGCTGCTTTATCTTAGGGAAAAGTTGGAAGAAAAGCCGGGGCAATACGAACGTCACCCAGCTGCAAGAGATCTAAGCCCTCATCCCCCCCCCTCCCACACACACACACACAGAGTTGCGGAGGGTCATTAAGATTTATATCTCTTGCATGTTCTTTGCGCCTAGTTTTGTCCCAGGTACACCTGTGTTCTCTACAAGCAAATGTGAGTCAGTGCACAGTCGTTTCAGACGCGAAATTCGCGATCACTGGCAGCGATTGGCTTAAGTTTAAATCCACATAAACTGAGCCTGAAGTTTCAAATTTCAAATTGTTTCCAATGCCAGAAAATTCACTCTGTTACCAATCCCATAATTCAGGGAGAATCCCAACAAAGAAATAAACACTCTTAACCCATTCAGCCCGACGGCCGTATTTCAGGCCAAATTTTATAGGCGTCATCTAACGACTATGCACCAGTTGCAGGAGATGGATCGAGCATGATAATTCAAGGGTAGTGCCAGATTAGCTTGGCGCCGACAGGCGCCAAGCTAATCTGGCACTACCCTTGAATTATCATGCTCGATCCATCTCCTGTAGTGCGTCAGAGCTGAATGGGTTAAGTTTAAATCCAGATATACAAAACTGAGCCTGAAGTTTCCAGTTTCAAATTGTTTCCAACGCCAGAAAAGTCACTCTTGTACCAAACCCACAATTCAGGGAAAATCCCAGCAAAGAAATAAACACGATTAAAATAAACAACTACAGCACAAGTTAATCAAACAAATTGTGTGGTAGATGTCCTTTTTAAGCGTGTTTCTTCCTTCGGTTGAGATTTTCTATTTACTTTACACGCTAGGGAGTCACATTTGTGTTCTGGCGTTTGATAATTCACGAGAAATCCATCACCTGGCCTGTTCTTGCTGACTGCGTTGTCTTCAACCAAGGAGGGTATTTAGTGGGCGAAATGTGAACTTCATCGAACATTTTTTCCCAACTTCTGGCCAAATTAGCTTGGCGCCGACAATGGGTTAACCAGTGCTCATTTGCCAATGCTCTTCTGTTTCCAAAGAACGGTGGAGGGCCAGTCTCTCCAACTGTACTCTTTCAGTCGTTCTCCAGACATGAGGTCGTGTGCCCTCATTTCGTGAAGGCTCATAAACTCCAAGAGGAACTTAACGTCGGCACCGGGCGACTTCTTCACGTGCTCCCATTCCAACCACACGAGGTGGATTTTCACGTTGCTGAACAGCTTTTTAGCGGCGTATAGCACGTGTGCCTCATGCCCCTTCACGGCAATCTAAAGAAAGAGATTTGAAAAGAATAACATGCAACCCGCTATTTTACTCCATGACTCTCACCCATGTATGTGCACCAGCCGAGCTGAACCTTTAACCCGCCCCTTTCCATGCCACATGACGCATCATTAGTTTTTTTTTGAAAATCTTTTCTCACTCAGCGGGTGGCTCGGTGGCAGTGCGTTCGACTCTCGTCCGAAAGGTCCCGGCTTCGAATCCAGCTGTGATCAAAATTTATTTTGTGGACAAAAGACGTTAAGCTCTAATCATTTACCGTTTTCTCACTCAGCGACCCAAAAAGCAGCTGCCGTCTAAGGAACATGGACAAAAATGTGTCGATATGTACGACTATATCGATGCGCCCTCAATTGGTCTCTGCAAGAGACACAGATCCTGGTTGTTACGTGGTAGTCGTAGTCGTATTATGGTACAATCACACCAGACGCACGCACGTAGGGTTCTTGTAAAAAAAACTTCACTCAGCTGCAACTCGTCACACGTGGCACAAGGTTGTAGACCACACTGGAGTAACAGTTCCAACAATATTTTATTGCAGCGATGCGATCTCAGCACAATGCATCCACAAATGCACCAACTTTGATACACTGTCTCCTCTACAATGCATTAACACTTTTGACACACTGCGTCTCTCATACAATGCACACACATACTTTCACACGGTCTTTTATACTATTACAGATTTCTAGAATAATCCAGCAAATTTACACAAAACAAGCAGCCAGAAAAGAAAACGTAACCAAAACTCATTAATATCCACGAAAAAGAATACACTAGAATGAACTATAGCTTTCGACTAACATCCAGGCGTATTCGATACAATGCTACGAAATGTTCCCAACAACTTTGACGTCATATCTGAGGTCACTAGAAAGATCGCGACCCTGCTAGAACCTTTCAGTCTAATGTAGGGCAAACTTTACAACATTGTAGCGAAACTACGCGTCACAACAAAAATCAAACGCAATTCTCCGTGCAAAAGAAAATGAATCCTACTAAAAAGGTACGTAATTCTTGTCCAAAATAACTCAAATGAATATCGGATCTTTCCTATGATCAAAACACATGCTCTCAAAAGAATAACATAACCACAAACGTAACACTCGTGAGCCCCCCCCCCCCCCCCCCCCCCCCCCCCCGCGACTGCGGGGCATCACGAGAATCTTTCTCTCTTCCAGCTAGACTGTGCTCGATGTTTCTCTGTAGTGAATGGATTAAAGCTGAATGTTGCTGAACCCAGCTCATAGTTTGACAGTTGTCGTCTGCAGACTACATTACAGTAAAGGGATGGGGCGACCAATATGGAGGGCAGCTCAGGCTGGAGAGCGTTCGACTGTCGTCTGAAAGGTCTAGGGTTCGAAACCAGCTGGGGGTCCAGATTCGTTCAGACCCTATTCAGTGCCCCGTCTTTGAAATCACCTTCGTGCGGGACGAAAGACGTTCAGCCCTTAATGTTTTTATCATGATAGTTCAAAGTTGGAGGTGTCACCTAAAGTCTGTGTACCAGTTGCAGCAGATGGATCGACCATTATAATTCAAGGGTAGTGCCAGATGAGCTTGGCGCCGACAGGCGCCAAGCTCATCTGGCACTACCCTTGAATTATCATGGTCGATCCATCTCCTGCTGAAGTGCGTCGGAGCTAAATGGGCTAAACGTAGTGTCGCTGTTTGCTGCCTTATTTGAGGGACAAGCTGGAAGACAAGTCATTAGTGGTTTAACCCCTTAACAAACTGAAAGACAAGTCATTAGTGGTTTAACCTATTTGAGGAACAAGCTGGAAGACAAGTCAGTGGTTTCACCCCTTACCTGCCGGCGCACTTCGAACCCCACCCAGCTGTAAGCATAAGCCCCCGCTGTTGGCTGGTTGGTTAGTTCGGGGTATAACGTCCACGGCACCGAAGTGATAATGGACGGCCCTGACAAGCGGGTCATATCGGGGACAGGGAAATCTATTGCCTATTGAGTACGACCTGAACACTGATCAATTCAGGCGCACTGCAACTGTGCCACTTTGATTTACCAGGACCTTTCAACGGACATGCTATAGAACAAGCCCGTTTTTCCCCCCTGGATTGCGAATCCAGCTACCGGGGCGGGGACGGGGATTCGAACCCACGACCTGACGATTCCCTTCGCTCTCTTGCACCGACGCTTAACCGCCTGAGCTATTTCGGTCTCTCCTGCTGTTGCTGGCTAGTCGTATGTTCTTTGTGCCTATCGCGATCAGTGAATATTTCAGTTTGTCGGAACCCGTCTGGGTACAGTAGGTTAACTCATTCGAGACGTCCGGATGCGCGGCATAGAGTCGTCATACAGCCGGGTATTCGAGTGCAGCACGTCTCGAAAGAGTTCATTAATGTAGCGCCTTCCCTCCACAATTCCAAGCCCATGCATCTGCTCTAGGTTCACTTGACACAATACAGACCCCACCAAAGATGTTTCTCATACTCGTTCGGCATTGTCGTTTCAACAGCAGGCATGGCAGAGTTGTATTAACATGTGTGGAATAAACAGTTTCTCGAGCAAACTACCGTAAAACATCATGGAAGATCCGCCATAGTCCGGAAATTAATGAATTAATAATACGTCCACAACTGAGTAAACAAAGAAAGAACAATCAACACTATAAACGCGTCTAAACAAAACGGGCTCTCACCACAACCCCACCAAAGCCAATAAAATAAATAATAAATAAATAAATAAATACCTGAAATATGAAATAAAATGAAAGTTAAATGAACTACAGAAGAAAGAATGGTGACCCTGAGTGCGACATCCGTGAAGGTCAAGAGCTCTGCCACACGGTCAAAGAAAACCGCATAGTACTTTGCGGGCTTGCCAGGCGCCTGGGTCACGGCACCCTCCGTAGAGGACACTGCGTTTTGTATCACGTGCACAAGGTGACCGTGACCGAAATCTTGGGCAGCGCGACACAGACGGACAGCGTTGTCGAAAATGGGTTCTATCGCCACTACTTCTCTTTTCTGAAGGGCCGCCTGCAGGTAATCAATTGTACAGAAATAAATATACTGCAACATAAATTTATACTGCAATATAAATGGAATTCATCAATACAATTTATACTGGTTTAATCCCGTAACTGCTGGGCCAAGACGAACGCAAAAGACATAAACCCTCATGATCCCCCGCAGTCGCTGGGGCTCATGAGGGTTTATGACTCTTGTTAGTCCTGTGTTCTTCATACTCACAAACCAGATAGGTGAGGCTAGTGCTTGTGTGGAGTACGTAGTGCGCATACCAAGGGGAATTACTCAGCGCTGGAAACACAAACGGTTAGATCCCCTGCCCCCTTCTATCAAGCACCCAGTCGCCAGCCCACAGAAAAATACGCCAGTGAATATCAAATAACAAGACGATCATATACATTCTGATAGGAGGGGATCTAACCGTTTGTCTGTCCAGCGCTGAGTAATTTCCTTTTGGTATGTGTACTATGTTCCTTATACCCATATTTTGTCGAATCTCCAAGTGTCTTTTCCAGCGAATGTCAGCTAGTGTGTACCCGCAGCAGTGCGCAAAGGCCATCGGGACGATGTCGGCCCGATGGCCTTTTGCGCATTGGGTAGTGGTTTCAGACGCGCAAATTCGCGATCACTGACAGTAAAGCAAAATAAAAACTGTCTAAACCAATATAAATTGTAAATTTCAGGTTTTGCATTGATGACTTCATAGCAGACATTTCACGGTTTTGTGAGGCCGCAAAGTTTACATAGACTCACCAGGAGGGTAGAAATAAAAGGTGATTTTGGGCCGTGCGGCTGTTAGCAGTAAGGTCCAAATATACAGATAAGCACACACATATTCATATAATATGTAATCCTAACCAGGAATGTGCACAATTAACTCATTCAGCCCGACGGCCGTATTTCCAAAATTTTGGAGGCGTTATCTAATGATTATGCACCAGTTGCAGGAGATGGATCGACCAGCTAATTCAAGGACAGTGCCAGATTAGCTTGGCGCCGACAGGCGCCAAGCTAATCTGGCACTACCCTTGAATTATCATGGTCGATCCATCTCCTGCTGTAGTGCGTCAGGGCTGAATGGGTTAAAGGGTGAGTGCCATGTACGCGTAAAAGAGACGACACATTTGTGTTTGTTATAGTTTGTCGACACGCCTAATGAACTTTAACAGCAGTTGAGACACGCAGCAAAAAGCACACGCGTAGACAATCTGTTTTTAGCTGTTTCTCGCACTGAAAGCGTTGTATTTAAAGAACGGAGTGGAGTCATTTAGCAAATTACTTTATATTAAGACGGCGTGTGCTGAACCGGAGTTGTCCTGTGTCTAAATACACCATAGGTCCTCATGACCTGTGTGTAGCGTTTCATAACAGTCTGTTACAGAAGTGTATCTTTGAGCAGTTACGGCGGTAGTGGGCTTTCAGCCAGCAAATTCGCCAGCAGATTGTTGACAGAGTGTGTCACCGAAAATCTTCACTTTAGGGTCTATGCTGCCCGGTAATTTGGTAATGCCGGAAAATCTCTTTAATTTTGTAATACAATGAAAATCTCGTTTTCCCCGTAAACAGACTTACTGTCTGTTGCCTTTAACCCATTACACCCTGAGGCTCATTTTGTTTAAATTTGCTTATTGTCCTACGAAGGCTACATTACAGACTAGGGCATAGATCAATCATTTTAGTTCAAGGGTGGTGCCAGACTAGCTTGGCGTCACCCTTGAACTATCATAGTAAAAAAAAAAAAATTCAAGCAGTAGTGTATCAGACTGAAAAGGTTACAGGGCAAGCTAGACCTTGCAATTGATTGGTGTTGACTGCGTCTTTGCAGAACTTTACGTGTCAGAATGTTACATTCAGGAGAGAATACGTTTTCGCTGAACGACTCCAATAACAAACGAAAGCGGAGTCACGGCGGATGAACCAGCAGTGTACCGTAAAGCAAAGACAACACTCCGAACAAGAGGCCAGATCCAGAGGGCTCATGGGGACCTATGCCTCTTGGAGATGTTCGGGGTGCATGTGGAATAAGCTGGTTATCCGCGGTGACTTTGCTCTCGTTTGGCTTTGGCGGTTCTGATGTTCGGCGTGCGCGTAACCTCTTTGCTATTTGACCTGAAGCGTCACCAAGCCCATATTTGGGCCCACGTCAATCAGGCACATGGGGTCAGAGATCTTCAGGAAGTGAGTTATCTTCTTAAGGTCCGTCCCTTCCAAAGCATCTTTTGTGATGGAGGCGTCGTCGCTTGCAGATCCGTAGACTGTTCAAGACGAAACATTCAGCAGATTTGTATGCGCATTGCAAAAGATTACAGAAATAAAGATAAAATAAGTATTTATATCGCCATATAGAACCTTTCAGGACCACTTTTACACTGCATGTAACCCCACATTATCTGTCCTAGTCTTACCCAGGGTTGCTGTCTATGATCGCATGGTGCATATGTAGGCAGTTCGCAGTCCTAGTCTTACCCAGGGTTGCTGTCTATGATCGCATGGTGCATATGTAGGCAGTTCGCAGTTCTAGTCTTACCCAGGATTGCTGTCTATGATCGCATGGTGCATATGTAGGCAGTTCGCAGTCCTAGTCTTACCCAGGGTTGCTGTCTATGATCGCACGGTGCATAAGTAGGCAGTTCGCAAGCAAACGCGTGTGACTGTTCGCACGAATATTATTTGTTGATTAAACTGTTGATGTTGGAGTTATTGTGTGCTATTTACGAAATTAAATGCGTCGCGCCAGTTCAACAAATATGGCGTCGACATACATCGCTATTCTGCGGTTGTGAAATCAAACATGGAAGTGGAGTGTTGATATACAATCATGTTTAGACAGACCGGGCCGCGGGCACTTCTGCAACTGTTTGATCTATAGTCACCGAGCGCGTTCCGCGCTCGGTGACTATGGATCAAACAGTTGCAGAAGTGTCAGCCGCCTAGAAATAATAGTATACCAACACTCCACTTTTATGCTATAATGCGTATACATCCGTTTTATCGTCCGTCGACATATCACCCGGCCAAGGTGAGAAGTACGTTACTTGCACCAAGCATTTAAAATCGAAACACCATAACGTGCAGTGCACATTGTCACATACTCTTAAGCACACACGCACGTACCCACGCACGAACGCACATACAACACACACACATGTGCACACAAATTTTTCTTCCATTATAAAACTATAAAAATATTCAGTAGGTTACAAGGTGAGTAAATATGATATAAAATACACGTTACGAGTGTCACATGACATGTTGCACACTATGCGCAGCACACGTCACAGAGAATGATGTTGAGAAGAAAGAATACGATCATTCATCGCACGCTCATGTCTGACCAAAACTAAAATTAACTCTTAGACTCCCAGAGCTAAATGACTTCCACTCTGTAGAATGGAACTAATGGAAGTCATTTAGTTTTGGGAGTTTGAGCTAATTATTGAGGGCAACAATCTTGGACCTGTTGGAGGTATAAAATAAGGACCGGAATTTTTGTAACGGGTATGTGATTTTGTAACGGGTAGGTGAGCGCTGTTGGATATAAGAAACAAAACTTAAAATCACAATAGAATTGTCACACACAAAATTATCACATCCTCAGCCACACATTCATTCTCTGGATTCGTACCTATAATACATGTTACAAAAAGACCAGGTAACTCATTCGCGGCTAGCCGCATCCGGATGCGGCTGACCGCGAATGAGTTAACTGTCAAATGACCTGCTTCTCTTCATATAATTAACCCATTTAATCCCGCGGCCACATTTTGAGGTGTCACCTGAAGAAAAAGTACCCGTTAGATAATGGGTTGGTTGCGTGATGGATAAGTCATAATAATTGAGGGTAGTGCCAGATTAGCGCCAAGCTAATCTGGCACTCAAGTTCAAGTTTCAAGACCCTGCGCTACTTGAAAGCGCTACTTCAGGTAAATGCTACTTCAAGTAGCGCAGGGTCTTATGGCATGGAGATCAGTACGGATAAAAGCAAAGTGATGATCAACACCACAAGCGACAGCAGCAGCAACATCCACATGAACGGCCAGAAGCTAGAAGAGGTCAATAGCTTCAAGTACTTGGGAGCCACCCTGTCCAAAGACGGTAGTTGCATAGCAGAGATCCGTATCAGGATAGGTACAGCAACATCCGCAATGGCCAGGCTGGACAGGATATGGCGAAGTAACTCCATCAGCTTCACCATCAAGTACAGGCTTTACAAGTCCCTCGTAGTGTCTATTCTACTCTACGGCTGTGAGACTTGGACACTGCTTGCAGACTCAGAAAATAAAATCCAGACCTTTGAGAACAAGTGCCTGAGGAAGTTGCTCTGCATCTCGTACCGCGAGCACAAGACCAACGAATATGTACGGAGCATCGTCACTTCCCTGGTGGGCCCACATGAACCCCTTCTGGCAACCGTGAAACGGCGCAAGCTTGCTTGGTTTGGCCACGTGACCCGACACAACACCTTGTCCAAGACTATCCTCCAAGGCACTCTCGAAAGAAGTCGTCGGCGAGGTCGTCAGAGAAAGAGTTGGGGCGCAAACATAAAAGAATGGACCGAACTCGAGATGCCAGACTTGCTGGCCACCGCCCAAAATAGAACTCGGTGGAGAGCACTGTCTGTTGCTGCTGCCTTTCAGTCTCCCCAACGCCCAGTTCGGGCAAGGGACTGATGATGATGATGATGAATCTGGCACTATCCTTGAATTATCATGGTTTATCCATCTCCTGTTGTAGTGCATGGGTTAATCGTTGGGTCGAAGGCACACATCTAGCGAAATGTATAGCTGGATCCGCTGCCTTGACTAACACAAACAGCCATACAATCATCAACAACAACAACAATAACAAAAACAACAACACTGATATATGGCTTATGCAACGAGACTTTCAATACAGCTATAGAAAGAAGGTAAGACCTGTGAAATTTCCAATCTCTGTGTGCAAGGTCGCTGCTGTCATAGTAACTTTGGTGTTGCAAGTTAAACGTTTCCAACCATATTCGTCGTATGTTGTCAAAGCGCCCAGCCGACCCCATATAAGGTTCGTCTCCTGTTAAGATAAGAATAATAAACACTTTATTGCCATATGCATAAATATTAGGAACCTCCTGTGGCATATAAACCACCACCTAGCATCCACACATAAAACAAATTTTAAAAAAAGACCACATCCTTGTCAAACCAACTCTAACATAAAATTAAAAAAACAAACACATCCTTGTCAAACTCTCATGCCACTATATATATATATATATATATATATATATATATATATATATATATATATATATATATATATATATATATATATATATATATATATATATATATATATATATATATATATATATAATTTTTCAATAAATTCTGAGAATGCTGTGCTAATGCCATGGAAATCCAGGCTGGTAAGCTTACACTGTGTCATCAGGACATCAGCTGTCCTTTTGAGCCTTCCACTGAACACCTACTACATAAAGTAATAGGGACTACCCCCAGGCGCCCCGCAACCCGCTGGAGAATATCCAGTCCTCCCCCCGAGAGTGGTGCATGAATATTCCCAAACAGATCTTGGACCTGCTGGATAGATTTAAGATTTTGCCGCCTACGACCGGTTTCGACCCAAGGTGGGTCTCATCAGGTAGGCATACGGCGTAACCTGAAATTGCAAACACAACGCATATACTAGAAGCCGCCTCCAGAATTTGACTGGTAGCAACCACTAGGCCAGCGTGGATTGCATCCCTAAAGCTTTATGGGGTGTTGCAGTGGAAGAAGACTGACTAATTTTGAAAAGGCAACACCTAGGCAATTTTGTGGTACAATTATTGATTACTTATAACAAAGGCGTCGCCCAAGCCAAAAAATGCACTCAATCAGAGTAGCTCCAAGGGACATAATTTTTCAATAAATTCTGAGAATGCTGTGCTAATGCCATGGAAATCCAGGCTGGTAAGCTTACACTGTGTCATCAGGACATCAGCTGTCCTTTTGTGACTGCATCGCTTATTAGATCTTTTGAGCCTTCCACTGAACACCTACTACATAAAGTAATAGGGACTACCCCCAGGCGCCCCGCAACCCGCTGGAGGATATTCAGTCCTCCCCCCGAGAGGGGAGGCTAGTGCATGAATATTCCCAAACAGATCTTGGACCTGCTGGATAGATTTAAGATTTTGCCGCCTACGACCGGTTTCATCAGGTAGGCATACGGCGTAACCTGAAATTGCAAACACAACGCATATACTAGAAGCCGCCTCCAGAATTTGACTGGTAGCAACCACTAGGCCAGCGTGGATTGCATCCCTAAAGCTAAAAAGATCTAATAAGCGATATATATATATATATATATATATATATATATATATATATATATATATATATATATATATATATATATATATATATATATATATATATATATATATATATATATATATATATATATATATATATAATGTACCCACTCCATAACATTTCCCCATCTTTGACACATGTACATGTACACATGTATCATATTGTATAACAAGCAAATTAATATTCAGTCATGAACTTGCTTGATATACTTTCCTTCCCATAATCCCCTGCAGACCAGAAAGATTCAATCTTGATGCTTGCCTCTGTCAAAACAAAAACGCTAAATATGCTCATACTGTCACATTAGCTCTTTATGCTCACCAGTAATGAAATACTTATTAGTGTGAACGTAACCTTCAACCTGATACAAAAGGCCTCCCCGACGCTAGACCTTGCTTCCGGGGGGGGGGGGGGGGGGCAGGGGGGGGGGGGGGAGAAGGGGGATGGAAAGGGGGGGGGGGAGGGGAGAGTTAGGGAGAAGGCGCGTGCGTGAGCGTGTGTATGAGACTCTCACCATTCGCCCAAATATCCAACACAGGAGGGGGGTGGGGGGGGGGGGGGGGGCAAGGGTGTTCCAAACATCCCCAAAAGGGACTTTGTTATAGCATTTTAAAGAATTTTGAATTTGCTCCGCCGCGACTCCTAAAAAGCCTATTTTATAAATAGAACAGACTTTAAAATGAGAAGACGACGCCACCACCACCGTCATCATCATAAGCTTATTACCTCATTACCGCTGTTTGTGTCCGACGCTTTGTGTCCTCGCGACGAGTAATCTCCTGGTTGACTCCGCTGGTACACGAACAAAGCAAGACCCAATAGAATCACACAGATGACACTTTTGAAAACGCGGCGAGAGCGTCTTAACCACATTGTGATTGACTTGGAGTCGTAGCGAATGAATTCGCAGTAGGTAAATATGAAAGGAGGGTTGGTTGGTCGTGGGTACGTGCACCAGACAGCAACAGAGACTCATTCAGGTACTAACTCAGGAAATACCTGTGCTGCAAATGACAAAAAAACAATGATGATAATAATGATAATAATAATCGTAATAATAATAATGGGTATTTAGATTGCTCTTTACTCATTCGCGGCCAGCCGCATCAGACTGTGTTTCTCAGCGCAATTTTCGTTAATTCAACACTAAAAAGCCCTACATGTCCCAGGAGCACGGATTCAAAAAGGTGTCGTAAAGAAGCATAGAAGCATAGCAGACTCTATTCCTCTTGCAGTTGGGTGGTGTTCACCGGCACTGGACATGTTAACCTATTCAGCCCTGACACACTACAGTATGAGATGGTCGATCCATCTCCTGCAACAGGTGCATAGTCGTTAGATGATGCCTCCAAAATTTGGGAAATACGTGCGTCGGGCTGAATGAGTTAATCATAATCCAAAGCTCCAAGCGCTTTACAATCTGTATAAGACAATAAAAATACAGTGACATTTGCACATAACAAGCAAAATACAATACACGAACACACCATTTTTTTGTTGTTGCAACTAACTAAACAACAATGCGTACACAATATGTTACATTTACCGTTCAGTCTAAACAATACCGAGGTCGCGAGTTCCCCCAAACTAGCCCATTCATTAACGCGCGACGGAGGCGAGAAAGCGCAGGGGCCTGTGGGCAAGACAGCGCGTCGCTATGGACTATCGGCAGTGCGTGCAGAAAAGCTTAACAGAAACAAATTATTTCCCTGAAATCGTCCTATACAAGCAGAGTTTACTTGATTAAAATGCATCTACTATTGATATAACACAGTTCGATAATTAGCTTAGCTATTGAAACGACATGGTAGACCATTTTCCGAAGCAACCGTGACTGGCTTCATCGCCATAATATGCAGTTTTCAAGTCGTGAATGTTGCGAGATCGTTTTCCTCATTTTTATTTCAGCAAAAAAAGATAATAATAATAATAATATTTAAAAAAAAAGGAAAAAAAAAATATATACATTAAGAACTGTACGCACGATCAGGAAGCAATCGTCGACAGTTCTTTGTCAATCGAGTTTAAATTTCCCGCATGTTGTATGTGATTCACAGCAAAACAGTATCGGCTAAGCGTAACAGCCAGCCGAGTTGCGGCCCACATTCCGTGACTAGCCAAGTCTTGTCTCGGCTCAAAGTCGCGTAATCTAGCGAGCGTTCTCGCACTGCCAGGGAACTCGCATCCGGCCTATTAGGATTACAGGACTTCAGCTATGGCATCAAACACGGGCGGATATTCATTGCTATGGCTTGATGAGGTGAGTTTCCATCGACCTTTTGAAGCCAGAAACAGACTCACTGTTTCTGACCTCAAGAGGAAGTACATTCAACAACACTGGTGCTTGATAAACAACAGTGCGCAGACCAAAACTTCTAGTTTGGACAGAAAGAACACGCAACTTCCGTTTAGCAGAAGAGTAGCGAAGCTCTCGACAGGGCGTGTACAGGTGCTGCAAACAGGACAAGTACTCTGGGTTGGTGCCTGAAAGGCAGTTAAAACAGATTGACGTAAGTTTAAACTGAATACGTAACGACACAAGAGGGGATTTCCAGACCAAAGTTGTTTCTATTTTAAAGCGTAGCATTCTGATCCATCTCTCGCCACCTTAACCTCTGATCCACATTCACTGGCACACACAAACACAGACGGACATACCGTCGGTTCTGATCTCGTAAAATAAGAACAACTATTTGGTTCATTTTCTACACCGTCTGAACGATTTGTTACTTTTCATTGATAATGCTTTTTCTTCTTCTTCAAAATGAATTAATTATCCCTCAAAGCGTTGAAGAGGAACAGTGCTGGCTAACAAACTCATTCGCTGTCTTCCTGTAATCTAGCTATTTTCAAAATATCTAGTAAAGAAATTCTTAACCAAGTCAATGAAAGAAAAAAAAAAAAAAAAAAAAAAAAAAAAAAAAAAAAAAAAAAAAAAAGCATGATCGAAGCTAATACGATTCGCAACCACACCACAAAGAAGAAACCTTCGGTTCGGAATTCGGAAGGTAACGATTAGACTGACCAACCCCCTCACCTCCCCCCCCCCTTCCCTCCACCCCTCTTCCCCCAGATTTTCTTTCTTTAAAAAATAAAAGTAAACTGTCATTTTGTTGCGGTGATTCAAAACCACTCTAAATAAGGGATTCTAAATTAAACTGCCATTGGAACTGAATACATTTATGCTGAAAACAAAGCATTGTCGATATGTCGGGTTTCTATCTATCTATCTATCTATATCCCGTAGTCTTGCAGACCGTTGGGGCACCACTGATGACTTGGCAACCAGCTCCCTCCATTCCTCTCTGTTCTCTGCCATTCTCAGCGTATCGCCCAGCTTCAGTCCTGTCCACTCTGAGATATTGTCCTCCCATCTTTTCCTCTGTCTTCCTCTCCTTCGTCCTCCTTGCACAGTGCCTTGCAGGATTGTTTTGGCAAGCCCTGCTGAACGCGTGGCATGCCCATACCACTTCAGTTTGCGTTTTTTCACAATGGCTAATAGGTCTTCATAGGGCCCGATGGCTTGCCTGATGCTGCTTCCCACTTCCTCGTTCATGGTGTGATCTCTGTATGAAATGCCAAGCAGCCTTCGAAAACATCTCATTTCAGTGGCTTGTATCCTCCTTTCAAGGTCTGCTGTGAGGATCCATGACTCGCAGGCATACAAAAACACTGAGATGACTAAGGAACGCATCAGTCTGATCTTGGAGCAGAGCGTGATGTTTCTGTCCTTCCATATGGTCTTCAATCTTGTCAGTGCTGTTGTTGTCTGCGCAATCCTGGACAGTATTTCTGGTTTTTTGATCCCTCATCTGTCAAAATGGCTCCTAAGTATTTGAATTTATTAACTGTTTCTAGTTTTTGGCTTCCAGTCATGACGTCAGTGCCAATGCCACTGGTGTTATTTGTCATCAATTTGGTCTTCTCTGCACTGATTTCCATCCCATATGCAATGGCTATACTGTCCAGCTTTTCCACCAACTGAGCTAGCTCCTTCTCTGTTCCTGCAAAGCCATCAATGTCGTCCGCAAAGCGCAAGTTCGTGATTGTTCTGCCTCCAATACTGATAGATCCTTCATGATCTTTCAGAGCGTCTGTCATGATTCTTTCCAGGGTTTATTATATTAAAAGTCTGACATTTCGCTTATAACAAACTTCAAGAATAACAACAATAATTCTTGGTCCCCTGCGAATTTGTTATATCCGGATTTTACTTATAAAATGCCCCTTTGCAATCTGTTTATTTATTTTGGGTGTTTGCTGCAGGCCTACAAGCCTTGCCCGGGGGAAAAAACGGAGACTCTGTACGCAAGATTAGGTCAGATCTAAACCGCACATAGGAGCTAGATCTGCCTTTCTTCAGTTAGAATGTCCTCTCCGATGATAAATGTAAACAAAATCGTCTACCGGCTGGGTTGCTTTTGAGGGAGGTGGTCTTGATTTACAGGGCATAGTCTGTGTTGTTCCCTTGCTTTGAAACAGCTGTTTAATTTCAGTTCAGTACTATAACTCTTTTAGAGGCCACGTATGGTCTCCCATTTGCACAGTAGGCTTGAATATTGTTTAGATTACACCTGTCAGCTGAAAGTAAAACAAATCTGTCTGGAGCTAAACATGTTTCCACAGTTTCATACATTTAGGAGAAATGTGAGACTTTTCCTATCTGAAACACTGAAAAACAGGGGCTTAGAAAAACGGGTTGGATAGGTCTTACATACCGATTTAAACAAATCCGTTGATTCTGGTCAAACCTGAGGTTGTTTCTGGACAGGCAATCTAATCAGTTTATGTATCCATGGAGGGGCCAACCCACTGGCTGTCTCCCTCGATTACTGCGCTGATCTCTGGCACAACTAACCCCAAAGTGCGTGAATGTATGCAATGCAACATTATGACTCAAATTCACAGTAGGGGTTTATTATAAAGAAATAGTAGTTATTTAACTTCACAAATGTACCATTTTCTGCTTCAAACGAAGGACTACATTTTTAACCTCGGAGGAGCTCTTTGTTGCTATGTACTGCGTACTTTTCGTGCGAGCATTCAAGTAGATAACTAGATGGGACCCCAGCCCACAGAGTTGTTCCTATGTTCAAGCTTATCCTTCGGATCCATCTCCTTCTACCCTAACCCACCCTCTGATCCACACATACTGGAACACAGAAATAAAGACGGACACACGGCGCTTCCCGCTACTCGTAAGATCTGTGGGCTGGTTAGCGATAGTACTCAAACCAAGGGGAATCACAGCGCTGGACAGACAACAGTTAGATCCCCTGCCCCCGCCTATCAGGCACCCAATCGCCAGCCCACAGAGAAATACGCAGGTATAGAATAAGACAATCATTTCCATTCCTAATAAGAATGGATCAGGTCTCTTATATAACCCATGTCTTTCTCCGGAACTTAGGAAGTAGGCAGGAGAAACATACATACACAAACATGAAGGTGCGCTACTATATGTGGTCGGGTAAATACCCTGATTTCCCACAGTAGATGCACAGAACATTACACAACAATGTAACGATACAAATTTTGCCTCGAGTTATACATGGTACTCACAAACCAGATAGGTGAGGCTAGCGCTGGCAGAATTGTCAGTACTCAAACCAAGGGGAATCACAGCGCTGGACAGACAACAGTTAGATCCCCTGCCCCCGCCTATCAGGCACCCAATCGCCAGCCCACAGAGAAATACGCAGGTATAGAATAAGACAATCATTTCCATTCCTAATAAGAATGGATCAGGTCTCTTATATAACCCATGTCTTTCTCCGGAACTTAGGAAGTAGGCAGGAGAAACATACATACACAAACATGAAGGTGCGCTACTATATGTGGTCGGGTAAATACCCTGATTTCCCACAGTAGATGCACAGAACATTACACAACAATGTAACGATACAAATTTTGCCTCGAGTTATACATGGTACTCACAAACCAGATAGGTGAGGCTAGCGCTGGCAGAATTGTCAGTACTCAAACCAAGGGGAATCACAGCGCTGGACAGACAACAGTTAGATCCCCTGCCCCCGCCTATCAGGCACCCAATCACCAGCCCACAGAGAAATACGCAGGTATAGAATAAGACAATCATTTCCATTCCTAATAAGAATGGATCAGGTCTCTTATGAATGAACCCATTGTCTATTCTACCTGCGTACTTAGGAAGTAGGCAGGAGAAACATACATACACAAACATGAAGGTGCGCTACTATACTGTGGTCGGGTACATACCCGTGATTCCCACAGTTAGATGCACTGAACAATTACAGCAACAATGCTAACCGATACAAATTTTGCCTCGAGTTATACATGTATACTCGAGCAAACCAGATAGGTGAGGCTAGGCTGTGCATGATTTGTGCATCTACGTGCAAACCAGGGGAATCACAGCGCGGACAGACAACAGTTAGATCCCCTGCCCGCTCGTGTATCAGGCACCCAATCGCCAGCCCACAGAGAATACGCAGGTATAGAATAAGACAATCATTTCCATTCCTAATAAGAATGGATCATGGATTATTAGGAATGGAAATGATTGTCTTATTCTATACCTGCGTATTTCTCTGTGGGCTGGCGATTGGGTGCCTGATAGGCGGGGGCAGGGGATCTAACTGTTGTCTGTCCAGCGCTGTGATTCCCCTTGGTTTGAGTACTGACAATTCTGCCAGCGCTAGCCTCACCTATCTGGTTTGTGAGTATCATGTATAACTCGAGGCAAAATTTGTATCGTTACATTGTTGTGTAATGTTCTGTGCATCTACTGTGGGAAATCAGGGTATTTACCCGACCACATATAGTAGCGCACCTTCATGTTTGTGTATGTATGTTTCTCCTGCCTACTTCCTAAGTTCCGGAGAAAGACATGGGTTATATAAGAGACCTGATCCATTCTTATTAGGAATGGAAATGATTGTCTTATTCTATACCTGCGTATTTCTCTGTGGGCTGGCGATTGGGTGCCTGATAGGCGGGGGCAGGGGATCTAACTGTTGTCTGTCCAGCGCTGTGATTCCCCTTGGTTTGAGTACTGACAATTCTGCCAGCGCTAGCCTCACCTATCTGGTTTGTGGTTAGCGATAGCTATTCTGAAAAAGAAGAATAGCACGAGCAGCGAAATGACGCCACTTCAAGCATTACGTCAGGGCATCGTTAGTCCGACGCCGTGTTCATAGTGACGACTTGATGTTATACGTCACTCATCGTAGTACTAACATTTTACATATTAGAGGATCAAACGACAATTACAAGACAATTATTTTATTTATTTATTTAGTTTATTTGCCTTTCATCTCGATTTTTTTCTTATCTGTAGGTCTAGTTTATTTTTAATTTAAACAAGATGTGATGAAACATAACCCACAAAGTCCCTTCTATATGAGAGCTGTCTTCGCTGTCAAGGGTCTCTACCTTTTGTCTTTGACTTCATTCTGATGGTAAAATATCTCCTTCTGAAAAAGCCTCGCAGATGTGCCAATGCGTCATAGTGACTCTAGAACTGAGGGGCGCGCGCGGTGCATACGCGTCATTGGTTTGTGAAATGTCATTGTCATGACGTCGTATTTTTTTGTTTTTACGTAATTTTATATTTAAAGTTATATGAAATTCATTGGGAAAATGGTGACAAAACTAGAATTTCACGGTTCAGTTTCAGTCTTGCTATAATTTGTGTGAAACTCAATCAGGTTGACTTTACCTAGCTACATGCTATACTAAGTACACCTGCATGCTCTTCTGAAAGCGCATCGATGTGTGTGTATGCGTGTGCGTGTGCGGGCGTGCATACGCGCTCTGCAAACATCCTCAAGAGGCATAGATGTTCATGCGCCCTCCGGGCACTTGAGGATCTATGCCTCTTGGAGATCACCGCATAATTGTCATTGGTTTATCAAACGTCATTTGTCATGACGTATTTTTTTGTTTTTACGTAATTTTATATTTAACGTGATATGAGTTTCGCTTTCGCTTCAAGACTTGCGAAAATAGTGACAAAACTAGAATTTCACGGTACAATTTCAGACTTTACCTAGCTACATGCTATACTAAGTACACCTGTATACTCTTCTGAAAGCGCGTCGATGTGTGTGTATGCGTGTGCGTGTACGTGAGTGCATGTGCGTGCTCCAAACATCCTCAAGAGGCATAGATGTTCATGCGCCTTCCGGGCACATGAGGATCTATGCCTCTTGGAGATGCGCGCATATGAGAAAGAAAGAGAGAGAGAGAGAGAGAGAGAGAGAGAGAGAGAGAGAGAGAGAGAGAGAGAGAGAGAGAGATACGTCATATTTAGAGTATAAGTGTCTGCGTGGTTATGGAGTTGCTTCTTTTACGTCACCGATACTGTCTGACTTTTACGTCACCGATACTGTCTGACATTCTTTTAGAAATGAAGGTTTATGTACTGTTTTAATTCTTTTCTGAAAAGAATTAATTATTACTAAAGAAGTTGAAAGGATACAAAGCTGGCTAACGAACTCATCCAATGTCTTTCGCAAAATAGCTATATGCAAAAGTTCAAGTAAATATGACAAAAATTACGGACTCTAATCTGGGTCAAGCGACTTCCTATAAATGGTTGTTTATGTCTTCAACGAGACATTCAATTACAATATGCTCGGGGGCTCTCTTATCCACCCAATAAAGAAGTAATTCGCCAAGTTTCAAGCTTGTGTGTACAGAAATATCGGAGCTTGTTTACATACAAACGCACACACATACATACATACATACATACATACATACATACAAACATACATACATACATACATACATACATACATACATACATACATACATACATACATACATACATACATACATACATACATACATACATACATACATACGCACATACGGACGCATATACGGCGCTTCGCGCCAAATGTACGTTAAGCAGCCATGTTAGCCTAACTAGACATGACGTAATTTTTTAATCTTTTGTTACTTCGATTGTTAGAGGCTTAGCCTGCCCGCCTTTGACTTCATGCTCACAAACCAGATAGGTGAGGCTAGCGCTGGCAGAATTGTACAACAATGGGTGCCTGATAGGCGGGGGCAGGGGATCTAACTGTTCGTCTGTCCAGCGCTGAGTGATTCCCCTTGGTTTGTTTGACTTCATGGACATGCTATTAAATTCGCCCCACCGTAACCCGTCCTAAAAAGTCCCTTCTACTGATAAATATGAGTGACTTAAAAAAAAGTGTTAACACCCCCAAAAATATTTTTGTGTTGCATGCTGCTGGCATTCTCAGCTTAACTCATTCAACTCCGACACGTCACGGCAATACATGGATCGAGCGTGATAGTTAAAGGGTTGTGCCAGAATAGCTTGGCGCCCATAGACGCCAAGCTATTCTGGCACAACCCTTGAACTATCACGCTCGATCTGTTTCCAGACGTGTAATACAGTCTTCAGGGGTGGGGGGGGGGGGGGGGGGGGGCAACTTCAAAATCTGCAGATTTCTGTCCTAGAGCAGAATGTGCTAAAGATACGATCGTCATTTTCAAAGATTTTAAAGGCCCCGCCACACATGCCCGATTTTGAGACCGATTCGCGAGCAGTTTCGAATCGGAGTATGATCGGACCGGACTACTTAAACGTGTGCACTGCTACACATTCCCCGACTTTTTTTTAGTAGCCAACCGGTTTGAATCGAAGATCAAGGTCGTACCTGTTCAGCAAAATGGCTGCTAGTTTCGACAGTGATGATGATGTGCTTGCATTATCAGCAGTTTTGCATCATATTCGGGAAGAGGCGGGCGAAACATCGGCAACGAAGGTGGTACTGATCTTCCGCCATTTTCAAACTGAAACGACATGCTTTGCGAGACGCGCCACTCTGATTGGTTGAAGCTTACAATCGGGGCCGATTCGGATCGGAAAAATAGAGCAGGTTCTAGACACCCGATTCCCAGCCGATTGGGATCGGATTGGATATATGACGTCATCCGATCGCAATCGGATCGGAATCGGCTTCAAAATCGGGGCACAACCGGCATGTGTGGCGGGGCCTTAAAGGCCCCGGTTGTACTGAAGCTTCAACCAATCAGAGCGCGTCAAGTCTCGCGAAGCACGTCGTTTCATTTGCAAATGGCCGAACACGCCTGTTGTGATCAGTACCACCGCTGTTGCCGCTGATGTTTCGCACGCCTCTTCCCAAATATGATGCAAAACTGCTGATAATGCAAGCACATCATCATCACTGTCAAAACTAGCAGTCATTTTGCAGAACAGGTACGACTTTGATCTTCGGTTCAAACCGGTCGGCTAAACAAGTCGGGAAATGTCAGTGTAGTGGCAGTGCAGACGTTTTTTAATCCGGCCCGATCACCTACCGATTCGAAAACTGATCGGGAATCGGCCTCAAAACCGGGCTCGTGTAGCGGGGCCTTTAAAATCTTTGAAAATGACGATCGAAAAAAGTTTGAAAAAAGCTTGGACCGACTGAACGACCTAGAGGCCTCCTCTTTTCAGTCATGTCGATGTTTGACGGAACTTAGCACTAAAGCTGTTCGTAGTCCGGTGCATGTAAGGCAGAAATATCTGATCTCTACTGAGATGTATTTGGCCAATGCACATCGCAAAGGAAACCAGTGCAGTCTTCTACTTAACTCTTTCAATCCTGACAAACTGAAACAAGATACGGAGCAACCATTGCAGTTCAACGGTGGTGCCAAAATAGCTTGGCGCCTACAGGCGCCCAGCTATTCTGGCGCCACCCTTAAACTATCATTCAAGATCTAGATTGATGTATTATAGAGGAGCTCGGTAGCTCAGGTGTTAGAGCGTTTTACTCTCGTCCGAAAGGTCGTGGGTTCGAACCCAGCTAGGGTCAAAATCAGCTCAGACCCTTCTCGGTGCCCCGTCTTTGAAATCACCTTCGTGGTGGACAAAAGACGTTAAACCCTAAACGTTTAACGTGTTTGAAGTGTATAAATAGTCATAAGCGGACAGCTATATTTTGGGGGATTGTTTCGAGCGAAGGTCTTCGGGCCCACGACGGCTGTGCGCGGGCCCACTGCGGCCCGAAGTGTTGCTACTGGGGTCTCCTGAAATGTGATATAGCCATAATCGGACAATCCAGACCAAAAAGGTGACTGCCAAGCGTGTAATATGCAAAGAAGTACCCAACGGAGAAAGAAACACGCTTAGAAAAGCGGGTACAACACAATTTATTAATATTTCGGGTAAATACCCTTTGTCAAAATAGACAAACAAACAAACAGAGAGATTAGCCGCTACTTATCTTCATTGGCAGAAAGAATGTGGCAAGCCTCGTCATACCACCAGACCCTCCGGCTCCCGTGCAATGTTTCTAATTGCAAGACGTGTCCTTTTATTTGCCCTTCCACCGTGGTGAATGGTCCACGTTACAAATTCAACATAGACAGATACTTCACGTGTCAAACCACCAACGTGATTTATGTCATCTCCTGTGTGAAATGCGGCCAACTCTATGTTGGAGAGACGGAAAGAACCATCAACGACCGTTTCAAAGAACATCTTCAGTCGTGTCAAGTACCAATACAACAGACCGGTCGGACGACATTTCAATCAGGCCGACCACTCCGTCTCGGACATTCGGGTTAAAGGCCTTTGGCTTATGCAAGCCAGTAATGTCTGGGCCAGGAAAGACCGTGAAAAATTTCTGATTAATAAACTGGGCACTGTGGCGCCACTCGGGATGAATATGAAAGATTAACATTTTTTACCTTGCTTGTGTCTGCTACTTTACCTCACTGTTTTACTACTCACTAACCAGTTAGGGGAGGTTGGCGCTGGTTGATATGTACATTTCCCTTGGGGACTTTCTCAGCGCTGGCCGAACGTTTAGTTGGATCCCTTGCCCTTCCCTGTCGGGCGCCGGGTCTCCGGCTCACGGTTTGATACGCGGTTTTGGGGCGGGGCGATCGTGTGCATCCCTTGGGGATGTACGTGGTCGTCTTGTTGCGTGCCTGTGTGTTTTTCTGTGTGCTGGTGGGTGCCTGTTGGGTGGGGTTGGTGGCTCTGGCTTTTTTTTTTTTTTTTTTCCTCTTTCCTTCTACCTCTCTCCCTCTTTCTTCCCCCCCCCCCCCTACCCCCTTTACAACTTCTCTCTAGCCCTCTTTCTCTCTTTACGCTTTTTCCTTTTCTCTTATTCCCCTTCCTCCTTCCTCCTTTCCCCCCGCCCCCGCCCCCTTCTCTCTCTCTCTCTCTCTCTCTCTCTCTCTCTCTCTCTCTCTCTCTCTCCCTCTCTCTCTCTCTCTCTCTCTCTCTCTCTCTCTCTCTCTCTCTGCGCCACCGAGGATACACTGTCCAGTCTACTTTTTCACACCTCCACTGGGAATGTGTATTTATTATATGCATCTGGAACTAAATTCTTGAAGTGCACTGTGTGCATGTGTGCAATAGACATGGATTTCTATTTTTGTGTTACATAATCCTGAACGATCGTTGTGAGCACTTGAAAAGCTATTTTTGTTCCACGACGATCGTTAACCTAACCTAACCTTGACTGCATCACTGCACCAAGTGTGTTTTCGGATTCCTGGAATACTAGTTGTGCGTGTTTTTATTGGTGCTTGCTTGCTTGGAAAAACTTACGTTCCTTCAGGAACAGTACTTTCGAGTTGGTCGGTGATCCTCACGATACCGTTTTTCCGCGGCATTCGTCTCTGTCCAACATCGGAATACTGCAACGGGTCTGTTGGGTTTCCTGACTTGACTTTTTGTGAGTTCAGTGATTCTTCTGACTTAGTTCTGCTTTTTCCAGGTGAGCGTGTAATCTTTATCTAAAACCAAATTTATCCACAAACTAAAAGTTACTTTTGGCATTGAAAACATTGATTCAATGATTGTGTACATTTGCGTCACGCGTTCTTTGAACTAGAGCGGCTGACGCGTCATATGGAACCAGAGTACCAAGTGCGTCACTTGGAACATGAGCGCTGACGTCGATCAATTACTTCATGCTCGCAAGTGCCTTCCCTAATAAAAGCTCTATCCCTATCACGCACTTGTATCATGCTGGCATATAACTACCTCCTTGCACTGTGGTGCCCTTTCTGCAGTGCACTAACAGCTCCTTGCCAATAAATCCAGTGTATGACTGTCTAGTGTGTTCGTGTTAGCAAGATGGCGGACTAGATACCTCCAGTGAAGGACACTAAACTAAAGCCATGCCCCCGCACACGAGATCTATCAAAGCCAAACACTCCATTGACTTGGCAAAAGTTAAGAAAACAAAAGACTGGCATCAGATCACTTTTGATACAAACGGTCTTCACTTGCCGGTGTGGAGGCATGCTTTACGAGAACGATACCAGTTCGCATACAAACCCCCTGAGCTTTCCTCTACATGGGCTGACCACCAAAAGGACCACACAAAGACGCTCTCCCTCACCCATCCCCTGGCCATTGACCTTCCTCCTGAACTTTTTAAATCAGTGCTTGATCTCTCGCTTGATGGAAATAAACTATTAAAAATCTCCATCTACTATACCACGGGCACAATTCTAGTCCAGGGGAAGGCGTGTGTGGACTGGGTGCAAGAGGAATTCGGCAAACTAAGGTCAGTCGTGAACCTCCTCCTCCCCAGCTATAGCATGTCTGGTAAACCTCCTGATCGACGGGCCCTGCCACCATGCGCCACTATGCGCTCACAGCTCCCTAAAGCTGACGATACTGACACGGTCGGTGTAGGTCTCGAGCAGGTAGCAGGAAGTGCCAATATCGACCAGGACCACGACAGCGTCAATGATATGGCTGCCAGTGCAGTTTCAAACAGCGCGACTGGCAGTGCCGATGTTGCTTCAGCAGGCATTGACCGCAGTGGCTGTACCTGTGACGCCTCTCCTTCGGTTGCCAGTGACCAGTGTGACAGCCCGGGCGGTTGCCCCCCTCTCGCGGACACCAATTCTGCCTTGCAACCGTCTACATCCATGCTCCAAGCTGACACGGCCAAGAAGCTGACGGAACTCGGCCGTGTTGTTGATGGTCTCGGTGCTGCGATCGGCTCTCAACACGACACAGCCATGTGTGCAGTGTATGACTTACAGAAAGAGGTGCGTGAGCTGGTCCGGATTGAGATTCGTGACATCAAGGCCGAGTTCCACCAGCAGCTAGACCAACTTTGTTGTCGTGTCAAGTCACTGGAGGCCGAAAACAAGAAACTCAAGTCTCAGCTTGGTGACCACAACAAAATGTTTACTTCACTGCGCATCACTTCCCAGCCCTCCAAGAAGCAGATGACAGATGCACAGGTGGACGGCACTCTGTTGTCAACCAAGCCTGGCCCATCTCTGACCTCCTCTCAGCCCCGACAGGCCGTTCCCACTGACCAATCTCCGCCTGCCATCAACCTAGCCAAGACTCCCTCCGTTGGTATGGCTTCCCCATTATCCATTCAAAGCTCAGGTCTCACTCCCTCCACTCCCTCGCCGAGCCAGCCCGCACACAACACTGGCCGTGCCTCATACCGTGACGTTGTAGTCGCCGCCGTGCCTGTGTCCAATCGCTTTGCTGCCCTCTCTGTTGACGACTGCACAAACGGCAAGGTCAAAAATATAGGCATGGAATCGCTCAGCAACACGTGCCGCCCCAAGCGTGATCAACATCACGATCACCCTATCCCCGCTGATGTCTTGACCAAAGAGAGGATTTTGCCTGGGGTCCCTGCTGTGCTAATAGGTGATTCAATCTTGCGAGAGGTGGGTAGCAAGATTGTATCACCGACTGTACCTATGCAGAAGATATGCGTGCCGGGCATGTCCATTGCTGAATTGATGGCGTGGCTCGACTCGCAGCCTCCTGCACCGCACATTGTTTTAGCCGTGCTGCATGTCGGGATCAACACATGCAAACGCCGTCAAGTGATCAGTGTGGACACCTGGGCCGCCCTCCTCAAACTGGTGAAAATTAAGTTTCCATGCGCCTCCGTCAAAATGTCGTCTGTTTTGCCTGCTTTTGGTCGACACTCCGCCAACAGCGCCATCATTCCATCCAACAGGAACCTGATGGCGGCGTGTGATCAGGCGAGGGCTCTGTACATTGACAACGTGCCAGTGTTTCTATCTCGTGGTGGGGCCCCACGTAAGTTGCTCTACAGACAGAATGATAATTTCCATCCAAGCACTGAGGGGGCCTCGCGACTTGCCTTCAACCTTAGGTCCACAGCTCGTGCGTCCCTGCCGTCTATGCGGTCTAGCTCTGCCCACCAGCCTGTGCTGCGGCCAACTATGTGTGACGACCGCCTGCAATACGGACCCCCCATGCCGCCTCTAGGAGGATTGCACCGTAACGGTCACCTACCCATAGATTTCAACTGTAAAGTACCCATCCTCCCCACCCCACATTATCCACCCCAGCCACTGACCAATCAGCGTGTTTCCTACCCCGTGGCCCCTTCCCCCAAATTGTCCTGTGATCCTGCCACTTGGAGTGTTGCTTTCCCTGTGCCACCTGTTGCCCCTAGCCATGGCCGGTACGGCCACATCCCCTGTCCAGAGTATCATGGGCGGCACTATGAGACCCTCGTCTGAGTGAATTTCAGTGTGAACCCACACTGTTTGCCTCCCTCGATTCTCACCAGTGGTTTGACCGGCACAATCAGTGTCGTCTATCGTTCGTCCCTTGACTGAGACTTCACTCAGACATTCTGGACCCACGCTCGTTGTCTCCCTTGATTCGTTCTGGCGGAGCGACGGAGACAACTTGCGCGGCGTACCATGATGTCTCAATGTCGTATTTATAAGTCCACATGGGTTGTCTCCCTCGCTTCTCTCCTGTGAATTGACGGAGTCAACCAGTGTGGCGCACACCTTCCCTCTCATACGGAAAGACAGTCACTCAGTGTAGCACAAACCTTACCTCTCATTAATTATGAAATATGAATCTGACAATCTGGCAAACTGTTTAGTGTCCGACATTGAATATATAGTTTTTTAATCAAATAGCACTTTGGATTTAATTCGTGACATGAATTTTTCTTCTGTGAATGGTGACGATTATTATCTTCCTGCATTTTCCTTTCTTTCAAAACGGAGGAAATATACTCTTCTTGATATAGCGAAGGAGCCAGTGTGTGTATCGTATATTATACGATCTCCGACCAGTGACTCAATTATTTCGCTTTTCAGAACGTAACAAAAACATTATTTCCCCTACGTGGGATGTGACGCTAAGGAGCCAATTTAGATATTTATATATATCGCAGATTCGGTATACGTTCAGTGACTCATTCGCCTACAGCACGTAACGACCTATTATTTCCCCTGCGTGGGTCGTGACGTTGTCTGCAGGGAAAGCGATAGACTAAGCTGAGTTTTCAGCACTGTAGTTTCTCCTGGGTTTTGTTTAACTTTGTTAGAGTTCAAAAGTTTTCATTTGTTCTTCATTGACTTTTGTAAACATTTTCCCCCACGTGTTGCTTCATCATGCCTGCCTGTAGCCCACATGTACATAAGTGTTCGCTGAATAAGCATGATTTACGGATAGGGCACCTTAACGTTTATCATTTATACAACAAAGTGCCCGACGCCACTGTTTTACTTTCACAACCCCAACCCTTTCATATATTTGGATTTACTGAGTCTAGACTCAGGGAACATATTAGTAACGCCTCGATCTCCATTTATAACTATACTGTATTCCGTAGAGATGCATCATCCCCCGGTCATACCGGTATAGCTGTGTACATTCATAACTCTATCCGCCAGTACGTTACCCGCCGCATGGATTTAGAGTCTTGTCACGTTGAAAGTTTATTTCTTGAATTGAAATGTGACAAATCTTCCCCCACACTAATTGGATTTATTTATCGCACCCCTTCAGCCACATTCTCATGGTATGATGATTTTGTCACCATGATGGATAAGGTGCAACAACGTCACTACAAAGATATACACCTTCTAGGCGATTTTAATATTGACCTGCTAAAGACTGGTAATGCGGCGTGGAATTGCACCACCTCATTATTTGGCCTGCAGCAGATGGTTCGGTCTCCCACTAGAGTTTCTTTGTCATCCGCCACATTGATTGACCACATCTACACTACAAATGCACCTGCTGTCACACACGTCCACGTGCCGAATGTTGCCATTAGTGATCACTTTCCTACTTGTTTTAATCTTTCAGTTAAACGTGATAGACCCCAGCACAAACACCACACTACCATCACATACAGGTCTTACACAAAGTTCAACAAAGATGACTTTCTTCATGACCTCTCACTCACGCCCTTTCACCTTATTTATAACACTTCTGATCCCAATGAAGCCCTCTCGCTTTGGTACAAGCTATTTCTTTGGGTCCTCGATAAACATGCCCCACTCAGGACTAAACGCGTTAAACACCCTACCCTTCCGCCTTGGTTGTCAAAGGACATCATTCACGCAATGAAAATAAGAGATGACTTAAAACGGCAGAAAAAGTTTGCGGATTTTAAGAAACAACGTAATCTTGTAAAATCCTTAGTTAGAAAAGCACAGAAAACGCTTGCGGAAAAAGTTATCGCAGAGGGTAAAGATACCCGAAGTGTCTGGAATGCAATCAATTTGTTTACAAAGAAGAGGAGTTCCATCAATGCTGCTACCTCTCCAGGCATAACTCCAGACGACTTCAATTCCCACTTTTTAAATATTGCTGAGTCCCTTGTACAGTCTTTTTCCAGTGGCGCTGATAGTTACAGTTGTTCTGATAAACTGCGCACACACTGTGAGTCTGCAACTGGTGCGTCATTCTCCGTACCTCTTATGACAGTGTTTGAAGTAGGTAAATATATTTCTACTCTAACAAGTAAATCGTGTGGCCTGGATGGAATAAACAACATGGTACTGAAATTGTCCCTTCCATACACAGCTGACACCTTGACATTTATATTCAACCTTTCTATCAAGCAGGGTATTTTTCCAGATGCCATGAAAGATGCTAAAGTTGTCCCCATTCCCAAATGTACAGATCCCAAAAGTCCAAACGATTTCCGTCCTATTTCAGTGTTATCACTATTATCGAAGCCACTAGAAAGACACGTTCATAAGCATCTACTCCAATTCTTGGAGAATCACCGCCTCCTCGTATCTCTTCAGTCCGGTTTTAGACCTAAACACTCATGTCATACTGCCCTCGTTCACATTGTTGACTCTTGGCTCTCATCAATAAACAATTCCAAATTAAATGGTGCAGTTTTTCTGGACCTAACCAAAGCATTTGATTTAGTCGATCACAACATTCTTTTAAAGAAACTTTCAGTCTATAAGCTTGATTTGAACTCTATAGCTTTTTTCTCCTCCTACCTCAGTAACCGCCGACAGAAGGTGTACTCAAACGGAAGGTATTCGAAAGAAGGTATAGTCAGGCACGGAGTCCCCCAAGGATCTATTCTAGGGCCTCTTTTATTTTCTTTATTCATCAATGACCTACCTCTTTCCATCTCAAATCCTGAGGTTAAATGCGAACTCTTTGCTGACGATTCAACGCTGCATACATCTGACAAACGTGAAACGATGCTAAATTGTATCCTCCAGCAAAGTCTCGATGAAGTGTCAGATTGGTGTACGCAAAATCGCATGCTAATCAGTACCTCTAAAACCAAAAGCATGTTGATAACAACCCGACAAAAGCGCCAGCTACATCCTGCCCCTCTGAAACTGTCACTTGGCAATAAGCCTATCCAACAAGTATCGAGGTACCGCCTACTGGGAGTTGTAATTGACGACCAGCTGAATTGGTCGCCGCATATCGACAGTTTGTGCAAAACCTTGTCCAGGAATGTATTTCTGCTATCTAAACTTAGACATATTCTTAGTACAAAGTGCTGTACATTGTTCTTTCACGCACACATTAAAAGCCACTGTGACTATGCATCCTCGTTGTGGGACGAATGCAGTGAACTTCATTTTAAAAAACTAAACTCGCTGTATCGTCGTTCAATTAAGTTAATTATTCCTAACCCTACTTCCACGGACGAGAAAATAAAATCCCTTGGCCTGCTTACACTGAAGGAACAACTCAAATTTAACAAATGCGTCCTCATGCACAAAATATTTCATTATCAAGCCCCGGAATATCTGCGCATGATATTTAACTTCAGCCCTCGGCATCAACTACATACGAGGAATGACTTGCTTCACTTACCCCGCCCACGGATAGATCTCTACAAGTCAAGCCTTCTATTTTCTGGTAGCTCTGTCTGGAACTCATTACCATTAAACATTAAATCATTTTCTGATAAAACCCATTTTAAACGCGCATTGCACACTCACTTCCAATCAGCGTGACTTCACAGTTTGCCATATAAGAATAATACTGCTGATAACACGTAAACGTCAAATATTTTTCTCTTTCTCCTTAAATTTGCTACCTGCTCATCTATTGTCTTGTCGGTGTCTCTATACGCTATTGATGCTGCTGATTCTATGACACTGTCTTAGATGAGTATAATATTAATGCTGTGCACGCGTTTCGTTCTCTTGCTTTTTGCATCGGAGGCAGTTACAAATTCTCCATTGTCATTTTTTTCCTCCTTTCGATGATTCCCCTATTGTGTTTCCCCCCCCCCCCCTAGTTTTGCTTCCTCATCTTATTATTATTATTATTATTATTTTTATTATTATTATTATCTGCATGCTATGTTTCTTTTCCTGTTGTGTTCTCTTTTGTTTACAGGACAGCTTGTAAGACAGGCATTGAGTTGCCTAATGGCTTTATCCTGAATAAAAAAGGATTCATCATCATCTCTCTCTCTCTCTCTCTCTCTCTCTCTCTCTCTCTCTCTCTCTCTCTCTCTCTCTCTCTCTCTCTCTCTCTCTCTCTCTCTCTCTCTCCCTCCCCCCTATTTTTTGAGTTACCCTTGAAGACGGTTTCACAACTACCTAATCTCCACTTATACCAATATTCTCTTACTGAATTTGATTATTTGCTTTGTTTTCAAGACTTATTACTTGTTGTATACCGTGCTAAATGCTGGGTTTTTTTCCCGGGGTCCTCCCGTTTTTCCCGAGGTAGTCCTCAACTTGAAGGTGATATAAAGTTTGCCTTCGGGTTGGTGTTTAGCAGGCTTTGTGTATTAGACACTCCGCCTACTTCGTGCCCAAGGGTACTCCCCGTTCGTTTTCCTTCTCTTTCTCTCTCTCCGTCTCTCTCTCTCTCTCGCTCTCTCTCTCTCTCTCTCTCTCTCTCTCTCTCTCTCTCTCTCTCTCTCTCTCTCTCTCTCTCTCTCTCTCTCTCTTTTTCTCTGGCCTCATCTACACGCCTTTTCTTTCGCTCGCTCCTGCACGTGCTTGCACACACTCTTGTCTCTCGTGTTCAGGTTCTTTCCGAGTCTCTCTCTTACGATTTTTCGTTGACGTCATTTTTACTTTTTCCGCACTTTTGTTCTTCCTTTTCTTTCTTTTACGTCACCTCCTTCAGTTGCCACATTCTTTCTGCCAATGAAGATAAGTAGCGGCTAATCTCTCTGTTTGTTTGTTTGTCTATTTTGACAAAGGGTATTTACCCGAAATATTAATAAATTGTGTTGTACCCGTCTTTTCTAAGCGTGTTTCTTTCTCCGTTGGGTACTTCTTTGCATAATCGGACAGTCACACCGGGAATGTCAACCGCAGTGCGTTAGTGCATAATACCTATCATACAAGTTGTGTTGACCGTCCCGTGTGCATGCTTGTAGTGAAGTAAGGTTATCAGTCGGTACTACAGATTACTGACCGGGTCACATATAAGCGGTTGAACTCTCGGCCTGCGGTAGAAAAATAGAGCTACTGAAATACAGATGCACCGGACAAGGCGAAATGCAGACATAAAAAGGTGACTGCCAAGCGTGCAAACCTGTTGGCGCCAAGCTAAACTGGCACTACCGTTGAATTATCACGGTCGATACATATCGGCCAGGGCCGCATCCAGGGGGGGAGGGAGGGGGGTCCATGGACCCCCCCTCTCTTCCCCCTTAAAAACTACAACATGAAACTTTGATACTCTGAAGGATGATCTTTGCTCGCCTTGGTGAAAAAACAAAATAAAGCCATACTCAAAACAGTCAAAACTCTACAACAAACCAAGGGGAATTACTCAGCGCTGGACAGACGAACAGTTAGATCCCCCGCCTATCAGGCACCCCAATCGCCAGCCCACAGAGAAATACGCAGGTATAGAATAAGACGATCATTTGCATCTTCAAAAAGATGCATCAGGTCTCTTATATAACCCATGTCTTTCTCCGGAACTTAGGAAGTAGGCAGGGGAAACATACATACACAAACACAAAGGTGCATTACTATATGTGGTCGGGTAAATACCCTGAATTCCCACAGTAGATGCACAGAACATTACACAACAATGTAACGATACAAATTTTGCCTCGAGTTATACTCAAAACTCTGCTTCAGGTGGTTAATTTCTCCCCCCAAAAATTTGGAACCCCCCACACCCTCCCCAAACATGTAAGTGATCCGGCCCTGACATATCCTACAACCGGTACACAGTCGTTAGGTGGCGTCTCCCAAAATTTAGGAAATGCGCCCTCGGACTTGAATGAGTTAAAAACGGCAGAACGGGGAATATAGCCACACTAAAGAAAAGAACGGGCGTTCGAATCACAATGGTTAAGCAGCACGTCGTCGTGTCATTGTCATTCCAAAGCATGTTTAACCCTTTCATTGATGGTTGACACACGTTGCGTTTCTTGTTAATCGTGCTAATTTAACCCTTCACTGCCGAGTAAACACAATCCAACTGCGGGGCTCATGAGGATCTACTACCCTTGCCCAGACCAAATTGTGCCTCTGTTTCAGTCTTGGACGTTTGTGGCGTGTGGTCGTTGAATGAACCAAGATTTCAGAAACAAAAATGTGCGTACAGCGTCAGGGAAGGCGTTAAGAAGAGTCCCAAGCAGCCGAGGGGACAGGAATGCAAGCTGGTCTCAGCAAGAGGCATGGATCCTCATGAGCCCCCGCAACTGCGGGGGCTCATGAGGATCTATGCCTCTTGCAGTCGGGCGGCGTTCGATTTTAGGTCGTCAGTGAAGAGATTAACAGCCGCCGGGCTCATCAAACACTACCCTAAAACTATCTTGGTCAATCTACCTCCCGTGGTTTTTCCTGTGTGTTTTGTTGCTGTTGTTGTTGTTTGTTTGTTTTCTTATTTTTATGTATTTGTTTATATATTTATATATCTATTTATTTATTTATTATTTATTTGTTTATAGTGCTTCACAAATGAAGTCAATGCGGTGTCACTGCACAGTGGGTTTTGTAAATCAATCCAGTAATCGTTCTTTCGGGAATATTGCCATCCAATCAGAAAGAAAGGTATTCATGATTCGCTTCAACCACTTTATCATAACTTCCCGGATGCAAAACGTCCCTGAACCATTCCTGTATTATGCAATATGTTTTATTAACTTGGTGATAAAAAAAAAAGACAGCAAATTCATTTTTTTTGCGAAAAGCGAGGTTTACATTGTAATGGCATGCAAATCTCGCTTTCACAAAATAGACTTAGTGTCTTTTGCTTTCACAGTGCAGAAAGCTGTTCTTCCACTGTTCAGCTTTTAGTTTTAGAGTGTGCATTTCACCCCTTAACTGTCGGGGCATAGCGAACGCTACCGATCTGCAAGAGACATAAATCCTCATGAGCCCCCGCAGTCGCGGGGACTCATGAAGATTTATGTCTCTTGATACAGTCCTGTGTGTTTTTTACGCTCTTTTGGTTCACGTGCACATCTTTGTTTTTCAAGCGAAAAAATGTCTGTCAGTGTTCCCCCGTGTCAGACGCGTGAGAGTCCGAAATAGCTCAGTCGGTTAAGCGTCGGAGCAGGAGAGCGAAGGGAATTACCAGGTCGTGGGTTTGAATCCCCGTCCTGGCCCCGGTAGCTCGACTCGCAATCCAGAGGGAACAGACGGGGTTGTTCAATAGCATGTCCGTTGAAAGATCCTGGTAAATCAAAGTGGCACAGTTGCAGTGCGCCTGAGTTGATCAGTGTTCAGGTCGTACTCCATAGGCAATAGATTTCCCTGTCCCCTATAACCCGCCCGTCAGGGCCGTCCATTATCACTTCGGTATCGTGGACCGCCTAAACCCCGAACTAACCAGACGCGTACTTCGTGATCACTTGCAGTGGCATTGCCTCTAAACAACTTAAGTCTCGTCTGAGGGGCATCGACATTCATTCAAATATTCGTGCCCCTGATAGAATGTGTGTATTGCCATAGACAATGAGCTCAGAATCGGACATACGACACATGGAAAATGAGATGTCCCGATAACTGCACATTAACCCATTGACTGCCGAGAAAAGGTGACCACGATCCATCTGCATGAGACATAGATCCTCATGAGTCCCCGCAGTTGCGGGGGCTCATGAGGATCTATGTCTCTTGCTGAGAACAATTTGTATGGCCGGTCGTGGCTGTCCGGCGGTCGTTGAATGAACAATGATTTCAGAAATACAATATACGTGCAGTGGCAGGGAAGGGGTTAAGCCCTGACGATGGGACAGGTCATTCCTGGAATCGCCTTGTCCAAAATTGGCTTCAACTGCTAAGGGATTAATGGACCTGTACAATTCAAAGTCCATTTACTTTCACACAATATACAACTCAATGAAATGACTTCATGCACGTGACAATGGGAAAGACATTTAAAGAAGAAGACATGAGAGGGAAATTACAAAAAATAAAACAGACGCTGGGCACTATGGATGTACAGTCACTGTGTGAACAGGTACGTGTTGATGGCTTTCGGGAAAGCGTCTGATGATGGCCCACGTAAAACTGGGAGGCGTTCGTGAAAACTGTGTACCCGCCGTAGGAGCTGATCGGCCATGTTGAGTTCACGGGTAGCCAAGATGATTTGGCACCACCTTTGAACAGCTACGGCTAATAGAGGTTCGCAAATCAGAAGTAGGTCAAAACTGCACGTTTTGACGAAATCAGCATATTAAAAGCCCGGACAAACATGCGATATATCGCATGTTTGTCCGGGCTTTTAATCCACTGCTTTTGTCAAAGGATGTGCAATGCGATATCACAAGTTTGTCATTGCTCTTAATACGCAGTCAGCATGCGAACGTCGATAATTAGCAAAACTACTCCAGACAGGGCGGAGCTAAAATATACTACATGATGACTTTAACTCATTTTGCCCGAGATACGAAATACACACATTTGGGAGTTATCCTCTGAGGACTGCGTTACATTTCAAGAGACAGATCGACCATGATAGTTTAAGGGCGCCAAGTTATTCTGCCACCACCCTTGAACTATTACGGCCTAGCCAGATCTTGTTGTGGTGTGTCGCGAGCATAATGGGTTATTCAGTCCGCTGTTAGTATTTTCACGCACACCCACGTTGGTCATCGCCTTTTCGATGTTGATCATGTTATGTCTGTTTATTTTCATTTAATTTTCTTTCTTCTGATTTTCTTTTCCACTTTCGTCTTTTCTTAATTTTTATTTCTTCTGAATTTCTTTTCCATTTTCGTTTTTTCCTTCTTGTGTTCTTGTTGTTCACATTCACAGTATAAAGGCTTCTAAGTGAAAAACAGTGTTAAAAAACGAATCATAAAATTCTCCCGCTGTGTGTGTATGTGCGCGCGCGTGCGTGCATGCGTGCGTGAGTGCGTGTGCGTGTGCGTGCGTGTGGTGCCAGTGCGAGATGCCGCGCACGAGAGAGAGAGAGAGAGAGAGAGAGAGAGAGAGAGAGAGAGAGAGAGAGAGAGAGAGAGAGAGAGAGAGAGAGAGAGAGAGAGAGGGCGTTACATGTTTTGGGCTTTTGTCCATCGCGAAGGTGATTTAAAAGACGCTGCACCGAAAAGAGATCTGTACAAATTTTGACCCCATCTGGGTTCGAACCTACGACCTTTTGGACGAGAGTCGAACGCTCTATCACCTAACCACCCAGCTCCCTTGGAGAGAGAGAGAGAGAGAGAGAGAGAGAGAGAGAGAGAGAGAGAGAGAGAGAGAGAGAGAGAGAGAGAGAGAGAGAGAGAGAGAGAGAGAGAGAGAGAGAAAGATCTGAAGTCCTGGTTCCACACTAGTAAAGGTGACTGTCAAGCATGTGAAATGCAAGAAAATCCGGCCCAAAGAAAGAAAGAAACCCAATTGAAAATGACAATTGCAACACAATTAATTGCATGTTCAAGCCAAAATCCACTTTCAAACTAGACATACACAACAAGAAAACAATGCACTACCTATTGTTCTGTTCAAGTGCAGGATGTACAGTTGGAGGTGTGGCTTAGATGCATAATTTGTCAAAAGACACCTGCACTTTCACATCCTGCACTTGACAAGAAAGATAATTAGTGCAATGTTTTCTGGTCTGTATATCAGAGTCCGAAATAGCTCAGGCGGTTAAACGTCGGAGCAGGAGAGCGAAGGGAATCGCCGGTTCGTGGGTTTGAATCCCGTCCCGACCCCGGTAGCTGGACTCACAATCCAGGGGGAAAAAACGGATTTGTTCAATAGCATGTCCGTTGAAAGGTCCTGGTAAATCAAAGTGGCACAGTTGGTGTGCGCCCGAGTTGATCAGTGTTCAGGTCGTATTCCATAGGCAATAGATTTCCCTGTCCCCCATAACCCGCCCGTCAGGGCCGTCCATGATCACCTCGGTGCTGTGGACGTTAAACCCGAACTAACCAACCAACCTGGTCTGTATAGTGATCGAGTTTGAAAATGTATAACCGTTCGGCAGTCGGTAGCGGTTGTTGTCGCTGGCTGACTGCCACTTGTTTTCGTCGAAACACGTGCAATTTTCTCCTACTTCTCATTTTCGGAAATCGTGTAGTCATCCCCGACTGTGGCGGTAGCGGTTTTAGTCGCGATGATTCCTGCATAACCCTTTGGGTGTCGGTAGCGGTTTTAGTCGCGATGATTCCTGCATAACCCTTTGGGTGTCGGTAGCGGTTTTAGTCGCGATAATTCCTGCATAACCCTCTGGGTGTCGGTAGCGGTTTTAGTCGCGATAATTCCTGCATAGCCCTTTGGGTGTCGGTAGCGGTTTTAGTCGCGATAATTCCTGCATAACCCTCTGGGTGTCGGTAGCGGTTTTAGTCGCGATAATTCCTGCATAACCCTTTGGGTGTCGGTAGCGGTTTTAGTCGCGATAATTCCTGCATAACCCTCTGGGTGTCGGTAGCGGTTTTAGTCGCGATAATTCCTGCATAGTCCTTTGGGTGTCGGTAGCGGTTTTAGTCGCGATAATTCCTGCAAAACCCTCTGGGTGTCGGTAGCGGTTTTAGTCGCGATAATTCCTGCAAAACCCTCTGGGTGTCGGTAGCGGTTTTAGTCGCGATAATTCCTGCATAACCCTCTGGGTGTCGGTAGCGGTTTTAGTCGCGATAATTCCTGCAAAACCCTCTGGGTGTCGGTAGCGGTTTTAGTCGCGATAATTCCTGCATAACCCTCTGGGTGTCGGTAGCGGTTATAGTCACGATAATTCCTGCATAACCCTCTGGGTGTCGGTAGCGGTTTTAGTCGCGATAATTCCTGCATAACCCTCTGGGTGTCGGTAGCGGTTTTAGTCGCGATGATTCCTGCATAACCCTCTGGGTGTCGGTAGCGGTTTTAGTCGCGATAATTCCTGCATAACCCTCTGGGTGTCGGTAGCGGTTTTAGTCGCGATGATTCCTGCAGGAATCATCGCGACTAAAACCGCTACCGACACCCAAAGGGTTAACTGTGCGGGCTGTTCAGCGAGTACAGTCAAGGATATGTCCGCCCGGGATAGCGTGTTTGTCGACCGCGCGGTCATTTCTGTGCTAGCTGCACATCTCTGTTACCTGGGACAAGGGACTGAGACCTACACACCGTCCAGTTGTCATCTCGGACTGGGGCAGTCCTGGTGGTCTTGCTGGGGTTACATGTATCTCGCGCTAAAGTTTAAAGGTGATTACAAACGCTACTTATTTCTTGGCTTGTATCCGTCCTCACTGGACAGAAGACAGGAAGAATCTTTTTGTGAAAAGGGAAATTTACATTTTATTACAATGAAAATCTCGTTTTTTACAAAGGTGGGTGTTACTGTCTTTTTCATTACAATACAAATCTCGCTTTTCACCCAAAAATAGTATTTCTGTTTTTTTTTTAAATTTCAATGAAAATGTCGCTTTCTCAAAATTAGCTTCCTGTCTTGCTAAATTCTGAGCAAATTTACACATCTCAGAGCAAGTGTGGGCTCTTTATTGGCAAGCAAACAGTTCTATACGTCATTTTCCCTTCACAGGCAGTGAACAGTTATGAGGCTATTTTATGTATTAAGGATTATGACGTCAAATTATGACGTTATTTGGACACATCAAATCTCTCATTTTTAATAAAGACTAATTGAATGTCGCTTTCATCCATCTTTACTGGCTTAAAAATGCCGAATTCATTATCACTTTGAAAACCCCACAGGTTATCCTCTTCATTCCTTGTTGAAAAGAATAAATGAGGATGGAAAGAAAAACTGTCGTAAACAGAAAAGTTGTGTGCGTGAATTCTAACGTGTGCATCACTTGGCTCTTTATAATAATAATATTAATAATAATAATAAATAATAATACCGTTATTATATAGGCGCTTTTTCTCAATTTTTGGGCAAATCGACTCAAAGCGCCGCGAACTGAAACCCAACACGCACACTCATGTAACAGGGGACACGGATTTACGCCATTTAAGACAAACACATTACAATACAGACGAAGGGCCAGTTCAGCTACTGAAGTTACAGAAATTTTTGATCGCTTGTATTTGAAATTTGTAAAGTGGCCTGAAACCGGTACCAAAGTGTGGGGGTGGGGAGGTGGGGGTGGGGGGGGGGGTGGGGTGGGGGGGGGGGAAAGAACCGGAGTACCCGGAGAAAGAACCGCCGACGGTCCGCCCGAATTAACGGTGACACTTATCATTGAGAGGAGAAAAGTCCGACGCCGGAACCCGTTTTCGAACCTCGCACCTTTGGCATTGGCGGCAGGCGCCTTAACCACTGCGCCACGGACCGCCTTCTTTAAAGAGCCCAATGTAATTTTAGTTTATTGCATGACTCGCATGCAAACATCCATACTGAAGTGTTCCGCAGTATTGGTCCGCCGGCATGACCTGTGCATTACTGAGCGGCAATTCGCGCAGGACCGAGAGATGCGAAATCATTCAATGGGATCTAAAAGCCTCAGTTTCCTGCTGATGCCACGAATGTCCAGAAACTGCTAGGCTGTGCACATGGTCCGGGAATACAACAGAAAGAGAGGTCCTTGACAGCCGCCCTTCAGCAACTTGGTTTGGCACTCAGAAAGACCACTGACAGCGGCAGGAGAGGTGACTATCAGGGGAGATAACTATTTCCCACAGAAAAGTCGCTGTTAGATAACTGTTTCTCACGGAGGAGCCGCTGTGGCAGCGCTGGTAACATTTCTTCTCGCAGACTGTGAAGAAACGCTGTCAGAGGAGGTAACTATTTCCCACAGAAGTGCCGCTGTCAACGGAGGTACTGAACTATTTCCCACAGAAGAGCCGCCGTCAGGAAATGAGTAACAATTCTATACAGAGGAGCCGCTGTCACGGACGTATTGCCGTGTGCAAGATCCCAGACCCTCTGGGCTCAGTCCAGCCGCATTGTTTCCCGTGTTCTTACTAACCTGTTTTGAGTAGAGTGTCTTGGCACGATATGGAAATGTATTCAACCTCTGGTGCTGTGTTGTGGATTTTGTGAGTGAAATTTTGGGAAGAAAGACAATGTACAAGAAAACGTGTGGAGAAGAAAGAAACACGCTTAGAAAAGACAGATACAACACAATTTACAAAAAAAGACATTGTACAAGAAAACGTGTGGAAAATAACCCAACGAAGACAGAAACACGCTTAGAAAAGACAGTTACAACCCAGTTGTGTTGTGACAATCTTTTCTAAGCGTGTTTCTTTCTTCAATACGTAATTCTCTGAATTTTACACGCTTGGCAGCCACCTGTTTGGTCTGAATTGAGAAAAGTGTGGAACGGAGCACTGAAAACAAATCTGTCACATTATTTTCGTGACTTTGAGTGTTCTGAGTAAAGCACTGCCTTGTCTGCGTAACTGTATTAGTCACAGTGTGATAATGTTTTGCGTAAGGAAACTCAGCGTGGGGTAAACCATCAATTAACACGACTACCGCCGACAGCAACGACGAACAGGCGCTCAACGATCACAATGTCGCTGTACTCTACGAGCGAGGTGTGTGCGCGTGTGTGTGAGACGTGTCCAGGAGAACCCGTAGGAGAACTAGGAACAGCGGACTACGTTCTCCTGGCTTTTGTCCTCTTTGTGTCTGCTGGCATCGGCGTCTTCTACATGGTCAAGGTATGTGTGAACAACATGTCTCTCGGTCTAAACCCCAGTGGCAAAAACATCGTCTTGCCCACGACCGCTGCAGTGGGCCCGCGCACAGTCGTGCGCGGGCCCACTGCGGCTGTCGTGGGCCTGTGGGTATTTGCGTACTGGGAACACGTCCACCCACCTCCTCATCCTCCCCCTCCCCATTTAAAGCGATCTGCGCCATGGCGGGATTCCAATGCTAACCCATACCTCTATACCTCTTGCAATAATGTGGTGTCCATTTTTCCTCGGCAGCGAAGGGCTAAAAAAAATAATATTAAAAATCCCTCTAAACTTTTAGGGTTTAACGTCTTTTGTCCACCACGAAGGTGATTTCAAAGACGGGGCACCGAAAAGAGGTCTGTACAAATTTTTACCCCAGTTGGGTTCGAACCCACGACCTTTCGGACGAGAGTTGAACGCTGTAGCCGCGGGAAGGGGTGAAAATCCCAGACATAAATGTGATACGACATTGCAATTTTTTCCCGTTTTTTTATGTCTGTGTTCGTGGCGAAAACAAGTGCAGTTTGGATCCACGTCTGATTTTGAAAACAAGGTATATTACAAACTTGTAAAGGTGTCGATACCAATCATTCTTTTAAACTCCTAACAACAACAACCAAATGGGTGCGTATCGCTAACATTACGTATCACGAGAACTACTTGTCGATAGCACTACCATCGCAAGCACTACGTGTCGATAACACTACAATCGCTAGCACTACGTGTCACATAGTGCTGTTGAGCCGTAGTGCTATTGATAACGGCCGTAGTTCTCATCGACACGAAGTGCTCGTGATACGTAGTGCTACCCCAAACGTTATCCATGGTATTGCTCCCTCACAAAACATCCTGTTACTGCAGGAATATTTGGCATCCAAGTCGGCCACGTCTGAGGACATCCTAATGGGAGGCAGGGACATCGGCATTTTTCCCATCGCCATGTCTCTGATGGCCAGCTTCATGTCGGCCATCACTGTGCTGGGGACCCCAACAGAGATGTACAACAACAATACGAGCTACTGGATCTCCGGCTTGGCTATGATACCCACTGTCATCATCACCAACCACATCTTTCTGCCTTTCTACCATGGCTTGAATCTGGTCAGCGCTTACGAAGTGAGTGGGATTTTTGTGATCTGATCGCACTGAACGGCTTCTCTGGCACTTATTCAACGTGTTTCTGTTTCAGATCTCAAGCTGTTCATGTCATTATTTCACAGAAAATCCCAACGAATAAAGAAACACGCTTAGAAAGCACAGTTGTCTTTTCTAGGCGCGTATCCTTTTTATGTTGGGATTCTCAGTACATTTTAACCAATTCAGCCCTGACGCACTACAGCAGGAGATGGGTCGACCATGATAATTCAAGGGTAGTGCCAGATTAGCTTGGCGCCTGTCGGCGCCAAGCTAATCTGGCGCTGCCCTTGAATTATCATGGTCGATCCATCTCCTGCAACTGGTACATAGTCATTAGATGACGCCTCCAAAATTTCGGAAATACGGCCGTCGGGCTGAATGAGTTAAGCGCATGGCAGTCACATTTGGGCCCTGACTTTTCATGTGAATTCGAAGACACTTATTAGTTCCAGATTCCAGGTCCAATGTAGGTCAACCAATTTAGCCCCGAAGCACTACAGCGGGGAGATGGATCGACCATGATAATTGAAAGGTAGTGCCTGAGATCAGATTGGCGCCATCAGGCGCCATGCTAATCTTGCACTACCCTTGAATTATCATGGTCGATCAGTCTCCTGCAACTGGTACAGAGTCGTTAGGTGACACCTCCAAAACTTGGGACGTGCGCTCTTGGGGGTTAAATGGGTTAATTGTTCATAAACTGAAAAACGATTTTGGTTCAGTTAAGAAACGACGGAACATCACCAATGCAATTTAACCCATTTAGCCCCGACGACCTATCGCTGGAGACGTAAGTATGTACCATGATGATTCAAGGGTAGTGCCAGATAAGCTTGGAGCCTGATGGCGCCAAGCTAATCTGGCACAACCCTAAAATTAGCATGGTCAATACATCTCCTTCAACTGGCACGTAGTCGCTAGGCGAAGCCTCCAAATTCAACTCATTAGAAAATTTGTTCGTGGAGTTAACTCATTCGCGGCCAGCCGGATCCGGATGCGGCTTGCCGCGAATGAGTTATAAGGGTTAAGCAAGCAGGATCCTGCTTCTTGTTCTACCCACGGCCAGTGGTGCAAATAACAAGTGGCATACTCTCACATTACGTGGCCTCATTTACACCAGAGGAGAAGAGGGAGGGGTGGGGTGGGGTGGGGTTGGGGGGGGGGGGGATGTCGTAAACCGTTCTGTCTAAGCGTGTTGCATCTGTCCTTTCTAATCGTGTTGTAACTGCCCTTCCTAAGCGTGTTCCTTTCTTTGTTGGGTTCGTCTGTCTGAACTACGAAACTGCGTTGATGTTACTGAACTGGCTGCACCTTCTCCATTGTCAATAGAAATATATTTTAACTCATTCAGCCTGACGGCCGTATTTCCCAAATTTTGGAGGCGTCATCTAATGACTATGCACCAGTTGCAGGAGATGGAGCGACCATGACAATTCAAGGGTAGTGCCGGATTAGCTTGGCGCCGACAGGCGCCAAGATAATCCGGCACTACCCTTGAATTATCATGGTCGACCCATCTCCTGCTGTAGTGCGTCAGGGCTGAATGGGTTAATATTCAAATCTGCCGTTGTATGGCAAAAACAAGTTTGTTCATTTTTTTTTATAGAAAAGCGAGATATTGATTGTTAAACAATCAAAATCTCGCTTTTCTCAAAATGGACACACTGGTTTTTGCCATGTATCGGCAGAAATCTTCAGCAATGTATGTATTTATGTACTGTTCTGCGATCTCGGGCCTAATGGCCTTTAGCCCAGAGGTCCAAAATCACAGACTAGCACACATTTTCATTATTATTATTATTATTATTTAATTCCAACTGTCAAACGTATTGCACTCTGCAGCGAACAGTTAGGTCAAAACGTGTTGTTTGCTTGTTTTATTTTGTGTCTATAGTACTTGGAGAGACGATTCAACAATGCTGTCCGAGTGTGTGCATCATGCCTGTTTGTTATCAACATGGTATGGCAATACAATACAATACAATACAATACAATACAATACAATACAATACAATACAATACAATACAATACAACACAATACAACTTTATTGTCTGTTCGAGTCAAAGCACGACAGAAATTTGTCTTTTGGCTCGTCATAAAACAAGACAAGACACTGAATAAACACTATAAGAACATTCCATTAAAATTATCATTGCAGCAATCTGTATCACAGGCAATCTATCACAAGATGGGTGGTAATGTCCAGTAGATCACATATCATATATCACGTCGTTATAAACATGAGTTCAAAATCGAGACAGCAGTTGGAATAAAAGACTTCTTTAAAAAAAAACATTATTTTTGGCAAGTGGCATGTTGAAACGTCTGCCTGATGGTAGCATTTGAATCTGATCAAATAGTGGATGACGAGGATCACTGACAATGCTAGCAGCTTTCCTTCGGTCAGCACTACGGTACAGAATAGGTACTGTCCTAGGCCAATGATCTCCCCAGCCGTTCTGACGATACGTGACAGTCTGCCCATGTTTTTCATACTGAGGTATTAAGTATTCAAACCTGCTGTATTCAGTCTGCTTCAGTCTCCGCCTACTCACCTGTCTGTCTGTCTGTCTGCTTTTGTGTTTTCCCTCTGGCAAACTAATGCAGCACTGAACAGAACCTGCAAGCTTTCAGCAATCACCTTCTTTATCAGCGATCGCCGGCGTGCGAGACTACCATTTAGGTGGCTGTAGCCAACTGAATGGTGATCTTTAATGACAGATGAAAAGTTTTGCCCTTCAAGACTTAATACTAGTGGTCTTAACCATTTACATCCTGAAGCTGATTGTTTTACATTTGCTTATGGTCCTATCAAGGCTTCATTACAGATTAGGAGATAGATCAACCATTTTAGTTCAAGGGTGGTGCCAGAATAGCTTGGCGCCTTCGGCGCCAAGCTATTCTGGCACCACCCTTGAACTAATATAGTCAAAATTATTTCAAGCAGTAGTGTATCAGGATGAGGAGGTTTAAGAGACAGGGGCTGTCTAAAGAGAACAAGTCTTGAAGGGCAAAACACTTCATTTGTCATTAAAGACCATCATTTGGTTGGCAAATGGTGGTCTTAATGACAGGTGACCTCTCACAAGGGCGGTCGCTCAAAGCAGGTTCTGTTGCAACCAACTTGTCAGACACAAGACGAATGCTTCAAAACTGATCGGGAAATTGTGTGTTGTTTTATATACTTATGTTTTGCTCGTCACACATAATTTCGACCGACAGAATGCAAAAATGATTGACACCAATAATAATGATGATGATGATGATGATGATGATGATGATGATGATGATGATGATGATGATAATACCACCGGTCATTATAAGGCGCTTTACTCAGTTCTATGTATCGGCTCAAAGCAATCAGCACTAATGTATGATATGACATCACAAGTGAACATAATTTCCTGATCTTGAAAACTTCCGCCCGATGAAGGCTGAAGACAGCAAGTACATTTTTGTGAAAAGCATGTTCACTGTAATACAATGAAAATCTCGCTTTTCACAAAAATGGACTTGCGGTCTTTTACCTTTAGGCCCGCCGTGAGATGGCCTTAGTTGCCTGCTCGGCGTTAAACCCAAATAACTAACTAACTAACTAACTAACTTTTACCTTTAAGCGCAGGCGTCTTAAAGTTCCTTTCACCACTTGCAGCATGACATTTTGTCCAACTGTTCTTGAAATGAGGATTTCTTTCCAAGTTTAGCAAAAGAAGTCACTGTATGTTGCGTATTTATTAAAGGCCCACTACCGCCGTAATTATTGAAAGGTACACTTCTGTAACAGATGGTTACGGAACGCTGTACACAGGTCTAGCTCTGGTTCATTTAGACACAGGACAATCCAGTTCAGCACACGTCGCCTATATATACTATATCAAGTAACCTGACAACGACTCCAATCCGTTCTAGAAATACAACTCTTTCAGTACGAGAAACAGCTAAAAATAGATTGTCAATGACACGCTAAAGGCTGCGCAGAATAAATAAGTGCGAGCACGCATGTGCTGTTGCTGCGTGTCCAAACTGCTGTTAAAGTTCATTAGGTGTGTCGACAAGGCATAACAAACACAATTGGTGCATAAATGTGTCTTCAGATTTATGCATAATGGTACTTTAATCGAGACGAGCCACATACGGACAATCCCTAGATGAAGTTAGTCATGCAACAACGGTATCGATACGCGGCCATAACTGATTTGTATGAGCATATTAACCATTTCAGTGTCGTTTGACACAGACTGTGTTTCTGCAGTCTTCGTTAACCCATATCATACTGAGGCTAAAAGCTTCAAATGTGTACACTGCCATATGCAAGCTACATTATAGTACTTACAGATAAGGATATAGACCAATGGCTTTAGTTCAAGGGTGGTGCCAGAATAGCTTGGCGCCTAGAGGCGCCAAGCTATTCTGGCACTACCCTTAAACTATTTCAGTCAAACTTATTTCACACACTGGTGTATTCCGAATGATAAAGGGTTAAGTCAACACTAAAAACCCCTAGCTGTCCCAGGAACACGGATTCAAAGTGGAGTCAGCAAGAGGCATAGATCCTCATGAGCCCCCGCAACTGCGGGGGCTTATGAAGATCTGTACCTCTTGCCGGGGCGGTGCTCACATTTTCTCCTCACTGAAGGGGCTAATCCAGCGAGTGCAACCGACGATACAGTTGGGCGGAAAAGACGCGTAACCATGCGTAATTCAGCCGAGCCCTATCGCCAGCAGCAGTCATGAGGTTAATCAGCTTTTAACCCTCTGGCTGTCGGTAGCGGCTTTTGTCGCGATGATTCCTGTCGCATGTCCGGGTGTTGTTCCTGTCGGAATCATCGCGACGAAAACCGCTACCGACAGCCAATGGGTTAACGTTTTATTTTGTCTGACAGTTGTTGTACATGGGTGTTGTCCTCTACGCACCGTCCTTGGCGCTAAATGCAGGTAATCAGTTGCATATGGCATAAGAACATCAGTTTGGCTGTTAAATGTGGCATGTATATATAGTTACTGCAGGCCGAGTGTTTGGTTTTTGTATCAGTGTTTGCGGAAACATGTTTCGCTAAATGAAACTAATGTTGTTTTTGTTGTTTGTTTGTTTGTTCATTTTTTAAACAATTTTTAATTTATATATTTGAAAAAAAAAACAGTTTTATTTTAATTTATTTTGTTTTGTTATTTTTAATTTCATTTTTATTTCATTTCATTTATTTTATTTTTTTATTTTATTTTTTATTTTAATTTTATTTTGTTTTATTTTATTTAGTTTTATTTTACTTCATTGTATATTATTTTATTTTGTTTTTCCCTCTCCCCCCCTTTTTTTTTTTTTGGGGGGGGGGGGCGGGGGTGTCGTGGAGGGGTGTGTGTGGGGTGGGGGTGGGGTGGGGGGTGGGGTGGGGGGTGGGGTGGGGGTGGGGGGGGGGGGTGATTCAGGTTGTTAAAGGCTGAGCGTTCGGTGTGTATATACATTCCTGCGACGTGTTGGCGATATTGCTTACCTTTCAAGCGAAAGTTTGGATGAATGTATTTTACGACCAAGAAGGGGGTTTCCAAGAATGGGCAGGGAAGAGGGTCTGAACCCGGAATCCTACCAGTCCCCTAGACATGTCAGCCGATTAGTTAGGTCGTAAAAGGTGAATAAAATGTCCATACATGTTTTTTTTTTTTTTATTTATTTTTTTTTTTTTTTACAGTGACAGCCATTCCACTGTGGGGCTGCATCATCACTATAGGCGTCGTGTGCACCTTCTACACAGCACTGGTTCGTTCCTCGCCTTTTTCTTTTTGATTTAAAAAAACAAACATGGATTCAGTGTGATGTCCGCAAGAGGCATAGATCCTCATGAGCCCCCGCAACTGCGGGGGCTCATAAGGATCTATACCTCTTGCAGTTGGGTGGTGTTTAAATTTTCTCGACACTGAACGGGTGAAACAGTTCCGCCCTGTAAAGGCAAAAGACAGCAAGTCCATTTTTGTGAAAAGCGAGATTTTCATAGTAATACAATGCAAATCTCGCTTTTCACAAAAATATACTTGCTGTCTTTTTCCTTGTTCTCAGGGCAGATCAACTATACGGCCGTTGTATTTCACTGTTTCCTAATATCTTTCTTTTGCATAAACTTTTGTGCATTTATTGAAAGCGTAAACAATACCCCGCTTGTATGGCTATGCGTGTGCCTCTTTCAGGGCGGACTGCGGGCAGTGGTATGGACGGACACGTTCCAGACGTTTATCGTTATAGCTGGGCTGATTGCAGTCGTCGTGAGGGGGGCCCAGCAGGCGGGCGGCATCGATCATATCTGGAACACGGCGGACGACGGAGGCAGGATACACTTCCTGGAGTGAGTGCGAAGGACTGTACCCCAGTAGCAAATCGTCTTCGGGCCCACGACCGTCGCAGTGGGCCCGCGGGCCCACTGCGGCCGGCGTGGGCCCGAGGACCTTTGCTTGCTGGGTAAAAGCTTATGCACACGTAAACTGAAACGAAACGGAATAATAGAAATTTCCCCTACATTTTCATGGCATCAAAACGCTTCCTCTGCAACACGCAGAAACACCCTGCACACATTTCGATGCAAGCCCGCCCACCTCTGCCATATAATATGGAAAGTCTGAGACGAGAGTCGCATTGGTTAATTAGCAATATATTCCAACTACACAGGAAATCGCGGAACGGCTCAATAGGTTGAGTTGTTCTCCAGTCTGAATCGCCGTTAAGTCGCTCCTTGGGCAATACGATTTTGTCGCGCCGCTGTCATCTGTCGCACCGCGCATGTAGAAACACTAGTCACTCTTTTTTGTATATTATATTCACATTTCTCGCCGGATTTGCGTCGCTGTCGCCACCACTCAGTTCCCGCCACTGTCTCGTCGCTCTGTGGAAACACCCCTTCCTTCGACGGTTTTGCTGCGGCGGTACGGCGGTAGCCAATCACGGGAGACAGCCAGTGTACAGCATCAACTGTAGGGATGTCACTATTCAGTACGTCAAAGCGAAGTTGTGGGGTATAGTTTATACCTCTGTCTGTGTGTTACGCCAGCTGGAGGCCGGATCCTACTGTGCGGCACTCCGTGTGGGCCCTTTTCTTCGGCGCCATGGTTGGTCAGCTGACCATCTACGCAGCCAATCAGACGATGATTCAGAGATACCTGGCCATCAAGGAGATTCACAATTCGCAAAAGTGAGACCATGACACATGATCGACTGTAGAGCTTTCATGATTATGATAATTCAGAACAATTAATGTTTGTGTACTGGTCTGGGATTTTGGACCTTGCGGCCGCAAGGTCCAAAATCTCAGACCAGCATACATTGATACTTGTCTATTATTTCCATTATATAGTACGCCTTTGGCATTTGAGTGATGTGGCACCAGAGCACACATTTGCGTGACATTTGTGTACACACTAGTACATATGTGGTGAATCATTTGATAGGTCAGCAACCTTCTGTAGGTGCAAAACTGTTCTGGTACCATCCTTAAACTATATTAGGATTATCCGTCTTCTGCACTGTACTGTAGCCTTTAGTAAAAGAATGAAATAAAATAACAAAGTAATAAAATCAAACAACATCAAATAAAATAAAAACCGAAATGAAATGAAATGAAAAATAAATAAATAAAGAAAACACTAAAATAAAATGAAATTAAAGGCAGTCCAGAAATGCGGGGTTAATACCAAAGGATTTAAGCAATTCAGTGTACGTTAAAGTAGCTGTTTTCATTTTACGTAAATATTTCTTTCCTCATATTTTTCCCCTTGACCTATCATGACCTTTCCCCCGTGATTTGGAACTTGTTCATTATTTGTTCTTTTTACAGGGCTTTGTATATGAGTCTACCGCTCACTCTGGTCCTGCAGACATTAGTGTGTGTCGTGGGGTTGGTGATTTACACCTGTTACGCTCACTGTGACCCCTACATCATGGGCATCGTTCGTGCCAGAGATCAGGTAGGGTCTGCTTTTAGCCTCCTTGGGCCAGCTGCATGAGTGAGCTTAGTCTTGTACCAGCCACAAAGCAAGGTGCGCCGCTATGAACTTAGTGGCTGGTGCAGGACTAAGCTCGCTCATGCAACTGTCCCGTCGTGCATGCAGCCACCGGTGCCGTAAACGGTACCGGTGGCTGCATGCACATGGGGGTTAAATGGCACAGTGTTGGAAGTGGGCAGCTGCATGACGTCATAGCGTGATGTCACGTGCTGTCTTTCCGGAATGATGTCGCTCTTCCATGCGTCGGTCACAATATGACGTCACATGCAGCGTTTTTTTCTGGGATAATTCCCCTCTACGATTTGCGTCAGAAAGTTACGTCACATGCATTGTTTTCCACTGAAAAACATTGCATGTGACGTAAAAATGTGACGTATCGCAGAGTGCGTGCATCAGTTTGAGATAGTGCCAAAAAAGCCCTCATAAGCATGCGCAGTAAATTAGTATTGAACTTCATATCTGTTGACAAGATTATATACATAAAAGTTTGATATTTTAAGTTTCTTCCATTTATAGAAGAGAATTTTTAGGATGGGGCCGGTGGAGCACTTTCAAAAGCAGCACATGACGTCATAGACGGACAGGCCTCAAACTCTGACAGGGAAGTAACAAGATACAAATTACGTCATGTCTAATTACGCTAACCTCGCCGCACAATGTACTTTCGTGTGTGTGTGTGTGTGTGTGTGTGTGTGTGTGTGTGTGTGTGTGTGTGTGTGTGTGTGCGTGCGTGCGTGCGTGCGTGCGTGCGTGCGTGCGTGCGTGCGTGCGTGCGTGTGTTTGTGTGTGTGTGTGTGTGTGTGTGAACACGAAAATCACTGATGTTTGTGTCCGTGCAAACTTGAAAATTGAGGAATAGAAAGTCGGTTGACTCACATTCGAGTCCGCGGTCCGTAATTGTTGTCAGTTGATATGCACTTGAAATTTTGGATATACTGTAGCTAGATTGCAGAAAGGTAATAGACAAGTTCGTTAGCCAGCTCTGTGGCTCTTCAACCTTTTCGAAAAAATAAATTCATTGCAGAAACAAAAGTCAAAAGTAAGAATCCTCGACTTCTGAAGAAGAATTATACAGTGTCGGTGACGTAAAGCACCAGAAACGTCACTGTTATACTATGTTCCTCAATTTACGCAAGGTACCTGACAGGTCATTGTTATACATGAACCGAAGCAATGCTCTCTCTCGTCTGTGTCCTCGTACTTTTTTCGTACATGTGTTGTTGTCTCTCCTGAATGTATTTTCAGTTGCTACCGTTGCTTGTGATGGATAAACTGACCTTTGCACCAGGATTAGCGGGACTTTTCGTTTCCTGCTTATTCAGCTCTTCTCTAAGGTTTGTGATTGCTTTAACCCATTCAGCCATGACGCACTACAGCAGGAGATGGATCGACCATGATAATTCAAGTGTAGTGCCAGATTAGCTTGGCGCCTGTCGGGGCTTTCGGGCGCAAGCTAATCTGGCACTACCATTGAATTATCATGGTCGACCCATCTCCTGTAGCTGGCGCATAGTCGTTAGATGACGCCTCCAAAATTTGGGAAATACGTTCGTGGGATCTGAATGAGTTAATACAAGCTTACAAAAAAAACATAGCTAGCATTACGATTGTAAAATGAAAAGAAAACACACACGCACCAAAACAAAACCCACAAAACACCCCAAAAACTATAATAATGGCAAAAATTGACAAGGAAAAAGCCAAACCGCTACACAATGCTGATTGCTTGTGTTTTTGTTGTTTTTCTTCGCTGACCTTGCGCGCTGGCTAATTTGTTACTTAATTTGTTTGTTTGTTTTGTATGTTTGTTCTAGCTCCATATCATCTGGGCTGAACGCCCTGGCCATCGTGATTCTGGAGGACCTGCTGAAACCCTTCTGGGAGTGGAGACGGTCACACGTGTCAGTGAAGGCACAGGCAAACATCGCCAAGGGCCTGGGTTTGTAATTCTGTGACTAACAAACTGAGCCGCATGATCCAAATTCCCAGATCTCTCTCTCTCTCTCTCTCTCTCTCTCTCTCTCTCTGCTGTTTGTAAGACCATTGCTAAAAACACTTTCCTATTATCCCAGCTTAGACATGTAACGGATACAAATACCCGTAAGTTGTTTTTTCATGCTCATATAAAGTCTCACGTTGATTATGTCTCCACAGTGTGGGACGGCTGCAGTGATGTCCACATGAAGAGGTTAAACTCCATATACAAAAGAGCTGTAAAAATGATAGATAGACGCCCCATCCCTACCACAGACAAATTTAGACATTTAAACATTCTGCGTCTGCGTCAGCAACTTACTTTAAACAAATGCGTCTTTATGCATAAGATACTGAATAATATGACACCCCAGTATCTAATCACTAAATTTATACCTCAGCAAGAACGTGAACGGGCCTCAAGAAACAATACCTTACCCCTACCACTGCCAAGAATCGACCTCTTTAAAACTAGTATGTCATTCTCTGGTCCATATGCTTGGAATTCTATCCCTGCACACTTTAAAACTATAACCTCACCAGGAATTTTTAAAACAAAACTTTATGATTACCTGATGAGTCAAACTTAGTACTTCTCAGGCACTGCAATATTTCTTGTACCTTGTGTCTTTCATGCAAATGGTTGGTATGTGTATATGCGCGCGCGCGTGTGTGTGTGTGTGCTCGTGTTTGTGTGTGTGTGTGTGTGTTAGTGTATGTGTGTGCGTGCGTATGTGCATGTTTGGGTGATGAGTTTATTATTTTTTCTGTATATAATGATGCTTTTGGGTTTTGTATGTAAATATATTTTTATTTTAAAAATATATATTATTATTTTATATATATATATATATATATATATATATATATATATATATATATATATATATATATATAAGGCATTCATAATGTAATGTTTGTCTCTTTGCGGTTATTATATTTCTCTATTACAGCCTGTAATTTATTGTTGTTGCAGGTTTCGTTTGTGGGGGTGCGATAATAGGAATTGCTTTCATGGCCAGCTTACTAGGACAAACAGTACTTCAGGTAATTATTCTGTTTGTCATCTGAAGACTAGCTACATAAGACTTCATGAAATGAGAATCACCATGATAGTAGAAAGAAAAGGAAACTATTGTGGTTTGGTGGTACGTACTGTCCTAAGTTACGATAGAAAACAGTCGGTTGAAAGTGGCATCCTGTTATCCCATTCAGCACTGACGCACTACAGCAGGAGATGGGCCGACCATGATAATTCAAGGGTAGTGCCAGATTAGCTTGGCGCCTGTCGGTGCCAAGCTAATCTGGCACTGCCCTTGAATTTTATGGTCGATCCATCTCTGCAACTGGTGCATAGTTATTAGATGACGCCTAAAATTTGGGAAATACGGCCGTCGGGCTGAATGAGTTATGCCCGAAATCACTTAATCCAGACCAAAAAGGTGACTGCTAAGCGTGTAAAATGCAAAGAAGTACCCAACGGAGAAAGAAACACGCTTAGAAAAGATGTGCTGTACCCGTCTTTTCTAAGCGTGTTTCTTTCTCCGTTGGGCACTTCCGCTCCGAAATCACTTGCTTTTTGTAACAGCAATACAACTGTTGGGGACCAAAATTGTGTTTAATAATAATAATAATAAAATAATAATAAAGGGTTTTTATATATAGCGCTAAATCCCCATTGCTAAACTCAAAGCGCTTTACAACAGCATGTGATGTGATGCAGTGCGCTCTCCTTCTCCCACCCACAACACCACCTGTCTGAGCAGTGACGCCTGCTGTGCATGTACAGTCATCAGACACTACACGAACAGCATGGCGAGCAAAATGAATATAAATAGAAGAGACTTATGAAAGCGACATCACGATATGTCTATATTCTAGAGTCCGAAATAGATCAGGCGGTTAAGCGTCGGCGCAAGAGAGCCGAGGGAATCGCCGGGTCGTGGGTTCGAGTCCCCGTCCGGCAGGCCCCGGTAGCTGGACTCGCAATCCAGGGAAAAAAGACGGACTTGTTCCATAGCATGTCTGTTGAAAGGTCCTGGTAAATCAAAGTGGCACAGTTGCAGTGCGCCTGAATTGATCAGTGTTCAGGTAGTACTCCTTAGGCAACAGATTTCCCTGTCCCCTATAACCCGCCCGTCAGGGCCGTCAACTGTCACTTCGCGGTGCCGTGGACGTTAAACTCCAAACTAACCAACCAACCAACCGTCCATATTCTTTTCGCAGACGATGCTGAGTATATTTGGGATGGTGGGAGGACCGTTGCTAGGGCTCTTCGTCGCTGGCATTTTCTTTCCCTTCATCAATGCATGGGTGGGTATGACTACATATCGTGTGTGCTGGTCAGGGATGTTGGATTCAACCCATATCATACTGAGACTAAAAGCTTCAAATTTGTAGACTACCATATGCAAGCTACATTATAGTACTTACAGAGAAGGTTTTAGATGAATGGCTTTAGTTCAAGAGTGGTGCCAGAATAGCTTGGCGCCTTAGAGGCAAGAACATTTGTCTTTTTTCTTCTTCCCTATCCTTTGAATTAATGCACTATTGATATAAAAGGATTAGTGTACTATTGAATAAAAAGAAAAGAGACACTAAAGGGAAAACGAACTGCGATAGGGAACTGAAATTTTCATGACATAAATATCTCACATTTTCCTGCTTCTCTCTCTCTCTCTCTCTCTCTCTCTCTCTCTCTCTCTCTCTCTCTCTCTCTCTCTCTCTCTCTCAAAAGAGGTGTTCCGGAATTCCAGTTCCGGCATTAGAGTATGTTAACCCATTCACTGCCGATAAATGTTGAACGCCACTCAACTGCAAGAGGTATAGATCCTCATGAGCCCTTGTAGTCGCGGGGGCTTATGAGGATCTATAGGCCTCTTGCTGACACCACTCTGTATGCACGTTGCTTTCACTACTAGAAATCATCGCCGCTGAATTTACGATTTCAAAAACATACATTTTCCGGTTTATGCATGCCGTTTAACCCTTATCATTTAAAATACACCAGTGTGTGAAATAAGTTTGACTAAAATAGTTCAAGGGTAGAGCCAAAATAGCTTGGCGCCTCTAGGCGCCAAGCTATTCTGACACCACCCTTAAACTAAAGCCATAGGTCTATATCCTTATCCATAAGTACTATAATGTAGCTTGCATATATGACAGTGTACAAATTTGAAGCTTTTAGCCTCAGTATGATATGGGTTAATGGACAACAAGTGTATTCAATTCAATTCAATTGAATAATCTGCATACACCGACTGCGAAGGGGTTTCTACAACTACAAGCGTGCTTATATTGTTTCCTCGTCTACAATACCAGGGGGCATTGGCAGGCCTGGTGGTCAGCACTCTAGTCAGTTTCTGGACGGGGGTCGGAGCCGCGGTGCTTCTGCCGGTCCCGCAAGTGCAGCGTGTGGACACGTCTGCCTGCATAAATCGGGACCTCCTACACACGCAGTGTCAGTTCGGAAACGTTACGGCGGCAAACGTTACTCTGCCGTTGTCCACAACGTTAACGGCATCGACAACGACAACGACAGAGAGTATTCCGCTAGAAGCTGATGGAGAAGATTTGTAAGTACAGTAAGTTCGGATAGAACAAGTTCGCTGGGGACCAAGAGTTTGTTGCTGGTATTTCCAAAGTTCGTTATAATTAATTTTAAAGAAAAACTGTTGTCATGACCTCTGACGAATTGTTGCCTTATAGTCCACATATGTTAGATTTGAAAATCTTGCTTTTCACACAAAAAATGGACATTGTCTGTCTGTCTGATTCACAGGGGCAGGTATTGAACTTGTCCTCCTCTCCGAGAACATTTTTGTGAAAAGTGAAATTTTCATTGTATGACAATGTTCCAGGTGGATCTACCACATCTCCTATCAGCTGTACGCGCTGTTTGCTGTAGTCATCTTTCTCATCGTCAGCACCATCGTCACCTTCATCACCAGCTGTTGCACAGGTAAACAGGAACCAGGGTGGAGTTGCAGGTCATTTTCAATATTCAGTACCCGCCTGTCATAGTTCCAGCGGCTTTGTTTTAACTCATTCGCGACCAGCCGCATCCGGATGCGCGGCTCATGTCGCGCATCCGGATGCGGCTAGCCGCGAATGAGTTAACAGCTCAAAGCACACAGTGGGCCTCCCATGCAGTCCCATCTGTTAAAATGCCGTAGCCTTAGTCTGTCCCAGTCATCCCCTAATTTTTAAATCCCCCGTAAACAACACTACCACCCACTTGCTGCACATATGCCATGTACAAAATTCCCCAAAATAAGGACATCACCAGTCTCATTTCCTGGCTATCAACACGATTCTGTACCAACCCTACAGGCCACACAAGGCAATTGCTTCCGGTGCATGTAGTAACAATTCCGTGAGACATAGTTCGAAAAATTTCCTCTGTTTTTGCCAATTTTTCAGAGTGTGAAAGTTCCCATTTTTGCCTGTTTTGAGCAACAAAAGGCATGACAGGTGGTGTGAAAAATAGCAAAATCTGGGTAATTTTAGTCGACCTAGTGTGTTCATGGGGAGCCTAATGGGGGCATGTGCACGGTTGTAAGCAGGCTTGCAGACGACAGTTTTGTCATGGGGTACTTAGTGCATTCGAGTGTTGTGAAAAATGCTAACTCTTAATTTTTTTTTAAGAATTGCTGAAAATGTTTCTCCTGTGATGTGCTTCGCGTGGATTTTTTGTTTTGGCAGAAAGGTTCTTCGTTCATAGTTTTATGCTGCAAGAGGCTAACAGATAACAGTGTGTGAAAAGGGGGCGTAACCTATTTGCCCTGTGTGGCCACATCCAAGCGCAGTCAAAACTGATACACACCTCAAATCACCATCCGCTTGGCAACTCAAACTAGGCCAAAAAGAGTCCGCGGTTCAAGCCAAGGCTGGTGTGAATCAAAGCACCAAACATGTCTCTTAATATCAAGAGATTTTCAGCAAATTCCAACATAACGCATCTGTACATAATGCCGCCAAAGAAGGAAGAAGATTTCATTTTAAACACCGGTCCTTGCACTGCCTCACCTATCTCAGTCATTTGAATATGTAACATGACCTTAAGCTGTTTTTAGCCCCACGCACAAATCTCGATGTAATGCAGAGGGACTGGCAGCTACTGGCCTGGAAACGTGTCATGCAACTGGCTTCAGCGAGAGTGCATCATGATAAATAGTATTTGAAAGCAAAAGAAAATACGTCAGTTTGAGTGAGGGAATAGCGAGATTTTTTATTGTAATACAGTGAAAATCTCGCTATTCATAAAAATGGGCTCACTTGCTTTCGCCTTCACAGGGCCGAGGTGTGCTGGGTGGCTCGGTGGTAGAGCCTTCGATCTCGTCCGAAAGGTCCGGCTGGGTTCGAATCCAGATGGGGTCAACATTTGTTCAGACCCTGCTCGGTGTCCCGTCTTAGAAATCCGTTCACCGTCGTGGTGGACAAAAGAAGTTAATTAAGCCCTTAAGCCCTAGACATTTAATTTTGTTGTTGTTGTTCACAGGGCTTATCATTTGCACTTCCTCTCGTCCCCGTTGAAATCTGACATTGAAGATTGCTTGAAGTCCTCTTCCAGCACGCAAAATGTCATGGGGCCGAAGTCGGTCCAGTGGCTTTTACTTTAGATGATGCCACCAGTGATCTGAAAGACTTTCCTGCCATGTGGAGCGCATCATTTGCTTTTGCTGTGGGCGTCATAGCCTGGTTTGAAATAGGAATGCAAAAGACTGACCCCTGTCACAGTCGTGCGAGGGGCCCACTGCGACCGACGTCGGCCCGTGGACGTTTGCTTGCTGGGGGAATTGTACATAGACTTGCTAACGTCAGTGTTTTGTCTCTTCAGGTTTCAACAGGCCGGAGGATATTGACAAGACCCTTGTACACAAGTTGGTGGACAGGAACTGTTGTTACCTCCCTTTGTCCTGCAAGCGAGTACCGCGAGAACATACTTGGGTACGTGCATGATGTCTTTTATTAAATTTTTTTAACCTTTTCCGTGTCGTACAGGAATCATCGCGACTGAAACCGCTACCGACACGCAAAGGGTTAAAAAGGCGTCAGTAAAGATTTTGGTGGGTTGGTCGATGGTTCGTTCTTGTCTGTATGCCTGTGTGTGCTCTTCATTCATTCATTCATTCATTCATTAAATTATTTATTTATTTATTTATTTATTTATACTTTTGTTTTTAATTATTTTTGGGGGACTCAACCTATTTATTTATTTAGTATTTATTTATTTATTTGTTTTAAATATTTGTCAGAACTCAGCCTATTTATTTATTTATTATTTTTGATTTAATTTTTTTTTTTGCTTTTTGCAGGACTCGAGCAATGGCGGAGTGGACGCACCGTGGACAGTGTCGGACGGCAAAGTGAACGGCCTTGAGAACACTGAAGTTGACACTAAATTATGACCACTTTGAACCAGCGCCTGTGCGATTTCTCATCCAGCCTGTTACACCTTCCTCAGGCATAGATTCTCTTGAGCCCCATGCGGCGTGCATGGGCTCATGAGAATCCATGCCTCTTGCAACTGCGGCAAAGGTCGCTTCCCTGCTCATTACATTCTCACAGAGTGTACATTACTTAACCCATTTCACCCCACAGCCGCATTTCTCAACTGTCGGAGGTATCACCTAACCAGTATGTACAGGTGCAGGAGATGGATCGACCATGATAATTCAAGGGTGGTGCCAGATTAGCTTGGCGCCTGCAGGCGCCAAGCTAATCTGGCACTACCCTTAAATTATCCCATGGTCGATCCATCTCCTGCTGTTGGGCGTTGGGGATATATGGGTTTAAAGTCCCGACAGCAACTTCACGACTTTCTGAATGCCGTGCCTACGCTGCATGGCCTGACTAGAAAAAACAAACAACAACAAAAAAAAAACTCCTCACAAACAGAATATTAAATATTGTCATGAGTCAACCTACAATGCTCAATAAACCGTAATATGACCGTACGAGCTAGGCTGCTCGTTCATGTTCATTCATTTATCAAACTCAAGCAGTTTACAGCAGCATCAGCAACAACATCAAACACTCAGAAAGTCATCACAACTGATTACAAACTATGTACACGGAAATGATGCCTCAAAAATGTAGTACTGAACCGGAAACGACATAGCTTGTCATCTCACATGTGCAGCCGCAGATCATTTATGCTAACAGGCAAAAGAAATGCAACATCATTCGAGTCATCGGAAACGCTGTAGTATTTCCGATGACACACGAATAATGTCGCATTTGTTTTGTTCGTAAGAATACTCATACACACTTAACCCTTATCATTCGGAATACACCAGTGTGTGAAATAAGTTTGGCTAAAATAGTTCAAGGGTAGTGCCAGAATAGCTTGGCGCCTCTAGGCGCCAAGCTATTCTGGCACCACCCTTGAACTAAAGCCATTGGTCTATACCCAATCTATATGTACTATAATGTAGCTTGCATATGGCAGTGTACAAATTTGAAGCTTTTAGCCTCAGCATGATATGGGTTAAAATAAGCAGGGAGCATACATGCAAGCGCAAGCCGAGGGACTGAATGTTCAGTGAACTTAGGATATAACAAATGACCAGGAGCCAGTTGCATGAGCGAGCTTAGTCCTGCACCAGCCACTAAGCAAGGCGTTTCTTGTTGTTGTATCCGAAGTGTTATTATAGGCGAAGTAATTTACATAGAGTGCTGTCGGAACTTCTGAGAAAATCGGTGTTGGTCAGTATTGGCCACAGGCACGGGATGATCGCTGCATCATTGCTCACCGCATAACACGGGCAGAAGTAAATATTTTACCACTTCCCGTATTTAGAAGTGAGCAGTGACGTAATGCTGTGATGTAATATGATATTTAATGTGTTATTTAAATTAATTGTTTCAAGTTACGTGTGGTATGCGATTCGTAGTCAGAATGTGCTGTGTGTAGTGACAGGGATACTATATAACGGGATAGGAAACGGCCTCTTTGCGATACCAAACATGTGTGCCACAGGCCAGTCGGGCAAACGGGTGATGCTGCACATCGTCTAACCACTTAGTTACACACTAATCTGCGAGTCGCGATCACTAGTTAGCCAGGTAGTGCGCATGCGCCAAAGGATGCAGTCGGGTTTTCGTTACACCTGCAACGCCCAGTTCACAATGAGAAAGCTCGGTGTCTGTATTATTATCGGCCTTCCGAATTCCGAATCCGACTGTGGCTTGATTTTATTACTGAATTAACAGTGTAGAACATATTTAGTGTCTTTCACGTTTCTTAGTCGTAGCATTTGTAGGCTGAGTGTCACACTCGATCACTACCTCAGGGCAGTCAGTCTGCGGCTTTGCCGCACATATAAAATTTGCTCCGTTCTACTTTTCATCTATAGATGCTAACCAAACGAATGTGTCATGAACTAATCTGACCTCAGTGAGGCCAATAAAGAACTAAACGGTTAGGTGTGAAGAGACATTACCATTATGTCTTAAAATAATACAGCCCTGAAACCGGGTCTAACGAAAAGAATAATTGTCATACACTACTGCCCTGATGCCAATCACTGAAGAACTAAAAGGAAGAGACATTACCGTTATGTGTTAAAATATTGCAGCCCTGACTAAACAAGGCGCTAAACACAAGAATAAGTGTCATGAACTAATCTGACCTGAGGCCAATCAAGAACTAAAACTGAGGTTAGGTTGCATGGCAGAGACATTAACATTATGTGTTAAAATACTGCAGCCCTGAAACAAGGTGCTACTAAACACAAGAATAAGCCGGTGTCATGAACTAATCTGACCTGAGGCCAATCAAGGACTAAAAGGTTAGGTGTGCATGGCAGAGACATTAAGTGTTAAAATAATGCAGGACGGCTGAAACAAGGTGTGAATTCAGAAGATAGACCTACTTCGTAATTATCAGATCATTCTATTGTCAGTCTTAGATTATCAGCATGAATGAATAAGAAGTGTGCGGCTGAATAACTGTCTTAACTCATTCAGCCCGACGGCCGTATATCCCAAATTTTGCAGGCGTCATCTAATGACTATGCACCAGTTGCAAGAGATGGATCGACCATGATAATTCAAGGGCAGTGCCAGATTAGCTTGGGTCGACCCATCTCCTGCTGTAGTGCGTCAGGGCTGAATGGGTTAAGAACATGCCAACAATTTAATTCAAAGCAGATGTCAAAAATAATAATATTGAGAACTAACACGACAGTTCAGCGGGCTATTTTGATCTGACCATTTCATTTATTATCACGAGCTTTATGAAATTTGTAATAAACATTAAGATAAAACAGTTGTTTTTTTAGTGCTATACAAAATCATGTCTGGCGCCTTAGAGTGAAATACGCTTAGTCCCATAGGACAAAATCGTTGCTTTACTCCAACTTTACACTCATCATCATCATCATCATCATCAGTCCCTTGCCCGAACTGGGCGTTGGGGGGACTGAAAGGCAGCAGCAACAGACAGTGCTCTCCACTGAGTTCTATTTTGGGCGGTGGCAAGCAAGTCTGACATCTCGAGTTCGGTCCATTCTTTTATGTTTGCGACCCAACTCTTTCTCTGACGACCTCGCCGACGACTTCCTTCGAGAGTGCCTTGGAGGATAGTCTTGGACAAGGTGTTGTGTCGGGTCACGTGGCCAAACCAAGCAAGCTTGCGCCGTTTCACGGTTGCCAGAAGGGGTTCATGTGGGCCCACCAGGGAAGTGACGATGCTCCGTACATATTCGTTGGTCTTGTGCTCGCGGTACGAGATGCGGAGCAACTTCCTCAGGCACTTGTTCTCAAAGGCCTGGATTTTCTTTTCTGAGTCTGCAAGCAGTGTCCAAGTCTCACAGCCGTAGAGTAGAATAGACACTATGAGGGACTTGTAAAGCCTGTACTTGATGGTGAAGCTGATGGAGTTACTTCGCCATATCCTGTCCAGCCTTTACACTGCAATAGCATTAAAACTGATCGACTCACAAACTTTCTATATACCTTATGGTGCAGATCTGCACTTAAGGGAAAAAAAAAAAAATAATAAAAATATATATATATATATATTTTTATATATATATAAACGTCTTATAGATATAAAAATAAAATAATTATATCAAACAAAATCAAGTCTGACGCGTAAAGAGGGAAAACAGTCTTAACTCATTCAGCCCGACGGCCGTAGTATTTCCCAAATTTAGGTGGCGTCATCTCAGTCCGGACTAAGCACCAGTTGCAGGAGATGGATCGACCATGATAATTCAAGGGCATGCCAGATTAGCTTGGCGCCAACAGGCGCCAAGCTAATCTGGCACTACCCTTGAATTATCATGGTCGACCCATCTCCAGTGCTGTAGTGCGTCAGGGCTGAATGGGTTAAGTCCGATATGAGAAAAACGTGACTCGATGTTGCTCCGACTTTACACGCTAAAACCGGATCTAGTCACGAACTTCATAATATATACCTTCTGGTACAGACTGGATCCACACTAGTGAAAGGAAATAAACTATGAAATGTGTAATATACCTAAAGATAAGAAAGCCTTTATTAGACAAAATCAAGAGTGATGCGTCCGATTCGAACACGCTAAGTCCGATATGAGGAAACGTTGTCTTACTCAGTCCAACTTCACACCACATCAACATTAAAACGGATCATCTCACTACCTTCCTATATACCTTATGGTATCGGGCCAGACTAGCAGAAGGAAATAAATACAGAAATGTGTAGTACACACGGAGACAAACAAGTTTTTGCTAAACAAAATGAAGTCCGGCGCGTCAGAATGAAACACGCTACGTCCGATGTGAAGAACTTACAGTGCGCGATGATCGGGTAATTAACATAAAATAGACCAGCAGGACCGGATCCAGGGGGGGGGTGCTTTGGTACTACAACACCCCCCCCCCCACCCCTCCCACCGGCTTAAAAAAATAAAGTGTGTTTGAAATTGAGTTGTAACGCTTGTGTTTCAGTGCCGTACGTAACACCAGTTAGAAACTTTCAAAATCGTCAGAAGAACAGTTTCGGTTGTGGTGTTTTGGTATATACTAGACCCTGGCAATAGAAAAATAAAAGTTGAGCACCCCCCCCCCCCCCCCCCCCCCCCGTTTTTGAAAACATTGATCCAGCCATGAGCAGATTTATCAGTACAACTTGGACATACAGGATGAAAACTATATGCCATTGTTTTCATCCCTACGACACACGACCAATCCCTTTAGCGCAAACTGTACCACATGACCGGGCTACAAAAACCCTTGTAGCGACAAATGGCGCACTTCTTGTGGCCCTCTTTGTGACGCGTCTTGCGGGATGCGAGTTGTGTTCTATAAAAGATCACCAAAATGTTCTAAAGTAAAAAGTTACTGAGTGTTGTTCGAAGCAACAAGCACACTCAGTACTGGAGACGGCAACGTGATAAAATATTTTAAATTATGTCATAAATCTATTATGTATAAATGTATATTCCTTTGACGTCAGTCATGTCTGGCGTGATCCAGGTCAGAAAATGTCTTCTTGATTTCTTTTACGAAAATAGTGGAGGAATGAAAACAAATACGTTATTGGTAGCAGGGGCTTGCTGCACGGACCCTTGTAGACCTGAGGGAGGTCAAAGGACCCATTGTACCCCTCAGGCCTTTAGCCTTCGGGGTACAATGGTCCCTTTGACCTCCCTCAGGCCTACAAGGGTCCGTGCAGCAAACCCCTGCTACCAATAACTTATATTATTTACCACTTTTATCGAAACCAAACTCAAGTTGTAAGAATGTAAAACACTGTAGAACTTGAACGCAGCGCCTCAAAGCGCGTGATAAACAAACTCAGCAGAACACAACAGTAGCAGACAGCGTTAAATCCCGTGACGTATCGTGAAGTCACGCAGCGGCACACATATCGAGGCGTGATTGCGCCTCGTTTCCTATCCCTTTATCTGGTGGTGATTATATTTTATATGCCTTGTTTGTATTGTGCTGACTATGATTATGCCCCTTACTAATCCTTTAACCTATTTCTTTTACTATGAACTGCGAGCTGTAAGAAGAATATCCCTTTGAGAAAATAAATATCTTAAACTACCATCCCGTGCCTGTGGTCATTTTCGAATGTTTGTTATAATTTTATCCGAACATGCCGTTATCAGCGAAGTAGACTCAGTGTATGTTCAACTGAGCGGTCGGTTAACATTCGGCACTGTCGAGGAAAGGTGAACACGATCTAACTGCAAGAGACATATATCCTCGTGAGACCGGCCCCGCGACTGCGGGGGTTCGTGAGGATCTATGCCTCTTGCTAAGACCAATTTTGTATCCATGTTTCTTGGACGGTTTTGCCTTTTCGTCGCTGCCATGGCCGGAAGGAAACAAAAACGTACGTACAGCTAGTGTCAGGGAAGGGGTTAACCCTTTGATTCCCAGAACTGAATGACTTCCATTCTATAGAATGGAAGTCATTTAGTTCTGGGAGTCAGAGGGTTAACGACTGCTACCCTCCGCCGGGCCCCCGGCACATCGCCCCCAGTTCCTATCCAGTGGTCCTCCAGCATTGAAGTGACGTCCTCTTTATCAGTAACCCTTGCCCCGCAGTCGAGCGCGTGAAAACGGCGACCAGCATCCAGGGACATACTGGGTTTCTTTTGTTTACCTTTTAACACCTTAAAAAGTAATAGTGAACATGATCCAACTGCAAGACATAGATCCTCATGAGCCCTCGCGACTGCGGGGGCTCATGAGGATCTATGCCTGTTGCTGAGACCAATGTGTATCACTGATGTTCCTTGGACGGTTGCCGTTTTGCCGTATTGCCGTTTTGCAGTTTTTACTACAGTCAAACAGCCAACTTCCGTTTACAGTTTTCCCTTTGTTTGCGGCCATTCACCACTGTGGGTATACTACCTCATACAGTACAATACCGCGATACCATGCCATCCCCAGTAGCAAAACGTCTTCGGGCCCACGTCAGCCGCAGCCGTGAGCCCGCCACAGCGGAGGACCTTGTGTACTCAGTAGGATGCCATCATCACCAGTGCCGGCGTGCCATCCCGCCATCCAATGGCCAATACAATCCAATCCAGGGGCGAATCCCCCTTTTCACCCAATTGTTTTTAATAAAGCTATAACAAAGTCCCTTTTTGGGGTGTTTGGAACAACAACTGACAACCCCCCCCCCCCCCCCCTGTTGTCATTGATATTTTGGCAAATGGTGAGACTGAGTCTTAACTGACGTACGCGCCTTCCCTTTCTCTCTCTTCCCCACAGACAGCAAGCTCGGAGCGCTTTACAGCACATAAAAATAATTTTAAAAGGAGAAAAATTTGAACAAAATAAACACGCACTCACTCTTTAAATAAACACCAGTTCGCACCATGTATATAGGCACTGACATTTCTAACACGAAAGTGACACACGCAAACTCCACACGGACAGTGGGTGACACGGCACACCACACACACACCATCACACACACGGCATACACCGACACACACACACACACACACACACACACACACACACACACACACACACACACACACACACACGCACACCTCACGCGGCACACACACATACACACACACACACACACACACATGAACACAAAACCCTCAGTCTGGGTTACCTACCATTTTATGTGAAAATGGGTTCCCATATTTCTATTTATTCTAGGGCTCTGGAGTTGATGCGAATGTTTAGAACTCACCTTATAACTAAGCTCTACAACTTAAAATAAAATAGACATTTTCTAGAAACAGAGCCACTGGATGGAAAAAAAATGGGTTTTTACCCCAAAAGTGGGTGCCTCTTACACAAAACTGGGATTACAGTGAAAATACCTCACTAAAGATACCTTTGGTTGATTTTACTATTATGATTGTTTGAGTGGGGTTGTAAGGGGGTTGGGGGAAGGGGGGGGGGGAGAAGTGTGTGTGGGGTGGGGGGTGGGGGGGGGTTGTGGGGGGGGGGGGAGAGGGGGTCATCACTTTTGGTTTATAGAGCTGCTCAATGCGCTCTTATGAATGAAAGATTTTCATTATCAGTGGAATCAGTAGGTAATTTCAGAGGCGCACACTGAGTTGCACGTCGAACCACTCACAAATACTCATTTGGAGTGCACCAGATGGATCCAGTTGGCAAAGTCCCACATTCCACACTATAGGACAGCTAAGACTGAAAAGCAATCGCGGCGTTTATGGCGCGGTACAAGGTTTAAAACTAAGAAAATGTTGTTTTTAGAAGCGTGTCGGGCAAAAGTTTTTATGAAAACCGTTTTAAAACCTCTTTTAACTCAACTTTTCTTAATGTTAAAAGTGTTTTATTGTACATTACTTAACGTCCCGACAGCAACAAGGCTTTCTCAGGACGTGCCTGCACTGCTTGTGGAAAAACAACAACATACTAAACAGAACATTGAATGTATGTTGCCAGCCGGTCAAATACATTAAATAAACCTAACACATGGGGCCTACATAAAGCTAAGACCATTTAGCAACACACATCCAATATCAAGAGCTACAGGCAGTGCAGACAGTAGGGAGAGTTTTAAAAAAGGCAAATACAGCTGAATGGACAAAGGGCCGACAGAGACACATGCCCCAGAATAGAGAGAAAAACCCACCCTGTGGGGCTGACCAGGGTGCCCCTGGGAAATAAAAAGTAGTTAACCCCACCCAAGTCCCCCAGGGCAGACCCGGGTGGGGTTAAAAGTGTTTTAATTTACAAGCGTGTCGTAACTGATATGCATCTATTCCAACCAACGTATAGTGCTGGATATTTTTCCCATCCTCGCCTTCTCTCTTTGCTCAACACTCGACTTTCCAGTCCTTCCCTGAAACACCCCCAAACGGTCTGCCCTCAACACTCGACTTTCCAGTCCTTCCTTCAAACACCCCCAACCGGGTCTGCCCTGGGGGACTTTTTAGTTCCCAGGGGCACCCTGGTCAGCCCCACAGGGTGGGTTTTTCTCTATATTCCGGGGGCATGTGTTTCTGTCTACCCTTGGCCCATTCACCTGCATTTTCCTTTTTTAAACTCTCCCTACTGTCTGCGCTGCCTGTGGCTCTTGATATTCGATGTGTGTTGCTAAATGGTCTTAGCTTTATTTAGGCCCCATGTTGTAGGTTTTATTTAACGTATTGGACCGGCTGGCGACATACATTCAATATTCTGTTGAGTTTTTGTCACTAGCAGTGCAGGCACGTCCTGAGAAAGTCTTGTTGCTGTCGGGACGTTAAGCAATGTACAATCAATCAACCTTCCTTCAAACGGACAGCATTCACACAAATAATACTTTACTATTACATCAGAAAATGGCCCATCCAAGCCTGCACTCTTTTAACTGCACTAAACGACTGACTGTAGCAGACGACGCATGAAACAAACGACGCTGACTCTGTGACGTCATTTCCATTCAATCAATTTGTGCATACAATCCAAAAGGAGATGCGGCATTGATAACATCGACAAACCTACAAAATAAAGCAACAGGTTCAACCAAAAGGTCGGGCAGGACAAAAGACAACAGCAACCTCACCCAAAGTCTAAACGTCCTCTCTTACAATGCGCACTCATACAATCACTTCACTTCTTAGCAACCGGCGCACGAATATAATTATAGGCTAAGTCAAACTAAAACAGAAGATAGTGGCAGAAAACCCTTTAAAATAGAAACAAACAACGACGTTTCAGATCAAATATTCTTCATCTGACATGAAAACAAACGTAGAAAACGAATAGGCTAAGTCCCTGGTGAACGTATACATGAATCTCAAAGTTGTCATCACCCCGGAAGTACATTACAACTCAACACTTTTTTTTAACAAAACAACCACACCCTCAAATAACAAACCTAATTTTGTAGAAACATCAACAATTTACACCCTGAAACAACAAAATATCAGCTATGAAGTTATTTATAGCTGAGAAGGGTGATGTAATACATGATACACGCTCATTTTCAGGGTTCTGTGTGCACAACACTGGGAGGGACAAGTTTTTAAACACACTACCGGCGTGTCTGTTAAACACAAAAGTGCATGTGTTAACGCCAAAATGAGAAAAACGGATTTTTTTTACTTTTTATGAATCCCGGCTTTACCGCAAGACAATGCAGAAACAACCCTCAGAAAAAGTGGGTGTCTGACTTGGGAACCCAGAATTATACACACCCCCATTTTCCATAAGGATGGTAAAGACAGTCACCCATTTTAGCTCTTTCGTCTACACATACACGGCACACACACACAACACACACACACACACACACACACACACACACACACACGCACACCTCACGCACACACACTGACATACACACACACCGACACACACACACACACACACACACACACACACACACACACACACACACACACACACTACACTCGTGGCACTCCGGCCACACTGGCACACACACTGTGACTGACACACTGACTCACCGGCGGCGGCACACACACAATCTACATACATGGACTACACTAGACATATAACTCATTTAGCCCCGCGACGGCCATGGCCCTACCGGCTGCTTCCCAAATTTTCGGAGGTGTCACTCATGCACCAGTTCAGTGTAGGAGATGGATCGCTGACCAGTGCAGTTGAATCCAATGCGGCCAGATTACTTCCGCGGCCGTACTGAGGCGCCAAGCTAATCTGGCACTACCCTTGAATTATCATGGTCGACCCATCTTCTGCTGTAGTATGTCATATCCGCTGAATAAGGCGGTCAACATTTCCCAGTCCAGCCCGGCAACACATCAGTCCAGACTAAGCAGGCTTATCTTGACTATGCTCAGTCCGGCAGTTGACCTGGAAAAGATGGGTCTTCTAATTTGTTTTTAAAGTCATCAATGTCGAAATACGGTCGGAATGGCGGCAGCACAAATTTACAGATCGTAATTTACACTGTACACTGGGTCGATTGATGCCGGCTGCGCCGTGGCATATGTTCACCGGCTCAACAAAGATTAATATATATATGTAGCGAAATTGACCCTATCAGCGTGAATGACTCTCTAACTACGGAGATCAAAAATCGTCTACGCTATATGTTTCTGTTTTGACGTTTGCCTACGTGAACTTTTTGGGTGCGGGTTTTATTATCACATACACGATATCTGTGGCTCAACTGACATGGGAGTATTGCCACTAACTTTCAACTCAGCGTTGTAAATCGCTCCCAAAATGCGTCGCTTTATCAATCGAACGTTGTTTATGCTGGTAATCTTTGATTTCGCGTGTGTTGGCGGCGGAGATGGGAACGGTATCATACGCACAGGTTTAGGACTGGGTGCATCTGGTCCAGATAGCAAAAAGGAAGGATTGTACTCACCACTAGACGATGTTATCATCCTCAATGCCGGTAACATGAAGGATCGGGTGTATGGGAAAGACAGAGTGTGGATGATCGAATTTTACAACAGCTGGTGTGGACACTGCATCAACTTTGCTCCCGCTTTCAAGACATTTGCCAAAGATTTATTAGGTAAGTATTTTTGTTTTTTCTAAAAACTTTTTTTGTTGTCGGTAGCGTGTTTGGTCGAGTTGATTCCTGCAGGAATCACCTCCTCGACCAAACATACTACTGTCACCATATGCAGGGCTAGAAATTAACTTTTTTCTTTGGGGGCCACCGGGCCCCTTGATTGAAAAATTTGAGGGCCCACAAGCAACTTTCGAGGCCCAACTTTGAAAAATAATGCAAACAAAAAACAAAAGAATTATTGACAATATAATAAGTAGAAAGTACAATTTGTCTGATAATATAAATAAAAACAATTGAATTTCCAATTTTGCTGAGTGATGTCATTTTTATTTGCCTTTTCTTTCACTTTCAAACATTACCAACAAAAAAGGGGGAAAAACACACACACACACATTCAGTGACACACATATATTCCAGTGACTAGTGAGCCTGAAATGGCCATTAAACAAAATAGAAAAAAAATCAAGTGAGTCTCTTGTATAATACTTTTCAGTTTTGTGACTGAGTATTGCACAATACACATCATTAAATTTTTAATATGAGTAACCTAACAAAAAATCTGACCTCAATGCACAAAAGTTCAAAACAAAACCATGAAAGGGAACTAAACTTAACAGTACTCTTCCTGATAAACTAAAGTTAAACAGATTTCGCCTTTTCTTTTTTTTTCAATCATCTATTCATATTACACTTATGTGCACTTGAGTTAACAGAAGTAAACTAAAAATACAATAACAAAAAAGAAAAAAGAAAAAAAAGAACACAATACTATTACTGTGAGTGAGGGCACCGGTGTGGGTTGCTTCCCTTGGCCCAAATACGAAACTGCCGAGTAGAGCTAGCTGTAGCAGACGAATTATTTTGCGGGCCAAGCGGGCCCTTCGTTTTTGAACTTTCCGAGCCCGAAATCAACTTTGCGGGTTTTTGGCCCCGGGCCCCCGCTAATTTCGAGCCCTGATATGCTTTATAATTTACTCATCAATTCAGCCCTCTCCAACCCCCCCCCCCCCCCCCCACCCACACCCCCTTCCCCTACACACACACACACACCTACTTGTATGTATTTTAACGCTGAGAAACCATACCCATTGCTAAACAATATAATTGAAATACTCCAATGCAAGTAACCTTGACCCTATTTTCTGTCCAGAAGGGTTAATCCAAAAAATGTTCCTTGACTTTCCATTACATCATTTTGCACTTAACATGCATCATCAGAACCCACAGTTGCTGAATGAGTTCACTGTTTGTTTTTGTTTTTAAATCTGAGAAATAGCCATGCTGGTGAATAAAAGTTGTAGAGATACCCATTGGAAAATAATTTTTATAAAAAAACCTTCATCATTCATTATTATTATTCTTTGACACTCCGTCCTCTCCCTCTGTCTCACCCACCCACCCAAAAGAATTTTTTTTAAAGTTAAAAACCTGTATAGCATAGGTAATTATTTTAAATGGTCTGAAAAAAAGATTTGAATACTTTTAAAGGGGTGAAAAAAAGGTTTGAATACTTTTAAAGGGGTGGGGCGTAGGTTCATTTATGCTGGGTTAGTGAAAATCAAAGTCCAGGAATATTCGGTGGTAATGGTAGATGGTACATTAACCCTTATCATTCAGAATACAGTAGTGTGTCAAATAAATTTGACTAAAATAGTTCAAGGGTAGTGCCAGCAGCTTGGTGCCTCTAGGCACCAAGCTATTCTAGCACCACCCATGAACTAAAGCCATTGGTCTATTTCCTTATCTGTAAGTACTATAATGTAGCTTGCATATGATATATATATATATATATATATATATATATATATATATATATATATATATATATATATATATATATATATATATTATATATATATATATATATATATATATATATATATATATATATATATATATATATATATATATATATATATATATATATATATTTGAAGCTTTTAGTTTTAGCCTCAGTATGAAATGATATGGGTTAGTGGTTGTCCAAATTTATTGAAGTCCCTATTAAATTTTTTTTAATTTTAATTTTTATTTTTTTGTTGATAGTGACATAGTACTGCAGTCTTGCTATCTGGCATAATATAATAACTATGCTGTAGCTATCGTTTTGCATGTGAAGCCTGGAATCATGATGTTCCACATAATTACCCGTTTCAGGCTGGAGAAGAGTGGTGTCTGTGGGGGCTATTGACTGTGCCAACGAGAAGAACTTGCCGATATGTCGCGAACAGGATATTGGTGGATACCCTGCTATGAAGGTTTGTAAAACTAAAAGGGCTAACCCTTTGACCTTCGTTAGCGGTTTTTGCCATGATTCCTGGAGAAATCATTGCAACAAAAACCACTACCAACTGCCAAAGGGTTAACACATTCACCCCTAAGGCCGCTCCACTTTGGTACCGGTTTCTGGCCACTTTATAAATTTCAAATACAAGCGATCAAAATTTCCGAAACCTCAGTAGCTGAGCTGACCCTTCGCACCATTAATGTGTGTGTGTCACGTGAGTGTGCGTGTTGGGTTCATTTCGGGGCGCTTTGAGCCGATTCGCAGAATTCCGTAAAACGCCTAGATGTAATAACCGGTATTAGTATTAATTATTAAGATGACACTTGGGATAAGGAGCACCGTGCATTTTATGCATCGCTGTTGTCGTTGGTTTACAGGACAACCTTTTGAGACCAGAAGGGGAGGGGGGATGAGCTTGGCGCCTGAAGGAGCCAAGCTCATCTGGCACTACCCTTGAATTATCAGGATCAATCTATCTCCTACAACTGGTACATAGTCGTTAGGCAAAATTTGTGAAATGGAACCTTGGGGCTACCAACAGCAAGAGACACAGATCCTCATGGGGATCTCTTGTTTACATCACTTTGTACCCACGTTCCTTGGATGATCCAACAGCAAGAGACACAGATCCTCATGGGGATCTATGTCTCTTGTTTACATCACTTTGTACCCACGTTCCTTGGATGATCCAACAGCAAGAGACACAGATCCTCATGGGGATCTATGTCTCTTGTTTACATCACTTTGTACCCACGTTCCTAAAAGTGAACATCATCTAACTGCAAGAGACATAGATTCTCATGAGCCCCCACGACTGCGGGGGCTCATGAGGATCTATGTCTCTTGCTGAGACCAGTTTGTATCCATGTTTCTTGGACCGTGTTGGCTTTCGGTCGTTGAATGAACCAAGGTTTATAAAAAACAAAAGTTTCGTACGCACATTGTACGTACAGCGGCAGGAAAGGGGTTACACGATCCTCATGGGGATCTATGTCTCTTGTTTACATCACTTTGTACCCACGTTCCTAAAAGTGAACATCATCTAACTGCAAGAGACATAGATTCTCATGAGCCCCCACGACTGCGGGGGCTCATGAGGATCTATGTCTCTTGCTGAGACCAGTTTGTATCCATGTTTCTTGGACCGTGTTGGCTTTCGGTCGTTGAATGAACCAAGGTTTATAAAAAACAAAGGTTTCGTACGCACATTGTACGTACAGCGGCAGGAAAGGGGTTACACGATCCTCATGGGGATCTATGTCTCTTGTTTACATCACTTTGTACCCACGTTCCTTTGACGGCTCGGACTGTTTGGCGTTGAATTCACAAAGATTTAAAAAATGAAGTCTGCAACAATTGCCAGGGAATGGTTAACCCCCATGTACATGCAGCCACCAGTACTATTTATGGTATACATGTAGGTGGCCAGATACATGAAAGGGTTAACCCATTAATTTTAACCCCAAGTTTGCATTTCCCAAATTTTTGAGGTGTCATCTATGTTCTAGTTGCAGGAGGTTGATCGACCGTAATAATTTAAAGGTAGTGCCAGATTAGCTTGACGCCATCAGGTACCAAGCTAATCTGGCACCACGCTAGCATTGTCATGGAATTATCATGGTCGATCCATCTCGTGCTGTAGTGCGTCAGGGTTGAGTGGGTTAAAGTAACTAAAACATTGTTAAGTCCCATTTTTGTTCTTTTTGTTCTGTTCCTAGCTGTTCCCTCCATATTTCAACGGCAAGGTGGATGCGAGCATCAAAACCATCACAACGCAGGATAAAGTGGAGATGAAGAATGCCATTCTAGACTATATCACAGAGCCGGAGTTTACAATACCAAAGACATGGCCACGTTTACTGCCGTTAAAGTGAGTGAAACTGAAACCAACATCAAGAATATGATGTCATGGGCAATGCCTCCAGTTGAACTAAATACTGTTTTCTTCAACTGGAGGAATTGCCTATGACACTCAGTCGAGTCTGAAAGAGAAACAGAGTTGCAGTATTAGCCCATTACATCCTAAGGTTGATTTTAAAAAAAAAATTGCTTATTGTCCTATGAAGGCTACGTTAGAGATTAGGAGATAGATCAAGCATTTTAGTTCAAGGATGGTGCCAGAATAGCTTGGCGCTTCAGGCACCAAGCTATTCTGGCACCATCCTTGAGCTATCTTAGATTTATTTCAAGCAGTGGGTATATCAGAATGAAAAGGGTTAAATAGCAACTCTGTTTCTCTGTCAGACTCAAGTAACTGAATAAATTCACAGTTTGTGATCAAATTCTCATTTTAAAGTTTCATACCTGTGGTAAAGTTTGTTGAGCCAGCATACTTTTAATTTCTACCTTTTATTTTCGCAGAAACATTGCGGACATTCTAGCGGAGGCCACAGATGATCACAAGTTTGTTGTCCTTGTGTTTGAGGATGAAGATTCTATTGTGGGAAGAGAGGTCCGTTTTTGTTTCTTCTTTTTGATTTATTTATTTGTCAGGGCTGCGATTGATTGCTGCTTTGAGCCCACATATTTTCAGTTCATATGGATCGGTTCAACCACCTTGTGCAAGCAGCCACTGCTACTGTAAACAGTGCATGTATGGTACTGTAAACCGTGCATGTATGGTACTGTAAACAGTGCATGTAGTACTGTAAACCGTGCATGTTTGTTGTCCTTGTGTTTGAGGATGAAGATTCTATTGTGGGAAGAGAGGTCCGTTTTTGTTTCTTCTTTTTGATTTATTTATTTATTAGGGCTGTGATTGATTGCTGCTTTGAGCCCACATATTTTCATTTCATATGGATCGGTTCAACCACCTTGTGCAAGCATGTATGTAAACAGTGCATGTATGGTACTGTAAATCGGGCATGTATGGTACTGTAAACAGTGCATGTAGTACTGTAAACCGTGCATGTATGGTACCATAAACAGTGCATGTATGGTACTGTAAAAACTGTGTATGTATGGTACTGTAAACCGTGCATGTATGGTAATGTAAACAGTGCATGTATAATACTGTAAACCGTGCATGTATGGTACTGTAAATGGTGCATGTATGGTACTGTAAACAGTGCATGTATGGTACTGTAAATGGTGCATGTATGGTGCTGTAAACAGTGCATGTTATAATAATAATGGGCCTCTGTCGGTTTGAATCGACCATAGAAAATGCATCCTAGTTGTTCTGATCTGATTGCCTGCTCAGCTGGATTTTCGCCGTGAGATGGCCTTAGTTGCCTGCTTGGTGTTAAACCCACATAACTGACTGCTCAGCTGGATTTGAAGCAGCATCTTTGGTAACTGTAGAGGCCAATGCGGGAGTCGCAGTCCCTGCTGCAAAAGTCACAAATGTACGCGATCGCTGGTCTGATGGAGTTTTTCTGTGTGCCCGCTTGTCTGCTGCTGCTTTCGACATTTTATCTTCCCCTGACTTGAGGTGTTGGTGGAGGATACTTCTCCACTTTGCACGATCATCCGCAAGGCGTTCCCAGGACCCAGTGTCAATGTCCAGTGCTCTCATATCCCACTTGCAGACATCTATAAATTGTAGCTTTGGGGCGACCAGTTTTTCTTCTCCCAGCTGCCAGTTCTCCGTAGAGGGTGTCTTTTGGGATGTCTGAGTAGGGTGTACATGCTAGAAAGGCCAATGCGTGACAGGACTTCGCTGTTGGTCACTCTATCTTGCCAAGATGCCAAGATATGCCCAGGATACGGCAGATGCTTCTCAGGTGGAAGGTGTTGAGTCTTCTCTCCTGTCTAGCATATGTGGTCCATGTCTCACTGCCATGATATAGCAGTGTGCTGATGACGCAGGCGTTGTACACAGCCATCTTTGTTTTCACAGGCAGCTTGGGATTTGTCCACACTCAAGTTGTGAGGCGTGCAAGAGTTGCAGCAGCCTTCCCGATTCTCATGTCGATCTCAATGTCCAGAGAGAGATTATCAGTGAGGGTAGACCTAAGGTACGTAAACTGGTGGATGACGTCGAGCTCGTAGTTGTCAATGGTGATGCATGGCAGTGTCTCTGTGTTTAGTCCCATGACGTTCATCTTCTTTAGACTGATAGTCAGTCCGAAATCCTTGCAAGCCTGGGAGAATAGGTCCATCAGTGACTGCAGTTCCCACTGGGTATGAGTTAAAACTGCTGCATCGTCAGCGAACAACATGTCTGTGATGAGGGCTTCGCGTAAACAGTGCATGTATGGTATTGTAAACCATGCATGTATGGTACTGGAAACCGTGCATGTATGGTACAGGAAACCGTGCATGTATGGTACTGGAAACAGTGGCATGTATGGTACTGGAAACTGTGCTTGTATGGTCCTGGAAACAGTGCATGTATGGTACTGGAAACCGTGCTTGTATGGTACCGGAAACCGTGCATGTATGGTACTGAAAAACTGTGCATGTACAGTACTGGAAACCATGCATGTACGGTACTAGAAACCGTGCATGTACGGTACTGGAAACTGTGCATGTTCTGTACTGGAAACCACACATGTATGGTACTGGAAACCGCACATGTACGGTACAGGAAACCACACACATGTATGGTACTGGAAACCGTGCATGTACGGTACTGGAAATCGTGCATGTACGGTACTGGAAACCGCGCATGTACAGTACTGGAAACTGCACATGTATGGTACTGTAAACCACATGTACGGTACTGTAAAATGAGCATGCATGGTACTGAAAACCGTGCATGTACGGTTCTTGTTGCTGTCGGGATGTTAAGCAATGTACAACCTGTACAACCCAGTTCTGTAAACAGTGCATGTATGGTACTGGAAAACGTGCATGTATGGTACTGTACTGGGTATGTGTCAAAACTGTTGCATTGTCAGCTAACAACATGTCCCTGATGAGGGCTTCACATAAACAGTGCATGTATGGTACTGTAAACCGTGCATGTCTGGTACTGTAAACCGTGCATGTATGGTACTGTAAACCGTGCATGTATGGTACTGTAAACCGTGCATGTATGGTACTGGAAACTGTGCATATATGGTACTGGAATCCATGCATGTATCATAATGTATGGTACTAGAAACCGTGCATGTATGCTACTGGAAACAGTGCATGTATGGTACTGGAAACTATGCATGTATGGTACTGGAAACCGTGCATGTATGGTACTGTGAACCGTACTTGTATGGTACTGGAAACCATGCATGTATGGTACCAGAAACAGTGCATGTATGGTACTGGAAACCATTCATGTACAGTACTGGAAACCGTGCATGTACGGTACTGGAAACAGTGCATGTATGGTACTGGAAACTGTGCATGTATGGTACTGGAAACCGCACATGTATGGTACTGGAAACTGTGCATGTACGGTACTGGAAATCGTGCATGTATGGTACTGGAAACTGTGCATGTACGGTACTGGAAACCACACATGTACGGTACTGGAAACTGTGCATATACGGTACTGGAAACTGCGCATGTACAGTACTGGAAACTGTGCATGTACAGTACTGTAAACTGTGCATGTACGGTACTGGAAACCTTGCATGTACGGTTCTGTAACAGTGCATGTATGATACTGGAAACCATGCATGTATGGTACTGGGAACCGTGCGTGTATGGTACTGGAAACAGTGCATGTATGGTACTGTAAACCATGCACGTATGGTACTGTAAACCGTGCATGCAGAAAGGGGTAAACCCTTTGGCTGTCAGTAGAAGTTTTTGTCGCGATGATTCCAGCAGGGATCATCGCGACAAAAACGGCTCCTCTCTTCAGACTTACACATTTCATTTTTTCTCTGAATTTGCATTGCAGGTATTGGTGATTTGATAGTGAAAATTGTGCCGCATTTAATTTAGTGATTAAATCATATCTTATTAATGTGTGTTCAAGGAAGAAGATATCTTATTAATGTGATTCTGTCCAATTTTTTACGCTAACATTTGTGATACTTTGTTATATTATGTTTATTTAATCTTATTTAACCCCATAGCTGCATTTCTAACATTGTGGAGGTATTGCCTAATGGCTGAAGGAGATTCATTGACCATGATAATTCGAGGGTAGTGCCCGATGAGTTTGGCGCCTTCTGCTCATCTGGCACTGCTCTCGAATTATCACGGCCAATACATCTCCTGCTGTAGGTCGTTGGGGCTAAATGGGTTAGTTTCAGCAGGCAAAGACAAATATCCTTTTATGAACAATAAATATACTGCATCTTGAATCTGTTAAATGGGTTAGTTTCAGCAGGCAAAGACAAATATCCTTTTATGGACAATAAATATACTGCATCTTGAATCTGTTCCACGATGATGCGCGATGGTCCGCCTGATCAAGAGCAGCTACGATGGCATGACATGTCGCGTGATCCATGAAGGGCAGTTCACCAGGGAGCTCCAGGTCAGAACTGGTGTCAGGCAGGGGTGTCTGCTGTCTCCGTTCCTCTTCCTACTGGCCATAGACTGGGTCATGAAGATGACCACAGAGCACAGACGAAGTGGAATACAGTGGACACTGTGGACACAGCTTGACGACCTCGATTTTGCAGACGACTTGGCATTACTGTCCCACACTCATCAACAAATGCAGGACAAGACCACGAGGCTTGCTGACATCTCGTCCCAAGTGGGCCTCACCATTCACAAACAGAAAACAAAGACAATGAGGCTGAACGCAACCAGGGAGGAACCAGTCTTGCTTGCTGGCACCCCGTTGGAGGAGGTGGAGTCCTTCACCTATCTCGGGAGCATCATAGACAAAAAAGGCGGCACTGATGCAGATGTCAGAGCACGAATCGGTAAAGCCAGAGCAGCCTTTCTCCAGTTGAAAAAAGTGTGGAGTTCCAGAGAGCTGTCACAACACACCAAAGTCCGGATTTTCAACTCCAATGTAAAAGCAGTTCTCCTATATGGAGCAGAGACTTGGAGATTGACAAAAACCACAGTCAACAGAGTACAGACCTTCATGAACAGTTGCCTTAGAAGAATTTTGAAAATCCACTGGCCAGAGAAGATCAGCAACGTCAGACTCTGGGAGAGAACAGAGCAGATAACAGCAGAGAATGAAATTGGGCGACGAAGATGGGGATGGATCGGTCACAGTCTGAGAAAGCCAGCTTCCAGTATCACTAGGCAGGCATTGTCATGGAACCCCCAGGGAAAGAGGAAAAGAGGTAGGCCGAGAAACTCCTGGCGTCGAGACCTCCAAGCAGACATCAAGAGACTGGGAACCACCTGGAGTAGAATCGAAGGAGAAGCACAGGACAGGAGTTGCTGGAGGTCTCTTGTCGACGGCCTATACCCGGGTAGGGGTGACAGGCGTAAGTAAGTAAGTAAGTAAGTAAGTAAGTAATCTTGAATCTGTTCACAACAGTGTCCTGTTTCGTGACAATATTTTTACAGGTAATTCTGGATTTGGTGGACTACCCCAGTATTCTGGTGCGATCAATGTTAAAGGCAGACGTGCAGAAATTTGGCATCATCAAATACCCCTCTCTCTACATCATTAACAAGGACAGCTCCTTTAAACACTTAGCCAGGTGAGTGTTGTGCAGCCTGCTCCATGCAATGTTGGTGCAGGGATGCAATTAGACATTTCCGCAGATGGGTTAGATGTCCTAGGTTTGCCGACATGAAGAGACATAATGTCCGCCATATTAGAGTTATTGGAAACACTTCAGTGTTTCCGATGACTCGAATAATGTTGCATTTCTTTTGCTCATCAGTAAAGTAGGTATACACATAAGATAGTGTTTCTTGAGTGGTCACTGCATGCAATGCAACTTAGTATGCTCATGTGCTATGTAAAATATGAAGTCAAAGTCAGCAGAAAAGTGATCGGACATAGGCAGCTTTGAGGCATTTATAATAGGACATTTGACCTACTGGCACCAACATTAACCCATCCAGCCCCGGCACCCTACAGCAGAAGATGGATCACCGTGATATTTCAAGGGTAGTGCCAGATTAGCTTGGTGCCATCAGGCACCAAGCTAATCTGGCACTACCCTTAAATTATCATGGTCGATCCATCTTCTGAAACTGGTTCATAGTTGTGAAGTGACACTTGTCAAATATAGAAAATGTGGCCTTGGGGTTAAATGGGTTAATCAGACATTTTAGCCCTGCGATCGGACTTTGACTGATGTCCGATGCCTAGTTCAGAACTGACGCTGTGAACAGGACCGGAAATGTGCATTGGTCTCCAATTTGGGACTTTTCGGCTTGAGGCCGTAAGCAGAATATCCTTGGGCCGACGTCGTCTACAGTGGGCCAGCACACAGCTGTGCACGGGCCCAGTGTGACAGACGTTGGCTCAAGGATCTTTTGCTTACTGCGAAAGCTGTAGCATCCAAAATCAGAGACCAACACTTTTCTGGGTAGATGTGTTTGCAGAAATTGTTTTGCGGTGTATGGTATGTACACCAGAGTTGTAGCGAACATTGTGATCATGTGACAGTTGTCACACAGCTCCTGGACACTCCCTGATGTGTCCACATTTATTGCAAAGCTAGTTAACCCTTTGCATGTTGGTAGTGGTTTTAGTCGCGATGATTCCTACTGGAATCATCGTTACTAGAACTGCTACTGACACACAAAGGGTTAACTTAAGACTCCCCAACAGCCTTGATGAGCTTTGTGACAATTTGTTGCAAAGCTTGTGGAGGCACAGTATTATTAACCTGTTTGACCCCACGGCCACATTTCCTATATTTTGGAGGTGTTGCCTAATGACAATGAACCAGTTGCAGGAGATAGTTCAACCATGATAATTCAAGGGTAGTGCCAGATTAGCTTGGCACCTAATGGTGCCAAGCTAATCTAGCACTCCCCTTGAGTTATCATGGTCGATCTATCTCCTGCTGGAGTGCATTAGGGTTAAATCGGTTAATTAGCTTTCTTTATGCCATTTCAGTCATAGTGTTCCAGGCCTGCATCAGCATGGAAGAACTATCAAGAGGCTTATCATCATCATTATCATCGTCTTATTATCATTGAAAATTATTATTAACACATTTGCCAACATTTGTCCATGGTAGATTTAAGAAATACTGCTGATAATATTTTTTCTTCAGTGGGACAGGAATGATAGACTCGGACAGACATCGGTTTGTGGACACCTTATTGTCTATGATCGGTATGTTCGACCACAACGGAAAACGTCTGCAGTTGCCGTCAGAAAGAGCTGGCAACAAAGATGGTGTTGTCCTCTTTCAGCAGGAAAATGGAAAAGAAAAAAGTGATGCTGTGAATTCTCACAGGTAAAGTTTGCTTGTTTTTGGGGTTTGTTTTGGTCAGTTATAATGGTGTTTTAAAGTTGAGAAACAAATGCTTGTTTAACTGTTCAGTCCGTCTGGACCAGTAGCAACTGTTTTGAGCAACAACAAAAAAAGCAGTCTTAACCCTTATCATTCGGAATACGCCAGTGTGTGAAATAAGTTTGACTAAAATAGTTCAAGGGTAGTGCCAGAATACCTTGGTGCCTCTAGGTGCCAAATTATTCTGGCACCACCCTTGAATTAAACTAAGCCACTGGTCTATATGCTTATATGTAAGTACTGTAATGTAGCTTGCATATGGCAGTGTGCAAATTTGAAGCTTTTAGCCTCAGTATGATATGGGTTGACTCGTTCAGTGTCAGCTGATGCAGACAGTGTTCCCGCAATCTTCGTTAATTCAAGACCACAAAAAGCCTAGACATCCTAGGAACATGGTTTCAAGCGGTGTCAGCAAGAGGTATAGATCCTCATGAGCCCCCGCAACTGCGGGGGCTCATGAGGATCTATACCTCTTGCAGCTGGGTGGTGCTCACATTTTCTTGGCACTGAATGGATTATAAGACAAGTTCTTTCTGTAGTCTACATATATATATAAGCCTTGAAGGGCAAGATTTTGTCACTTGCCATCCTGATACACTGTTGCTTCAAATAAATTTGACTAAGACTGTTCAATAATAATAATTATAATAATGAATAGTTCTTGTATAGCGCTGTTCTCCAGGAAAACACTGGACTCACTGCACATGCACAACAGCACACCCTCTCTCTCAGACACACGCACAATTATACACTACTTTTACCCACCCCATCCCTTCCCAACACCTTACATTCACTTCCCTCCAGAATCAGAATAAAAGGCAGTCAGCAGCTAGCTAAAGGTGAGCTAAATGTTAAATGCCAGACAGAAAAGAAACGTCTTTAAGTGAGCTTTGAACTGTGACAATGTGGGCAGATTCCACATTTCAGTTGGCAGCGAGTTCCACACACTTGGGGCTAAAAAGGTGAAAGAATGCTCCCCGACAGTTTTCATGTTAAGCTGCAGGATTTTAAAAGTTTTTCACTCGAGGAACGGAGGGTACGTGATTGCCGATAAACAGCTTGGCAGAAAGGTACAGCGGGAGAGATCCGTCAAAATGCCGATAGGCAAAAATTGCAATTTTGTACTGGCAGCGGAATTTCACAGGCGGCCAGTGCAGCTGCTTCAGCAGAGGCGTAACATGATCTCTCTTTCGTTTCTTCAAGATGAGACGCGCTGCATTGTTCTAAATCATCTGCAAGCGTGAAATCTGGTCTGCCGGTAACCCTGCCAGTACAGAATTGAAATAATCGAGCCTGGACGTAATGAATGCATTTACAAGTCTTGAAGCCACACTTTCTGTTAGATACGGTCTGAGGGAAGAGATTCTGCGCAACTCAAGGAAACCAACCTGGCAGATGCTACTGATATGATCATGCATGGAGAGCGCCAAGCTATTCTGGCACCACCCTTGAACTAGAATGGTTGATTTATATCTTAATATGTAATGTAGCTTTCATAGGACAATATGCAAATTGTAAAAAAATTCAGCCTCAGGATGTAATTAAATGGTTTAAAAAACATCATGTAGGTCGCTACAGCCATGTGTTTCTGACGTCTGTCCAATGACCTTGTACGCACAGTTCCTTGTAGGCACGCCAGTACATAATTAACTCGTGTTTATGTCCTATTTTGATCTTTTTTTCATTTTGCCAGTTTTGGCGTGCACATGCAAGACCTGGAATCTGCGCTGCATTACAGCCTCCGCCAAGAGGTGTCCATCTGCAAAACCATTGACGGTGAAAAACTGGAAGCACTGCGCAACTTCATCTCTGTTCTTGCCAAGGTACTACATGCACTACTGCCGATTGGACAGTTAAAAATTATTCATTTTTAGTGACAGTTTTCGTCAGCAAATAAATAGATAGTGTAGTCTTCAGTTAACCCATTTAGCCCCAGCACCCTACAGCAGGAGATGGATCGACCATGATAATTCAAGGGTAGTGCCAGATTAGCTTGGCGCTGTCAGGCGCCAAGCTAATCTGGCAAAACCCTTGAATTATCATGGTCGATTCATCTGCAGCAACTGATACATGGTCACTAGGTGGGCGACACCTCTAAAATTGTATAAATGCGGCCTTGGGGTTAAATGGGTTACCCTGACGCTAGAGTCAAACGGAAACTATATGACCAACAATGAAAAAAAGCCCTGCCTCATGTTTGCGTGCCGGTCTAAAATCGCAGACAACCGGCGCACATTTCTGTTACATGCCGTGACGAGGCTTGTTTTCCCCCCTTTGCAGTATTTTCCTGGGCGCGGTGAGGTGATGCGGTTTCTGTGGATCCTGTCGAGCCAACTCAGCGAGGGGGCAGCTTCGCTGACAGGGGAAAGCTGGATGGAGCTAATCGACTCCGCGCAGGTGATTCTGTCATTAGAGCAGCCTTGCTTTTTCGCTCAGACCAGATTGGCAACCTTTTTAGAAGAGCGTACAGTGGGACCTGTCTTGCACGATCACTCTTTTGAGAGGTCACCTGTCATTAAAGACTCGCATTTAACCCATTTAGCCCTAGGTCCCTGCAGCAGGAGATGGATTGACCATGATAATTCAAGGGTAGTGCCAGATGAGCTTGGCGCATTCAGGCACCAAGCTCATCTGGCACTACCCTTGAATTATCATGATCAGTCCATCTCCTACAACTGGTACATTGTCGTTAGACAACGCCTCCAAAAGTTTGGAAATGCGGATGCGCGGTTAAGAGGGTTAACCTATATCATCCTGAGGCTGATATTTAAAGAACTTGCTTATTGTCCAGATTACAAGATAGATCAACCATTTTAGTTCAAGGGTGGTGCCAGAATAGCTTGGCGCCTGAGGCACCCAGCTATTCTGGCATCACCCTTGAACTATCATAGTCAAATTTATTTCAAGCAACAGTGTATTAGGATGAAAAGGGTTAAGTGGCGGAATCCACCTAAACGATGGTCCTTAATGACAGATTCCACATTTTGCCCCTTGAGATTGCTCAAAACAGTTTCTGATGTACAGGTCGACCTCAGTTCAGTGTGGTGCCTTAGAGCCATGAAGCCAGCCTGCGAAATTCTTGTCAACAGCATCACAGAAATCATTTGGAGGGGGGGAGGTGGGGGGGGGGGTGTTCTCGTTTCTTCACAATAGGTGGGCCGTGCATTTGTGTGACCCACTTTTTATCAAGAAACATGATGTACACAAACAGGCATGTACCAGAGATTGTCCTGCAAAAGAAATGTGACAGTATTGGAATCATCGTTAACACTTTAGTGTTTTGGATGATTCCAAAAATGTCACATTTCTTTTGCTCTCAGTATATTTTATGAAGGACAGCTTCACATTTTTTTAAAACCGTGGGGCTCAATGCTTAAACACAAGTCCCTTGTAAGAAATTCCCTATTGGAATAAATTCCTTCTTTTTATTTCAGAGCAAAGAGGCGTTTTTACCTGAGCGAGTGAAGTGGGTGTGTTGCCAGGGAAGCCATCCTCGTTACCGTGGTTACCCGTGTAGTATGTGGACGCTTTTTCACGTTCTGACAGTGGCGGCATATGAGAAGATGGGCGGTAAGTTGTATCGAATGTATGAGACTGGAGATGGGCAGGGTGGCATTTCCGCTACAGTTAGCTTGTCCGTTCTGCTGTTTCTGAATTGACACTCAGAGGTGGCAAATAGGCTCAAGGTTTGCGGTTAACCCATTACATCATGAGGCTGATTTGTTAAAATTTGGTTATTGTCCTATGAAGGCTACTTTACAGATTAGGAGATAGATTAACCATTTTAGTTCAAGGGTGGTGCCAGAATAGCTTGGCGCCTAAGGCGCCAAGCTATTCTGGCACCACCCTTGAACTATTATAGTCAAACTTATTTCAAGCAATAGTGTCTCAGAATGAAAAGGGTTAATGTTATGCATGACAAGAGGATGGATGATGTATGAAACCTGCCATCCCTTTTAAACCCTTTGTATGCAGTCACACAGACGGGAGGGAGGTATTAACCCATTCAACCCTGAGGCACTACAGCAGGAGATGGGTCGACCATGATAATTCAAGGGCAGTGCCAGATTAGCTTGGCGCCTTCAGGCGCCAAGCTAATTTGGCACTGCCCTTGAATTATCATGGTCGACCCATCTCCTGCAACTGGCGCATAGTCATTAGATGACACCTCCCAAATTTGGAAAATACGGCCGTCGGGCTGAATGAGTTAAGGGCTATAAAGCACCCTGCTTTGTGAAGGAAAATCCCAAGAAAGAAAGAAGCACGCTTAGAAAGGACAAGTACAGCACAGTCGCGCTTGTCCTTTGTTAACGTTATTTTTCTTCTTGGGATTTTCTTTGCATTCTACATGCTGACAGTCACTGCGTTAGTCTGTAAGTCCTGCTTTGTGGCCTGTTAACCCATTTAGCCCCAATGCCCTGCAGCAGGAGATGGATTGATCATGATAATTCGAGGGTAGTGCCAGGTGAGTTTGGCGCCTAAAGGCGCCTAGCCTGCCTGGCACTCCACTTGAATTGTGATGGTGGATCCACCTCCTACAACTGGTACATAGTTGTTAGATAACACCTGCAAATTGGTGCGGCCTGAGGGGGTTGTATGGGTTAATGGTGTATTTGGAGCCCTGAGCTTGCGTCCTCATTCAAGACTGGTCCTGATACAGCAGTGAACGCCCAAGAAGTGCTGCACAACTGTGAACTTGTTCCATTCCTTAACTCTTTGGCTATTGGTAGCGGTTTTTGTATCAAAGATTCCAACAGGAATCATCTCGGCAAAAACCATTGCTGTGATCCAAAGGGTTAACCCCTCTTGTGCATGCAGCCTCTGGCACTGTACACATGCATGCACACAGGGGTTAACCCTTTTAGCCTCAAGGTCCCATTTCTCAAGTTTTGGAGATGTTTCCTAAGGACTATGTACTGGTTGCAGGAGATGGATTGACCATGATAATTCAAGGGTAGTGCCAGATTAGCTTGGCGCCTTTGAATTATCATGGTCAATCCATCTCCTGCAATAGGGACTTGGGGCTAAAAGGGTTAAACAGTTTTCTTTTACAGCAGTGAATGCTCAAGAGGTGCCGCAGGCCATCAGGGGATACATGAAGCACTTCTTCGGCTGTCATGAGTGCTCGCAGAATTTCCTGAAAATGGCGGAAAACCTGGAGCAGGAGATCCACCGACCCATGGAGGCCGTCATGTGGCTGTGGCGCTCTCACAACAAGGCCAACAAACGTCTGCATAGCGACATCTCTGAGGATCCTGACCACCCCAAAGTCCAGTTTCCATCTGTTAAAGACTGTCAGCAATGCCACATCGAGGACAAGTCTGACTCAGCGGTAGATCCAGAACAGGAACCTAAGTGGGACGAGAAAGCGGTGGAGTTCTTTTTGTTGAAGTACTACGGCAAGGATAACATCGTCAAGGATGCGACGGGTGGCTATTCCGTGACGTCAAGTGAGCAGGTGAGAGAACGAGGGGACAAGGAAATGGACTGGTGGGAGAAGAAGCAAGAAGAAGTAGATCTCGAACAGATTCGCAGATTCCAAAAGGAGAAAAGGAAACAACGCCTCAAACAGCAGAAACAGCCTTTGGACGATTCAGGCAAAACTAAAACTGATGTCCATGCGCATCCTGACACAAGAGGGGCCCATGCAAGTAAATTATTCAGAAGAGAAGTGTTAGATCCATTAGGCAAGTATGAAGAGACAGATCAAGATAGCACAAGAAAAATCAGATATGGGTGGGGGTGGACATTCAGTGATGTGGACATAGGGGTTTGCTTGGCATTTTACGTTTGCTGCGCAGCAATCATTTTGTTTCTGTATTACCACTTCCTTGTGCAAAAACGCTACAGGGTTCCCTGTATGAATTATTTCCCAGTGTGAGTGAGATTGTAACCCCATCACTGCCGATTAAGAAGTGGACACGGTCCAACTGCAAGAGACATAGATCCTCATGAGCCCCCCGCAGTTGCAGGGGGTCATGAGAATCAACGCCTCTTGCTGATGCCACTTTGCATCTGTGATCTGCAGACAAATGTGGTTCTTTGACCCTAAATTATTAAGCCCATTTAGCCCTGGCGCCTTACAGCAGGAGATGTCTTGACCATGATAAATCAAGGGTAGCGCCAGATTAGCTTGGCGCCTTCAGGCGCCAAGCTAATCTGGCACTACCCTTGATTTATCATGGTCAAGCCATCTCCTGCAAAAGGTACATAGTCGTTGAGTAACACTTCCACAATTTGAGAAGTGCACCCGTGGGGCTTGGGCTAACAGAGTTTAGAAACACAATCTGCCACTACTAGCAGTCAAGGGGTTAATGCTACCATTTGTTGAAGGTGCTGGGTCACTGCGATTAACTACGCGAGAAACACTTGACACAGCAAAGCCTGTGTTGAGCAAACAGCCTTATGCAAGAACACCTGTCGTTACAGACCATCATTCAGGTGGCTGTAGCGGGCCTGAATGATGGTCTTTAATGACAGGTGACACATTTTTGCCATTCAACACTTCTCTTTCAAGACCACTTATATTTCTTTTACGAAGGTTGTTGCTTAACTCATTCAGCCCTGACGCACTACAGCAGGAGATGGGTCGGCCATGATAATTTAAGGGTAGTGCCAGATTAGCTTCGTGCCTGTTGGCGCCAAGCTAATCTGGCACTACTCTTGAATTATCATGCCGCCGTGAGATGGCCTTAGTTGCCTGCTCGGCGTTAAACCCAAATAACTAACTAACTGACTTGAATTATCATGGTCGATTCATCTCCTGCAACAGGTGCATAGTCGTTTGATGAGGCCTCCCAAATTTGGGAAATATGTGCGTTGGGCTGAATGAGTTAAAGCTGAGGTTCAGTCTTTGTTTTCTCAAAACACATTACCGATGGTATTACACTTAGGAAATGGCTCTTAGCTAGCCTAATTTTAGCCAAATTTGGTTGTGTCCGTATCCGGTATCGTTGGCAGGAGTGGGGCGCCATAGAATAGGCCACCGCCAGAATAGCCTCCCCTTCTTCCCATCCGGTGCAAAATACCCGTCATACCCCAGTTTAGTTCTTAGCTGGCCGAGTTCGGTTGTGTTCGCTTCGAGCTCCGTTCTGAATTAACCGGTCGTTTTCGACTTTGGATGCACTTGCTTCTGCACTCAACGACTACTAGTCTTCGCCTGTGTCTTTTCTTCACCGAGCCTGGCGGTTCTGGTGGCGGGAACTTTGCAGTGGGGACTGAGCCTTGCCTTAGCGCGGCTTCGACTTGCTGCCGGCCGGTCGGACTTAGCGGCGAGCTGCCGTTTGGCGTCGGGGTCTTCGCTTCGCTGGAGAGACGTGGGTTGACTCCTTTCCTGATATGGACAGATACAAGGTTCGTACCTGCACCAGGTGTCGTGATTTCCAGTGGCCCTCGGACGAGCACCAGTTTTGCCTACCCTGCTCCGGTTGTGATTCAACCCATACCTGTGAGGTCTGCGCCTCATGGCCGGAGGAAGAGTGGTCAGACCTGTGGCGCTTTTACTGCAGGGAACGTCCGAGGCCTATACAAGACCGGCCGACCGTGACGACCAACGATAAGGAGAGAACCAAGTCAGTAACAGGGACTTCGTTGTCCCGCAGAGACCATTCCAGGCCTAGCAGAAGTAACCTGACTGAGACGACCGGAGGTCCGAAGGTGGGACCCATGTCAGTAATAGGGACTTCGTTGTCCCGCAGAGACCATTCCAGGCCTAGCGGAAGTAACCTGACTGAGACGACCGGAGGTCCGAAGGTGGGACCCATGTCAGTAATAGGGACTTCGTTGTCCCGCAGAGACCATTCCAGGCCTGGCAGTAGTAACCTGGCAGAGACGACCGAATATAAGAAGGTGGGTGCCAAGTCCGGAACAGAGACTTTGTTGCCCCACGGAGAACGTACGAAGCCTGCCAGAGAGCGCCTGTCAGAGAAGTCTAGAGGTTACACAGGGACTTCGTTGTCCCGCAGAGACCATAGGTCACCTCCGAGAGTTCGCTCCTTAGAGGCGACCACGGGCACAAATGGAGGACCCAGGTCAGGGCCTATGCCTGTGACGAACATGTTGCCGGAGCCTGGAAGTTCGTCAGCGGCTGAGTTGACTGACAATCCGTTAGTGCAAGAAGCGGCAACCAGTGATAATGCCGCAGGGGTGGCGGCACTTGGCGATTCCACGACGCTACCAGCCCTCGCTCGGTCGGAAGATCGCAGGCTCGACAAGTATAAGCGCCTGCGGGAGGGACGGCTGTCGGGGACACTGGTCCATGACGAGCAGCGGGACTCGACCTCGAGTGCGGCCTTGGATGTCAACTGGCCGCAGGATAGAGCGGACAAGCGTCGCACAGAAAGATTGCCGCCTTGCCGAGTCTCAGGCCCCTGGGGGGCGGGCAAGCCGGCTTCGAACACGCACCCTTCCTCCAGATCACAGGTTAGAGGGGATACTTCTGTTTCTCCCTGCCGGACGCGGGACCACAGCCCACGCGTCAGATACAGTTTGGAAAGATGACGTTCGACCTCACATAGGGATCCTGTTCGCCGCTTTCGTTCTAGAGAGATGAGCTCCTCGGACTCGAGTTACTACCCCTTACCACGCGGAGACACTCAAAGGATAACGAGTCCGGGACGACGAACCAGTAGGGCGGGCTCTTACCGTCATGTTAGCCCTCATTCCTTTCGTCCTCACGCCTCGCGGGACCCCCCTTCCAGGCGACGCTCAGCGACGCGGACGAGACCAGACTTACGTCGGTCCCGGCGTACCTCGCACAGTTCCCGCTCTTCGCGTCACAGCCGCTCGCCGCGGGTTCACCGTGTTCCCAGAAGGTCACCTTCTACACTCGCTGGAAGACAACCTCTTCCCACCATGGCTTCTTCGCCGCGGCACTCCACGACACCTCATGCACCCGTGGATTCCGTGAAGGCCTCGGACAAGCTGGGAATCACCGCTCGCGTTGTGGATTCCGTCAGCCTGACTCCGGGAGACTCAGTGTCCGCCTGGCTGGATGCCGCGCCGAGCCTTCGCTCGACTTCTCCGGAAGAAGCGGATTTTCCCCCAGCGCCTCTCGGACACAGAACGGAGACCATGCGTGCCTTAGACGAAGCTGCGCGGCTTATTGCGGCTACCTTACCGGCGGAAGACTGCCCTCCTTCTCCACCGGTTAAGAAGAGAGCCTCGGCTTTTGTGGACGCGGAGCTCCATGCCAAGCGTTTCAAGTCTCTACCTCAACCTCCTGGTTTTCGGGACATCCGGGATGCCCTGTCGGCTCATCTACTTCAGGGATCACTTGGAGATACGGGATTCTTCTCCGACCACAAGTGGCCGGCGGACCTGATGATAGCTTTCCAGCAGAAGTGGTACGCAGGACATTCTCAGGCCTTCGCTTGTCCCCTGCCGGCGCTGGATCCTTCAGCGATTTCCTGTGCGAGCCTTTCTCGACAAAAAGAAAAATCGGTCTTCCCCCCTGGGCTGACTAAGACGGCGACACTCATCCGCAATGCGCTAGCTTCGGCAGGGTTTTTGGACTTGGCGACTCAGGCTATAGTTCGACGGGTGGAGGAGGCTTGGAACCCGACCATCGCCCCTCTCTTGACCGACATCTTAGCCTTGACCGTGTCTTGCAACCGGGCAGCCTACCACACCTCGGTCAACGCGATGACGGCGGCGGCAAATTGCGACCTCATGCGGCGAGATGCTGTGTTACAAGCCTGCTCACTACCGTCGGAGATCAAGAACCAGCTGCGTCGGGCCCCGCTTGGCAACGAGCTCCTCTTCGGCCCTCATTGGCAGTCAGTTAAGGAATCGAGCAAGGATTTATGGCCCACCAGGCTCGCCCAACCCCGCTTTCCTCCAGCCCGCGGGTCGAGGCTTGCGGTCTGCCAGACCCATCGTCCGCCCCTTTACCACTCGTGGACGTCTTCCCCCCCCGCCAACCGGCCTTTGGCCGTCCCCGCCGACCTAACCCCGGCCCCACAGACGCCACCGTCCCCGCCCCTGCTTGGCCTCGACCTGCCCGACGTCCCTTCGGGCGGGGTAGGGCCCGCTGACTTCACTCCGACCACGCCTCCCCCGACCGCTTCCGGGTCTCCCGTCGGCGGGAGGTTAGCTCTTCACAGCGACGCTTGGACCTCGCTGTTTCCCGACGACCCGTGGATTCTGTCGACAGTTTGCCAAGGACTACAACTGTCGTTCCGCTCACCCCCACCACTGCGCCGGTCTCCACTTTGGACGTCGATGCCGGTCGATTCGCTCAGAGCCGAGGCACTAGGCAACGACGAGGTGGCCGCACTACTCCAGAAGAACGCCACAGAGGTAGTCAGACGCCACGACTCTCCGGCCTTCTACAGTCGTCTGTTTGTGGTTCCCAAGCCGGGGGGGCAAGTGGCGTCCGGTCATCGACCTCTCCGCCCTGAACAAGTTCCTCATCGCCCCCCCCGTTCCGGATGGAAACCGCCCGAGCCCTGCGTTCCGCGGTGCAACCGTTCGATTTCGCCATCAGCCTCGACCTCTCAGACGCCTATCTACATGTTCCCATGCACCCGGCGTCCAGACGCTTCCTTCGGTTCGCCTTTGCCGGAATCGTCTACCAATTCCGCGCTCTACCCTTCGGTCTCAACCTCAGCCCGTGGGTGTTCACCAGGATCATGGACGCTGTCGTCGCCAGGGCCAGAAGGACGAGCTCAAGCCCTACGTCCAACTACCTCGACGATCTCCTTCTACGAAACCAGGTGGACTCCGCCCTGGAGAGGGACCGAGATGCACTCCTAGACCTCCTCGACTTCCTCGGGTTTATCGTCAACAAGGGCAAGTCCGACCTCTCGCCGTCCCGCTGTTTTGTTCACCTGGGAATGGAGTTCCACACCGACCTCAACTTAGTTCGACTCCCGGAGGCGCGTATACAGAAGATCGGCGATCTGGCGCGACAGGTGGCACAGCAGGACAAGGTCTCTGCACGGGTGTGGCTACAGTTGTTGGGCTTGATGAGCGCTGCTTCCGACCTGATTCCCCTGGGACGCCTCTATTCCCGACCGCTCCAGTTGCACCTGCTACTTCATTGGCGACCCTCGAAGGATGACATCGACGCTCTGGTTCCGGTTCCCCCGATGTTACATCCACACCTGATGCGCTGGGCGGACCACAACTGGCTGGCTTCGGGAGTCTCTCTCTACACACCGCCTCCCAGCTTGTCACTTTGTGTCGACGCAAGTCTCACCGGTTGGGGGAGCCCATCTTCTACCGTCGTTCACGACAGCCTCGGGGGTGTGGCCCACGGATCTTCTGACCCGACACATCAACTGGTTGGAGTTGCAGGCGGTGTGGCAGGCGTTAATGACGTGGGACTCTCAGCTTCAGGGTCAGGAACTGCTCGTGCTGTCCGACAACTCAACAGTCGTCGCCTACCTACAGAAGCAGGGCGGTACGCGCTCCCCATCTCTGTGCATCCTCCTTTACCAGCTGCTTCGTTGGTGCAAAGATCGGGGCATCACTCTGCGAGCCAGACACATTCCGGGTCATCTCAACGTGCTTGCCGACTCCTTATCACGCCGCGGACAGCTCCTACACACAGAATGGACACTGCGGCCGGACATCTTCCAGATGATCGCGGCCAGATGGGAAGCTCCCATGATCGACCTTTTCGCCACTCGTTGGAACCGCCAGTTGCCGCTGTTCGTCTCGCCGGTTCCAGATCCACTAGCTTGGGCAGTCGACGCGCTGTCCATTCCCTGGGACGGGCTCGTCGCCTACGCTTATCCACCGACGGTGCTGGTCCCCAAAGTCCTCCTCAAGCTTCGCGGCTGCAACGCGATCCTGTTCCTGGTGGCGCCCTTCTGCTGGAACAAGTCGTGGACGACGGACCTGCTGAACCTGGCCACCAGCCCACCACTTCAGCTCCCTACGCCTCGCACGATGCTCAAGCAACCATGACAGCCGCTGTTTCATCCTTGCCCAGAGCATCTCCTGCTACACGCTTGGAGGTTGTGCGGCAAGCCCTCACCAGAAGAGGCTTCTCAGGTGACGCAGTGGAAGCTATCGCTGCTGCGCGCAGACCCTTTACCAGACGAGTTTACGAGGGGAAGTGGAAAGTGCTGTGCGACTGGTCTAGTGACAACAACCTTTCCCCCACTGATTTGACAATGCCCCAGCTGGCGGAGTTCTTCCTCTGGCTGTTCAACTTCCAGAGTTTGGCTCCTATTACCATCCGGGGATACCTGGCGATGATTGCTGACACCTACCGTCATCTGGGCAGAACCGATCCTGGTGCCTGCAAAGACCTCGCTGATCTCATGGCGCACTTCGGTCTACAACGCCCGGCGCTACGGTCTCTGTTGCCTAGATGGGACCTGCCTTGGGTGCTGACTTGGCTCAACACTGCCCGTTTTGAACCCCTGCAGTTGGCACGCTTACCGGACGTAACTCGAAAGACGTGTTTCCTGTTGGCCCTAGCTACCGCTTCCAGGGTCAGTGAGCTTCACGAGCTGTCCACACGATCAGATTGCCTGCAGTTCCGGGCTGACGGCTCCGTGCAACTGCTTCCTGAACCATCCTTCCTGGCTAAGACGCGGTCGCCTCTGACGACCCCACAGATGATGACCATTCGACCTTTACGTGTGACAGATGCCAACCGAGAGACCAGACAACAGGACCCGGTGAGAGCGTTACGTGTGTACCTGCGACGGACCAGACCGCTGCGCAGAAGACGCACCCGCCTTTTTCTCCCTTTGTCCCCAGGTAGACAGGACATATCAGCCCAGACCATCTCCTCATGGATTCGATGGGTGATCCGCTCGGCCTATCAAGACCTCGCACCAGAAGCGGCCCAACGTATGCACATTAGGGCGCACGAGGTCAGAGCCATGGCTACAAGTCTCGCCTTCGACCGCAACTGTGCAGTGAAAGACATTGTGGCGGCCGTGGGATGGCGAGCGGAGTCCACGTTTGCCCGATTCTACCTGAGGGACCTCTCCACCCAGCGGCAGAACCTCACGCTGGTGGGAGACATCGCAGCAGCGCAACACTCCCTCCCAGCGCTGTAGGCGCCGTAAGTATCTTAGCTAAAATTATCGGGAGTTTGCTGTGCGAAGGCGGGTCTGTGAACTGTGTCGTTGGCAGTAGGGGCAATAGGGCGGCACCCATCTCCTCTTTGGGATTCTTCCTAAGTGTAATACCATCGGTAATGTGTTTTGAGAAAACAAATGAATTTTTCAATTAAAATATATTTTTTTGAAAAATACTTACCGATGGTATTACTCGAAGGTCCCTCCCACCGGCCCCGCTTGCCGCGGTTGGCTAAGAAACTAAACTGAGGTATGACGGGTATTTCGCACCGGATGGGAAGAAGGGGAGGCTATTCTGGCGGTGGCCTATTCTATGGTGCCCCACTCCTGCCAACGATACCGGATACGGACACAACCAAATTTGGCTAAAATTAGGCTAGCTAAGAGCTATTTCCTAAGTGTAATACCATCGGTAAGTATTTTTCAAAAAAATATATTTTAATTGAAAAATTCATTTTTGTTCCGTCCTGCACGTGTTTTGGGACCCTGCATGGGCTATACATTGGAGCTAAGTCGGTCAAACCGTTCACCGAGTTGGCGGAGTTTGAAGTCCGTCAGCTCTGGGCCTATATAAGGCACGCAGTCATATCCAGTCCACACAGAACGTGAGATACACTGCAGTCACAAGTGAATCTCTATCAGCTTTACATAGGCCTACACACAATACAATAATGCTTTATTAATCCCTCATGGGGAAATTCGCTGTCTGCCTGTACAACACATGGCATCATCATTCACTCATAGAAATAATTAAATAACCCATAACTCTCAATTAAAGAGATAAACTGTAACAGACGTACTGTTACCTGTGTAACACTCTTGGCATCAGAAACACTTATGGAGGATTCCCCCTGTGCTTCTGGTGTCAGCAATGTTGCAGTGAACTACTGAAAGGGCTAGTACTAAAGAACTAAAGAATGTTGACAGACACTATCTACTGATATTACTGTTGAAATATTATTCTGTGGCAGATTATACTGACAAATAACTGGATGATACATTTGACAGCCACACTCCATGTGCACATGTGGAATAGGGCTGTGACAAATGCTGTTATGGAATACAGATGCAGGCAGTGTGGCGCTCAAATGTTCCTGCTGGTTATTTGTCAGTATTGTCTGCTACAGGATACGTTCCTGTGTACGCCTAGGTAAAGCTGCTGGACTTCAGTGTATGTCATGCTGTCTAAAGACCCCTGGTTGACGGAGTTCACACTCCACAAACTCAGTTTGTGAGCTCAGGGCCCTGAGCTGGATATTTTCAAAACACGTGAGGGACGGAACAAAAGGACTGCGTCTCCGCTTTAAAACAGGTTCTGCTGTACACTGGAATCAGACTGAAGACCTGCAAGAAACCTTAGCACAAACCTTTGGAATAATTGTGAATTTAGTGTCGAAGATCCCCAGCTGTCAAAGAAGCACGAGTACAAAGTGGATCCAGCAAGAGTTATAGACCCTCATGAGCCCCCAGAACTGCGGGGGTTCATGAGGATCTATGCCTTTTGCTGTTGTATGGTGTTCCGTTTTTCACTCAATGGGTTAGCTGCAGTATAATGCCATGCATGTTTGTCACAGTGGACTTACGAGCGATGTGTGCTGGTATGTGTGACAGTCTACGTGCGCTCTGCGACACTCACTCCATAGAGACTGTGTGGAGTAAGGGTTGCTGAGCGCGTCTGTGCGCTCGGAGACTGCCTGGCATGCTTGCGCTCATCGCTCGTCAGGGCCTTGCGCTGCTTGCATTATCAGTGTAAATATGAAATGAGAGTGTTTGCTTTAACTTTAAAATAGCATATTACTTTATTTTTGTATTTAGCTTTAGTAAACAGGATTTTCTTACTTTTTGTTGCAATATTAATAGTCAAGGTGAAGGTGTATTTACTGCTCAAGGCTTTTTGCTTCACTTTCAGTGCTGCAAAAATGTTTATTTTTTGAGACAATTTAGCATTTCAGGAGATAAAAGACTTTCTAGATTGCAATAATTTTAGTGTAATGGTAAAGTTCATTTACTGGTAATCGGTAAGAGAGTTATTTGTTGTGAATGACACTTTTTTTATCATAGCTACAGAAGAAATCCCCAGTAGCAAGATGTCTTCGGACCCACAGCGGCTGTGCACGAGCCCACTGCGGCCGTTGTGGGCCCGAGAACCTTTGCTTACCGGGATAGGACTTGTACGTTAAGGTCAGTCTCAGTGTTGTGTGCTCCAGTATCCCACATACACTATAGGACACAGTGAACTTCTGATGTATCATCGCTTGAGGACCTCATGTTGTTGTTATATCCAAAGTTTGTTACAAGTGAAGTAATTTGTATTGAGATTTGTATTTTGTTTGTCCACAAGCCTACGTAAAATTCAGCACAGCAATAGCATGATCGCAAATAACGCAGTCTGAGTTGATAGCCCCCCCCCCCCCGCCCCCCCCCCCCCCCCCCCCCCCCCCCCCTCCCCCCCCCCCCCCGGGTACAACGATATACTGAGGCTGACCTATAGTTTAGTCCGTGTAAGCCCCCTTTGTGCATACTGCCGGAGGCTGCATGCGCAAGGGAGTGAACCCCAGCGTCCATCAGCAGGTGATGGGTCGACCATGATAATTCAAGGGTCGTGCCAGATTAGCTTGGCGCCTAATGGCGCCAAGCTAATCTGGCACTACCTTTGAATTCTCATGGTCAATCGGTAATCCATCTCCTGCAACTGGCACAATGTACTATGCCATAGTTGCTAGGTGTTGCCTCCACAAAACTTGGTAAATTGGGTCTGTGTCAAATTTTCTTGCTCGTATCCTCCGATATACCCGATTGTTGTTGCATTCCTGAAGACGAGAAACCGTTTCAATTGCTCGCTTACTTGTGCATTTTGTAATTATTTATTGATCACGTTCGTGTGTTGTTAATCACGTACAAAGCGCAAGCTGTAATATTTTTTATATCCATTCGGCACGAGCGCCTCATGGTTGAGTGTGCATTCAGTTATTACTGCTCCCCACCCAATACCTGCACATCACTATTGAGAATCACAAGCATGTTTTTGCAATATGTTAACCCTTTGGCTGTTGGTAGCCCTGCAGGAATCATTGCAACAAAAAGCACTTCCGACAGCCAAAGGGCACACAAACTTTTTCATCTTGTTTAGCATTCTGGTCATTCTGGTTTTTATGCTTCTGCTTTGAAACAGTGCTATGTATCACATGAAACCCCATCGTAACCCCCCCCCCCCCCCCCCCACCCTTGTGCATGTGGCCGCTGGCATTGTTAAATGGTGTCAGTGGTTGTATGCACCAGGGGGAGACACCCCACATTCTGCTCCACATGGTATGAATCGGCAGGTATTGAAATTGCAGCATGGTTAACCCTTTGGCTGCCAGCGGCTCTATTTGTCGAGGTGATTCCTGTTGGAATCACCTCGACAAATAGAGCCGCTGGCAGCCAAAGGGTTAAAAGGGTTGCGGACGCTTGATCTTGTTGCGAGTTTATCAATACTTTTGTTGAATTCAGAGTTAATATGTGTGTGTGTGTGTAAATGCCACACAGTGATTTATTTTTATCAGTTTTGGTGCAAGAATTACGCATGGGTGACAGTCTTCAGTCCTGGACGCTGATTCAGATTTGTTAAGATGGAACCGTCCTTCAACAAGCCTGTGCCATCTCCAAGAGGCATACATTATCATGAGCCCATGCATTCGCAGGGGCACATGAGAATTTATGTCTCTTGCTGGCCATCGATCACGGAGCATAGTCAGTCCGTGGTCCGTTTTCAGTCATTTCAGCTGTTTGCACTGTCACCCATGATTATGGGATATGTTCACATACTGCCACTTGCAAGTACTGTTTTTTGGTGTTTTTTTTGCAATACATTTGCAGTGTGTTATTGTTTTGAGTTGTATGACCAATCAGTGTCTCCTTCCATCTTTTAATGAGTAACTTGGGCATAATTGGTATACAATGTACCTTGCTCTGTTCTGAGTGTAAATGTACACAGGGTTTTTGCACACTAACTATTCGTGCCGAGGTGAGTAATGAACACAGACCAAACGGAAATGTGTAAATGTGTGTAATGCACACAGACTGAGAGGAAAGGTGTACTGCACAAATTATACCTCAGATTGCCATCTTAGAGAAATCATTTCATGACTTGAGTTGTGGCATCCAAAGCCAGCATATAACCCTTTGGGTGTCGGTAGTGGTTTTAGTCGCGATGATTCCTGTAGGGTTAGAAAAGCCTTGTTGCTGAGGGGATGTCGGGTAATGAACAACCAACCATCAAAGCCTACATAATTACAAAACCTGTTGGTAGTTTCAGAATGGGTATCTTTTGTGTGGACAGGTTTCCTTTTATTCTGTGTACGCTATATACTCCTCGGTGCTTGTTGATAGTGTGCAGAAAACCCTGTGTATATATGCGCTGAGTACATTTACACCCAGGTTAGATAGCGCAAGGTATATTGACTCAGCCTAACTTGTCTTTTTGCAGTAACCCATCGGCTGTCGGGGCATTTTTTTTTGCGACGATTCCTGCATTAATCTTCATGACAAAAAGCGCTGTGGACAGCCAAAGGGTTAACTCCACTGTGCATGCAGCCACTGGTACTGTAACAGTACCAGCGTTCACGTGGGTTAATTTTATCATAGTCAGTGTGCAATGATTTTTGAGCGGTGAGCTTCAATGATGTGCACAAGAAGTCATGACTGCCTGTGTGTGCGTCTGTCTAGAATTTTGTGCGTGCAGTTTCTTGAACCCTTTTGCTGTAGGTAGTGTTTTTTGTCGTAATGATTTTTTCCAAAATCATCAGGACAAAAAGTGCTACTGACAGCCAAGTGGTTAACTACACCATGGCAATGTATTTCTCAGTTTAAAATCTTAACCCCCTTGTGCATGTGGCCAAAAGTACTGTTCACACTGCTATTGGCTGACTGCACGAGGTGGTCAACTGAAAGTACAGTGGAACCCGTTTCGAGCACCCACCTTTTATGAAAGGAAAAAGTGGTCTGAACCCAATCAGTCCCGAGGTTGAATTTTTGTTCAGTACATTTGAATTTGTGAGTGATCATGCACACTTTAGGAGACTGATTGAACATGATAGTTAAAGGGTAGTGCCAAGACAGCTGTCATGTTCAAATTTATCTCACGTTAAAGCATATAGGAGGAGTCTGAAAGGCATAAAGTGTGACCAGTGGTGAAAGACCACTATGTAGTCGGCTACAGCAACCTAAATGATGGTCTTTAAAGGGTCAGGTCCCCAAGGTACACTTTCAGCTACAGCAGATGGCTAGGGTTCAAAAGATGAGTCATGACTGCGCGCACGTTTATAATCCAACCAACAGTTTAATAACAGGTGATTTCTCAGCACATGTACCAGCGTCTTTAACTCATTCTGCCCGTGACACACCACAGCAAGATATGGCTCGACCATGATAGTTCCAGGGTGGTGGCAGAATAGCTTGGCGCCTATAGGCGCCAAGCTATTCTGCCACCACCCTCGAACTATCATGGTCGATCGGTCTCCTGACTTGTAACGCAGTCTTCAGACGATAACTCCAAAATGTGGGTATTTCGTACCTCGGGCACAATGAGTTAATGAGAGGTGATCTCTTACAAGGGTTGTCGCGCAAAACAGGTTTTGTCACTACACATCTTACATTACTTGCTTGTTTTTCCTATATTTTACAGTGATGAGATTCCTCGTTTCCTTTTTCTCTCCATCCGCTAACCCATCCCGAGGCTGAATTTTTCAAATTTGTTTATAGGCCTTATTGATAGATCAATCATTTAAGTTAGTGTTTCTGGCACTACCCTTGAACTATCATAATCAAATTTATTTCATGCAATAATGTATCAGGATGGCGAGGGTTAATGTTAACCACTTACGGTATTTCAGTCTCATCTTCCTGGCTTGGGTGACCCCCCCAAAAATATTGATTCCGAATCTCATTATAAAAGAACATTTTTCGTTAACGTTTTCTGTTTGACAATTCACATTCTGTTTTGGGTTGAATCCCTTTTGTGCTTGCAGCCACTGGTGATGTTTACAGTAATGGTGGATGCATGCGCAAAGGGGGTTGACAAGAACTGCTGGTGACAGCCAAAGCGTTGAAGTAGATTGCCTGTGTGGCATCTCTTCTTACTGTGTGATTAACCCATTTCACCCCACGGCTGCATTTCCCAAATGTTGGAGGTGTTTCCTATCAATCATGCACCAGTTGCAGGAGATGGACCGACCATGATAGTTCAAGGGTAGTGCCAGATTAGCTTGGCGCCTGCAGGCGCCAAGCAAATCTGGCACTACCCTTGAATTATCACGGTCAATCCAGCTCCTGCTGTAGTGCGTCAGGGCTGAATGGGTTAAGGTTATGTTTGTTTTTACGATGTACATATATTTTTTTAACCGAACAAGAGAAATATTGGGCGATGATTGACAGCGTAGTCGACCCCTTCACTGCCAAGTTGTAACCAAAGCAAGAGACAGAGATTCTCATCAGCCCCAGCAATTGGCTCGCAGACAGATCAGGGTGAGCAAAATTTGATCAGGCCAATGTTGGCCCTGAGGTCTTAAGCTGACTGTTGCCGTCTCTGAGATGATACACATGGCCATTGGCAGTGAAGGGTTTAATCATTCGGAGAGGTAGGTTACAGGTATTTGAGGTGATGGTGCAGAATCAAAATATTTTGAAATGAAACACAGGGTATGCGTTAACTTGGATTATAGCTTTAAGCGTGTGTGTGTATAGCTGGTTTGCTTGTTTGTACTTAATGACGCTCATTAACATATACGACATGCATCATCATCTTCAATCAAAAATACTTTTCTGGGGCCAGTTAAAGTCACACAGCTTCCAAAAACCAAAACTCCTCATAAATGAAACCCCTTGAACCCATTGCATGTCGATAGCAGTTTTAGTCGCGATGATTCCTGTAGGAATCATCACGACTAAAACTGCTACAGACAGGCAAATGGTTAAAATGTTTGTCCATTGTTGTAACCCCTTTGCATCTGGTAGAGGCAGATCACATCAGAAACCTCCACGGACGGAAGATCTTAAGAGTTGATGGCACTCTTTCCCTGGGACATGGATGTGGATAAGGACTATCTAGATGCATAGATCCTCATGAGCCCCGGCTGATGTGGGGGCTGCATCTGTGTCCTGCAGCTGGGGGGTGCTTACTCTCACCTAGCAGTGAAGCGGTTATTGCTTTTGACGGATCGAGAGAGCTGTGCATGTGTAAACACCAAAAAGTCGATTCTGATATATTTGTTTTCATTCTTGTGACTTTCCACATTGTGTATGACCTCAAAGACTTACAGAATTGTTTTCTCATCATGTTAACCCATTTAGCCCCGAAGTACAACAGCAGAAGGTGGGTGGACCATGATAATTCTAGGGTAGTGCCAGATTAAGCTTATCTGGCACTAACCTTGAATTATCATGGTCGATCCATCTCCTACAACTGTTACATAGTCGTTGCGTGACACCTCCAAAATACGGCCTTGGGGTTAAATGGGTTGTGTGCTGATCTGCAATTTTGGACTTTAATTGGTCCCCCGCCCTCCCCCCTCCCCCCAAAGAAAAAAAAAAGTCTAAAAAAACCTGTCTCATTTTATCTAAACATCGTGTTCTTCACAGGTTATTTTTTTTCTGGTTCTGGTAATTTTAGACGTTTTATGATGGAACTTTTCTCTATATCAGTATTCATTCCAGGCACGTTGGAGAAATTTAGTCATTGGAACATACGTGGGCAAATTGGTAGACTATGTGTACAATGTTTGTGTGAATGGGATTGGCTTTTGCATGGAGGCATTAAAGAGTTGATCAGTGATTTATTGACAGTGTGCAGTTCTGTAATTTGTGTGTGTTGTAGGCGCTTGTATACCAAATGCCGTTTCTGCGAATCCGGCACAGGTCTATGTGTGTGTGTGGCACATGTACTCAGTAGAACACTTAACCCATTTATACCCAACACCCTACAGTGGGAGGTGGATTGACCCTGATAATTCAAGGGTAGTGCCAGATTAGCTTGGCGCCTTCACGCACAGACACAAACTTAGTTTTTGGCAGTACAGCCCTATAAAGGCAAAACATGGCAAGTCCAGCCTAACTATGTTTGAACTTCCGTGTTCTGCCTCCAAAGGGAACTGTAGGTCAGTAGGTGTGAGTCTGATCAGCTTGAAAGTAAAGGGATCAAGGCACTTCTGTCAGGCCCCTGTGGTGTGTGTGCGCGAGTGAGTGTGCGTGTTCGCGACACATGGAATACAACTTACAAATAACACTTATCATTCGGAATACATCAATGTGTGAAATAAGTTTGACTAAAATAGTTCAAGGGTAGTGCCAGAATAGCTTGGTGCCTCTAAGTGCCAAGCTATTATGGCACCACCCTTGAACTAAGGCCATTTTTTGTCTATGGACTTATCCGCAAGTACTATAATGTAGCTTGCATATGGCAGTGTACAAATTGAAAGCTTTTAGCCTTGGTTGGTTGGTTAGTTCGGGGTTTAACGTTCACGGCACCAAAGTGATAACGGACGGCCCTGACGGGTGGGTTATGGGGGACAGAGAAATCTATTGTCTATGGAGTACGACCTGAACACTGATCAATTCAGGTGCACTGCAGCTGTGCCACTTTGATTTACCAGGACCTTTCAACGGGCATGTTATGGGACAAGCCCGTCTTTTTTCCCTAGATTGCGAGTCCAGCTACTGGGGAATCGAACCCATGATCCGGCGATTCCCATCGCTCTCTTGCTCCGACACAACCACCTGAGCTATTTTGGACTCTAAATAGCCTCAGTATGATATGGGTTAATTTGTATTCAATGTGTTGCCCTGAGATTGTCATTCGTTTTAACATGCACACTCCTCTTCTTAAATCTTATCATTCGGAATACACCAGTGTGTGAAATAAGTTTGACGAAAAATAGTTCAAGGGTAGTGCCAGAATAGGTTGGTGCCTCAAGGCACCAAGCTATTCTGGCACCACCCTTGAACTAAAGCCATTGGTCTGTATCCCTATCTGTAAGTACTATAATGTAGCTTGCGTATGGCAGTGTACAAATTTGAAGCTTTTAGCCTCAGTATGATATGGGTTAAAAAACACACACACACACACGAAGGCACATAAAACCACATACACACGCAGACTCCTGTCAAAATCAAATCAGCCAAATTATTCCATCTCTATGATGTGTATTTCATTATACCACAAGCTTCGTTTCTCACGTCTACTGGCTTACAAAGTCACAATATCAATATAAAAACATTTAAATGTACATTTCAAAGCACAAGACAGTTCTCAATGATCTCCACAACTGGAGACAAATGGCACAGCAATAGGACCTCTGTCGCGACAGATTCCTGATGCACTATGGGGAAAAATGTTAAGAATTTAGACAGCAGGTGAACTTATTTTGCATGACCACTCGTATGTGAAACCACCTGTCATTAAAGACCTGTCATTGAAGACTTCTCTGGACCTGTCTTTTACGGCCATCTTTTTCAGCCTCCCAAAAAGGTTGTTCAAAACAGGTTCCACCAAATAAATGGTATACTAATGGACAAAGAACTCATTCACGGCACCCCATATCAACAGCTGCGACAGTGTCGTATAGTGTTGCCATCGGCAACGCAATACAAACACTTTCGTGGCAACTGATGCAGGGCGCCTTTAAATGAGTTAACCCCCTTGCAGTCAACAGGCCGTAAACAGTAACAGTCGTGGCCTGCACAAGGGCGGTATCTTCTTGGACATGAGCAAATACAAAACACGATTTGTATGTCGGTTACAGTGATGAACAATTTCTATCGAGGAGTTCAGCGCAACAAACTTCTTCAATAATGATTTACTGTGTTAAAATTGTACCTCTGCCATTTCTGTTGTTTTTTTGCGTGCAAAATCATGGCAGACCTCTTATTTTGTGCAGATATACTTCAATGAGTGCTGAATACAATGTACTGTTAATACAATAAATTAAGCCATTGTGTCCGAGGTAAGAAAACCCCACATTTTGGAGAGTTGACCTCCGAGGACTGCATTACAATTCAGGAGACAGATGGACCAAGATAGTTCAAGGGTGGTGCCAGAATAGCTTGGCACCTATCGGCGCCAAGCTTTTCTGGCACCACCCTTGAACTATCATGGTCAATCCATACCTTGCTGTGGTGCGTCGGGACTGAACCAGTATCAGGAGCTTAGTCTCTGTGCTATAATCTAACGTTACTCTACGAGTAGTGACTGTACTGCATTATTAGTGTGTGCAATATTCCATGATTCAAGAGCTAAATCTGAAGGAATGGTTATAAACTGATACAACACTATGTCTACGTACAAAATATACTTAACAGCAGTCTTTCTGTTGTAAGTGTCCAAGGGGAAATGCTAAGTATGGTTCCATAGTAACCAAAGGTGGTGGTCTGTGATTCTGGACCGTACAACTCTAATGCCTGAAATCACAGACCAAGACAGACGTGAAGAATACAGCAGAACCTGTTTTGGGCAACCATCATTTTTTGCTGTGGTCGGCAAAGACGGGCACTCTCTTGACGCGCATAAACAGCGTCGCCTGTTAATAAAGACCGATCATTTCACGAAGATCATCATTTAGGTGGCTACAGCTAAATGACAGTCTTTAATGACAGGTGGTCTCTCATAAAGGTGGTCACTCAAAACAGATTCTGCTGTATAAGAGACATTTCAGCAAAGAGCCTTGTAAGTAGCGTCCCCTCTTGATCTTTTTCTGTTACCATTTAAAACATGGTTGACGGCAGATCTTAGATACCTCACAAACCAGATAGGTGAGGCTAGCGCTGGTAGAGGAGTACACATACCAAGGGGAATTACTCAGCGCTGGACATACAAACGGTTAGATTCCCTGCCCCAGGCAGGGGATCTAACCGTTTGTTATGTCCAGCGCTGAGTAATTCCCCTTGGTATGTGTGTGTACTATATTTAATCTGCGATATATTAAAACTTTTTTTTTCCATTTTGTTCAGACAAAATGGGAATTCAACCTAACAGCTGGAGTACACGGTACCCTGATTAACTGAAGTCAGCCCCCTGACAATGACTGACGATACTGTTGGGCAGAAAAGGCACATGACCGAGTGTCTTTTTGCCAGGCTGTATGGTCAGCAGCAGTCAAAGGGTTAAAGAACCTGAGCAAACTGTACCAAACCTGACTCTTAAACTCCCACCTATAGAAATGCAAGTCATTCAGTTCTGGGAGCATAAGAGTTAAAGTATATCTATTTACCTGCCTCCTCCTCCCCCAAACCTAAAAAAAAAAAAACACCATAAAAAAACCCAAACAGGGAGTGTGGATAGATGCAGGCTATATCCTGTAACTCATTCTACCCCAGACACACCACAGCAAGATGTGGACCGACCATGATAGTTCAAGGGTGATGCCAGAATAGCTTGGCGCAAGCTATTCTGGCATCACCCTTAAACTATCATGGTCGAGCTCTGTGTGCACTGCAATGCAGTCTTCAGAGGACAACAGCAAATTTTGGGGTTTTCGGTCTTGGGGTACAATGAGCAAAACACATTCTGCCCCAGGACCGAAATCTGCACATTTTGAAGTTGCCCCCTGAAGACTGTATTACACTTCTGGAAACAGATTGAGCGTAATAGTTCAAGGGTTGTGCCAGAATAGCTTGGCGCCTATGGGTGCCAAGCTATTCTGGCACAGCCCTTGAACTATCATGTTCCATCCATGTCTTACTGTAGTGTGTCGGAGTTGAATGCGTTTGCGTTAACCCATTTAGCCCCAACACAACATGGCAGGAGAGGATCAACCATGATAGGCGCGCCAAGCTAATCTGGCACTACCCTTGAATTATCATGGATGACCCATCTCCTGTAACTGGTACATAGTTGTTTGGCGACGCCTTCAAAATTTGGGAAATGTGGTCGTCGGGAGAAATGGATACAGTGCCGTATATATTTCATAACAAAAAAGAAACAGGTGGGTAGGTGCAGGCTAAATCCTTTAACCCTTTAGGTGTCAGTAGTGGTTTTAGTTTTCATGATTCCTGCTGCAGACACCCAAAGGGTTAAATTCTATTTTGAGCTCATGAATATTGTATCAATACATGCACATTCGTATAAAGCTTAACTCATGTGAAACGTGCCGTACCTGGATAAGTGGCATACAGTTGTGTATCCGGGTGCAACTCGTCTCCAATGAGCAAAAGCTCATAAATATTAAACACTCAATCTTTTCTTGGTACTTCCTTGAATTTCCATTATATAAACTTGTCTCCGTACTCTTTTCTATGTGATGGTAATGTCATGATTATTTTTCCTTGATGAAACAAGTGTCGTGATTTTTACACGAGCAAGTAAGTTGAAGGGAACACATTAACAAAATGATGAGTTAGCAAACAACAGCGTTACTTTAGCATAATATTTTTTGTTTCAAACAAACAACACTGACTGTACATTGGTACTTGAAGGCCACAAAAATCACACAGCAGTCAGAATAAAATTTAGCATAGCAAAACGTTCATGAACAAAAACGGGACAGAATACATGTACCAGCAAAATGCTGTCCACCTATCGTGAAAGAAATCGATGCAGGTCACGTCCCTGTGCATGCGGCCACCCATACTACAGCAGTACCTGTCTTGAGCAACCACCCTTATGGTCACCTGTCGTTAAAGACCATCATTTAGGTGGCGGCAGCCACCTAAATGATGGTCTTTAATGACAGGTGAAGTGATATTTGCCCTTCAAGACTTTTACAACCACATAAAAAAGGTAGTAGCTCAACACAGGTTCTGCTGTACCGGTGGCTGCGCGCATAAGGGGGAAAAATCTATTTGTGTGCGCACGGCACAGGACATTTTGCTGAAGCAATGAAAATACGTCGAATGCAGCATGAGAGACCTTCAGTACAAAACAATGAACTGTATCCCTCTGAGAAGCAAGGGTAACTTGCAGTTTAACGCATTCACGGCCAGCCGCATCCGGGTGCACGGCATAAGCCGCGCATCCGGATGCGGCTGGCCGCGAACGAGTTAACCCTCTTGTGCACGCAGCCACCAGTAATGTGCAACATACAGGTGGCTGCATGCACAAGGGGGTTAATATACTGTTAGAGACATGGGACAAAGTGCAAAGCATGCTTCCATTCAATAAAATGTCTAAATTCAGTCCCATCATAATGTGTGAAATATTCGATACATACTGTAGTTTCCATGAATTTTAACTCATTCAAGGTACCCAGCATGAACCACTGTGGAAGTGTCGTACAGCATTGCCCCTGGCAACCCTATCCAACACTTTCGCAGCTTTTTACCCGGGGCGCCTCGAAAGAGTTGAAAATGGTCATGCGTGGTTCATTTCAAAATCCTCAAAATGTTTAAATTTCAGGACGTATGCCAATAGACCAGTCAATACAATCCCAATCCAAAAGTTCACTTTTGCCAACACGCGAGCAACTGCCGTAATGTATATGCTTAATTACAGCAGCAAATGTAAAGCTGAGCCTACTACACAATTTCACCAACAGGTGTCACAGCAACTGTGTAATCAAACCACATGTAAGTGAAAATTACAGAGAGAGTATGTACACATCTTCCTACCTATTTAACTCATTCAGCCCGACGGCCGTATTTCCCAAACTTTGGAGGCATCATCTAATGACTATGCACTAGTTGCAGGAGAATGGATCGACCATGATAATTCAAGGGCAGTGCCAGATTAGCTTGGCGCCGACAGAATTATCATGGTCGACCCATCTCCTGCTGTAGTGCGTCAGGGCTGAATGGGTTAAGGCACCAGGCCTACCTAGAAATTTGAAAAAAACACTTTTTTGTGCATGTAAAAAACAGTTATTGGTTTTATATACCTTAACATCTCTATTTTCACACACACTTTATATTTTTTTGATAGCGTAAGTAGTTTTGGAGATATGATGCCTCAAAGTAGGTAGGTGGGGCCCCCAGATTGAGAAAAAAATCGACTGAAAACGAACCAAACAGGTAAGTTTCAACTCAACCAAATAATGTGCTACTCCCTTGCTTATTTGAAACAACGAGCACCTCCCTGCTGTACGACGTCATCAAAATGGCTGCGCCCATTGATTACAAACGTGGTTGAGCTTTATTCTGACTTTCTACGCGGATTTTGTGCAAACTTCTGAGGTTTACATTAGCAGAGATGCCAGGAGACAAGAAGTCTGGTGGAAAACGACTACTAAAGAATAAATTTCACGGCAATCGATACCCCAAGAAAGGTAAAAATGAATCTGAAGTTGTTTTATCCGTAAGTACTTTTGAAAAGAGTGTTGACCAGAGCAATCATTGTGAAAGTGAAACTGAATCGAAAGCTGGGACCACGCCCACTCGGTCAGAGATGAAGATTTGCAACCTATATGACTTCTCCGGTGAGTCTGAAGAGTCTGAGAGTGACAGTGAAAGCATCAGTGATGCATAAGTTAATCATGACCAAATGTTACAAGGTATAGACTTATTGATGTGGACATTCTGAACAATTTCAAAGACCTGGCTGCAACGTCTCTTCTTCGAAAGTGTCTGGAGGGCTACACGCAAAATTCCAACGAGTGTGTGAACAGTGTGATCTGGACTTTCTGTCCCAAGAGGGAAAACCATGGGTTAACTACAGTGAACACAGCAGTTTCTGTTGCAGTATGTCTGTTCAATGATGGTGCAGTGACTTTGAAAGCTATGCTTGAGAATATGGGTATCAGTGTCGGTGCATTCTCTCACTGGATCTTTGAGAGCAAGGACACTTTGAGGGTTTTAACATCCCAGATGCAAGTCCAGCAGGCAACAAAAGAGTTCAGGAGGAAGCAGAGTTGCAGGAGACTTGGCAGGGATGAAGACCAAGCTGACAGAGAAGGATTTCCCTATCTGGCAGGTGGCCACTAGTCTGGATGCAACAAGTAAGACTCAATTTCCCTATTGAAATTTTCTCCGAAAATCGCTGTCGTTTACCACTATAAACACCATAAAATCCACAATTTTCAACCTAGAGCCACAACATATGGCTTAAAATAAAGCATATAAGTGTGTCTGGCGTCTGAACTAGAAGAATTACTAATGCTTTGTAATGGACAAAGTTATGAGCTATCAAGTTGTCATTATTAAGTTATAATTTATTACCGAATTCAAACCACGATTATCAAATACATATTAATCTCAGGATGTTTCTTCTAGAATACACGCCAGATATGAGTCTAAATAAGGTTGTGACAAAAGAACAGGTTCCCACATGGGGTGTGTGTGAAAATATGATGTTTGCAGTACACAGCATGATAAATCAGTCAATTTTATAAAATTATTATTATTAATTATTTAAAACCCTTTTAGTGCAAAAATATTCCCAAATCAACCTGTTTACCATAAAATATCACCAAAATGCTACACTGTGTCAAAATTTCATCAGGATATTCTAAACAGAACATTGATTGTTCTGGGGTCAAAACTTGGACCAATTTCTAGGTAGGCCTGCCCCCTTAAGCTCTCATTCCTAAAAAATAGTGATGATCTGATTAAAAAATGTACAACAATCAAGAGATAGAGTGCCACACATTTAGGTGATCAATAAAATGAAAATGAAAACAGCCAACACAACTGCGGCAGTACATCAGCCTCAACACAGGCTTTCATTTGCAAGAGACATAAATTCTCATGAGCCACTGCGGCCGCAGGGGCTCATGAGAATCTATGTCTCTTGCAAGTCCAGGTCAGTCCCATCAATGGCGTTATTTTACGGGCTGGGCATACTGATGTCAACAGGTACGGTGAGAGTTGCGTGGTTACCTAGTTCTTCACAGCGGAGACATGGCGAGAACGTGATAAAGCTGTGACACACCGCAGCCGTGTTGGATCTTTTTAACTCTTTCCAGACATGCCACATCTGGATGTGGGGCATAAAGCCAAAGATCCGGATGCAGCACGTCGCAAGTGTGTTAATCCTGTGTCGGCTACAACTGTGAACCACAATTTTGGGGAATATTTTCACGGTCCAAAATCTTTGACCATGAACACACCTTAAGAAAGTCATCTAAACTGTATTCTGGTCTAACAGCCTAATACTTGCGGGTTTTGTCAGTAGCGGTTTTTGTCGTGACGATTCCTACAGGAATCATCGTGACAAAACCGCTACCGACACGCAAAAGGGTTAACAGTCTTTCTGTGTCACCCAGCGCAGAGTGCACGCATGTTTGGGTCAACCCTTTCATTTTCGGTAGCACTTTTTGGTGCGATGATTCCTACAGGAATCAGCGCAAGAAAACGTGATGCCGACAGCCAATGAGTTACGGTACACGAAACGAGGTGAAACACAAACCTTTCCTGGACTTAGATTGGCTCTGTTGCATAGAATGTAGTGTAGGGTCAAGGCCTGATAACGAGAACTCCAAGGGGTGAAAAAAATCACTTCTTTCCTAACAGGAATTTGTACTAGGCAGTTTATGAAGCGAGGGAAAATGATTCTGGGGAAACCAAACACTGTATTAACCCCTTGCATGTCAGTAGCGGATTAACCCTTATCATTCCGAATACACCAGTGTGTGAAATAAGACTGACTAAAAATTTTCAAGGGCGGTGCCAGAATAGCTTGGCGCCTCTAGGCGCCAAGCTATTCTGGCACCACCCTTGAACTAAAGCCATTGGTCTGTATCCTTATCTGTAAGTACCATAATGTAGCTAGCACATGGCAGTGTACACATTTGAAGCGTTTAGCCTCAGTATGATATGGGTTCAGTTGCGATGATTCCTGTAGGAATCATCGCAAATAAAACCGCTACCGACAAGCAAAGGGTCAGCCAGAATTTTGTGATATCAGAGTTTGTGTTAACTGGACCCACTGCTCTGCTGACGTTTAAATCATTACGGCAGGAGTGCACATGCTACAAGGAAAGCATTTATTGCATTTCTCTTTTCAGCAAGGACCTAAATGAGCCACAAAATAGGCCTTCTCTTAGGCTCCTCAAGCTGGGTACAAGCAGCCAGGTTGAAAACAATGCAAAATCTCACTACTTTAAGCACACGCATTGTGTAGGAAAACCTTTCATGGAGATATACCAAAAACACTCTGCCCATGAAAGCAAGACACCAAATCCATTTCTGTGAAAAGCAAGATTTTAATTTTTATTGTCCCACAATGAAAATCCTGCTTTTCACAAAAAAATGGACTCCTACTTCCTGTCTTTTGGCTTCGTACGGCAGCACTGTCCTCAAACAAGTCATTGCAAAATTGTAGTTCACAGGGATGCCAAACACGATAAATGTACATTTATGTCATGAATGATTAATATAACTTCTCTTGCTGCCCTTTCAATTTCAACAGAAACAGTCCCATTTCACCCAGGTGCATAACAGCTCATTCACTGATAAAAACCCTTGAGACGGAGGTAATCTGAATCAACTATGGGAGCCAAAGGGGTCAATGTTGCTATATTTCCCATGAACTCACTCGAGATGAGCCACAAACGGAAGTGCTGCACATCTCAAATGAGTCACGATATCACAATGCGGCTTAACCCATTTAACCCCATGGCCGTGTTTCCCAAATTTTGGAGGAATCACTTAACGACCATGTGCCAGTTGGAGGAGATGTATTGACCATGATAATTCAAGGGTAGTGTCAGATTAGCTTGGCGCCTTCAGGTGCCAAGCTAATCTGGCACTACCCTTGAATTATCATGGTCAATACATCTGCTGTAGGGACTCGGGGCAAAATGCGTTAACAGCCAACGCAAGTCAGTTCCCCACACCACGAGACAACTCCATAGACAACTTTCGGCAATTGCTATTACATTTTAAAAATTTTTGCGTAGTTTGTTGTTGCAAAGATACAGCACCTTGCTTAGTGGTGGGCGCAGGACTAAGCTCGCTCGTGCAACTGGCACCTGGGACAGAGCTCCCAGATTGCCACGCTGGGAATCGTTGCACAGCAGAACCTGTTCTGAGTGACCAACCTTACAAAAGATCATCTGTCATCAGTAACCATCGTCCAGTGCCTAAATGATGGTCTTTATATAATGACGTGACACTTTTTGCCCCTTTCAGACTCTCGCTGTGTCTCTTAACCCATTTAGTCCCGAGTCCCTACAGCAGGAGATGGATTGACCATGATAATTCAAGGGTAGTGCCAGATTAGCCAGCAGGACATGGACTGACCATGATAATTCAAGGGTAGTGCCAGATTAGATTGGCGCCTTCAGGCGCCAAGCTAATCTGGCACTAACCTTGAATTATCATGGTCAATCCATCTCCTGCAACTTGTACAAGCATTAGGCAACACCTCCCAATTTGAGAAATGGGACCTTGGGGCCAAAAGGGTTAATACCATTTTTTTTATGTGCAAAAGGGTGGTTGTTCAAAGCAGGTTCTACTGTATGAAGTTTACATTACAATTTCAAACACAATGATAGCTCAAGATTACTGACAGAACAGCTTGCTTCAGATGTCCCCCAGATGACAGTTCCAGGGTGGTGCCAGAATGGCTTGTTGCCTTGAGGGTGGAAAGCTATTTTGGCACCAGCCTTGAACTGTCATGGACAATCCATGTTTGATGGCAGTATATGTTTCAGCATAATCTGGTTAATCTTAGGCAATTTCACTCGAAATATAGCAAACTTGACCCCTTCCATATCATTGGGGGGTAGAATTTGATCAGATACATGATAAAAGTGGATAAACACACACACACACGCATGCACTCACACAAATTCATTTGTGCATAACTGATGCCCTACTATGATACATTTTGTACAATGAATTTTACAAGTCACGAACATTTGAACTGCCCTTTCACACAATAATGTGTGATATATATATATATACGTAACTAGATTCAGAAATCAAGTGCATGCAGCTGTGTTTATTCCATCACAAGCTGTTCTTCTGATGTAGTCTGTTATAAATACAGCAGAACCTGTCTTATGAGAGACCATCTGTCGTTAAAGACCATCATTTAGGTGAATGATAGTCTGTAATGACAGGTGACATTTCTCTGGAGGCTCTTTAACCCCTTTCAGCCCCAAGGACCAATTTCCCAAATTTTGGAAGTGTTACTTAACAACTATGTACCAGTTGCAGGAGGTGGATTGACCTTGATAAGACGCCAAGGTAATCTGGCACTACCCTTGAATTATCATAGTCAGTGTGTGTGTGTGTGTATGTGTGTGTAGGGTTGTGCAGGTTTGGCTTGGCGCCTGTAGGCTACAAGCTAATCTGGCACAAGCCTGTGCACGCGGCAATTGCACACCGGCGCGCGTGTGAGTGTGTGTACGTTATTTTGTTTTGTAGTGTGTAGCAAGGACAAGAATGAAAACAGGTCTGCGCACCTATTCTTTTATCCTTGGAAAATAAAGTTTCATTCATTCATTCATTCATAGTCAATCAATCTCCTGCTGTAGGGACTCCGGGCTAAAATATTTAAGACAATCTTTTTCTTGCAACAAGAGAGGTTGCTAAACGCAGGTTCTGTTGTAAAAGATATAACAACTCTCTGACACTTGACGCAAGCCTGTCCTAGTGGCCAGTCACAACCCAGAGCCTGCACATTTTCCTCACGCATTCACTTTAGTTAACAACATGGAAACATGGATCGGCCATGAGACTCAAGGGGCAGTGCTAAGAAGCAAAGGTGCCCACGAAAAGGCACCAACCCAGCGCGTGAAGGCAACCAGGCCAACGCTGGCCACAGTGGGCCAACGCACAACTGTGCATGGGCCCACTGTGGCCGAGGTCAGTCCAAAGACCTTTTGCATACTAGGGATCTAATCTGGCATTTTGTACTGCTGAACTATCACGGTCAATCTGATTCCAACACCTGGTACACTGCAAGCCACTCCCACAGCTGGGAAAGTCGTCATTCACTTTGAAAGTTTCAAGTTCAAAGTTGGTGATTCCTAACCCATCTAACTCTGACACACTACAACAGGAGATGGATCAAACATGATAAATTCAAGGGTAGTGCCAGATTAGCTTGGCGCCTTCAGGCGCCAAACTAATCTGGCACTACCCTTGAATTGTCATGGTTGATCCATCTCCTGCAACTGGTACACAGCTGCTAGGTGACACCTCTAAAATTTTGGAAATATGGCCTTGGGGATGAAAGGGTTAATTGAATTCCTGAATTCAAATTCTACATACCCAGGTTTGTCATCATAAGCGACTATTGAAAAGTATACCGACATTGTGAGTTGGCAAACGATTAAAACACACAACACTATTCAAACAGGTTTAATAAAATAAGGATAAAAAGTCAACTATATCTTCTCCGATTACATTGATAATCTTGCTGCCCCACAAAAATGGACAGGCTTTTTCCAAACCAGGGCTGATCTAATCATCTATCAACTAAAAATACTGCTTGGCTAAAACATAAGTTTTCTCTACAAATATAATATTGAAAATAGGCTTCCGTTATTCCTGTTCAGCAGAAACATAAAATGCTTAACCCATTTAGGCTCGATGCCTGGCAGCAGGATATGGATCGACCATGATAATTCATGGGTAGCACCAGATTAGCTTGGTGCCTTCAGGCGCCAAGCTAATCTGGCGCTACCCTTGAATTATCGTGGTCGACCCATCTCCTGCTGTAGTACATAGTGCGTTAGGGCTGAATGGGTTAAGTCTGGTTTTGAGAGTGTTTCTTAGAAACAAACTCCGAGTTTGGTCTTCCACGTATAACAAGTCAAACCCAAAAGAAGGTTCCCTTTGAGGATGGTTGGTAGAAGTTTCGTAGCAAAATAAAAAGTGATCAAAAAGAGGACTTCTCTTCCAAATAAAGAGCAATCAACATTTCTGTCTGTGTGCGACGTATCAACCCTCTTGACTGCTACCAATGTTACTGCTCGGCAGTGAAGAATCAGTGTGATGACACATCTTTTCCAATGAATAGCATCCTCAGCAGCGACTGTGGGGTTAAACATCTGAACAGTGACGACGAGTTCTTTTTCTCAATCAGAGTTTTTTTCTTCAACTTATTCGGGGCACCAATATCAATCGCTGTGGAAGCGTCTACACACAAATACTAATCATTATTTAAGGTCATAAAACTAGTAAATGCGTACTTCTCATGTTTCTAGTTTTCAAACAGAGACCACCCCGCTACAGTTAACCCTACCATTGGTGCTTCTGATATCTTTGCTAATTCAATGTGAAACAGCCTCAGCCGTCCAAGGAACAGAGATACAAATTGGTGTCAGCAAGAGGCATGGATCTTCATGAGCCACTGCAACTGCAGGGGGCTCATGAAGATCTAGGTCTCTTGCAGTTGGCTCAGCAGTGAAGGGGTTCATTTTCCCAACAAACATCAACCCCCTCGGAGAAATGTTAAATATCGTTCACAAATATAGTTGCCACCCTTTCCAAGAAAGAACACGATGATCACAGAATTCTATCTCCATCAGAGAGAACATGTTGCCTCATCACCGATACTAATCATTCAAAATTATTAACAAAAATCGAGCACACGTTTCCATGCAAGTCATACCTGCAGTAAATTTTACAACATAAATTATCAAACACCAAAGCAGTTCGTGGTTTTGATGCACGAGTCATGTTTCAACTAAAGTTTGCCACAGTCCCTCCACTCCGTCATCGTAGTTGGTACATACGGCTACAAGGCAGGGCAGTGGAACAGGTAGATTCTATGACTGTGCGAGTCCTTGCATTTGCAGAGGCTCATTAGAATCTGTGCCTCTTGAAGAAGGATAACAGCATAACCTGTTTTGCATGACTGTTATGAGAGACCACCTGTGACTGTCTCCTTCACTGCCTGTGTACGTACGTTGTGTTTTTGAAGTCACAGTCAACTCAATGTCAAATATCTCTAACCATCCAAGAAACATGGGTACAAGGTGCCTTCAGCTTTCAGCAAGAGGCATAGATCCTCATGAGCCCCCGCAATTGCGGGGGCTCATGAGGATCTACGCCTCTTGCAGTTCTGTGTTCTGTTTTTCCCAGCAGTCAAGGCGGCAAAGACCGATTCCGGTGGCTGCGGCCGCCTAAATGATGGCCTTTAATGGCAGGTGACACTGTCCGCACTTCAAGACTTTCAAGACACCACTTATTTTCCACTGAAAACAAAAAGGCTGTTCAAAACAGGTTCCACTGTGCAGTTGCCGAGACATTTACCAAGGACGCTATCATTCTTTACTCACTCATTCAGCCCAACGGCCGTATTTCCCAAATTTTGAAGGCGTCATCTAATGACTATGCACCAGTTGCAGGAGATGGATCGATCATAGTAAATAATTCAAGGGCAGTGCCAGATTAGCTTGGCGCCGACAGGCGCCAAGCTAATCTGGCACTACCCTTGAATTATCATGGTCGACCCATCGCCTGCTGTAGTGCGTCAGGGTTGAGCTCAAAAGAGGAACAGAGCTCATTGACAACACTTCGCCAGCGAGCACGACTCCCAGTAAGCAAAACATCCTCGGGCCGACGTCGGCCCCAGCACTTTCTGCTTTCTGGGATACTGTATCTGGGCGAGCGCTCAATCGTGTCCATATCCCACGGATGCGTGACCCACCAGCAAGAATCTCGCAGCGCATTTTCTTACTGCTACCAACTAAAGATATGGCCACCACACATCACCAGAAAGGAACACTGAGCATGTGGCGGCTACAAACATGAAAGGTATTTGTTTTGTACCACTTCAGGTATTTCTTACATTTGTGCTTTCGTAAGTTTTCATGATCGACAGCATTACGGTACGGTTTATTATTTACAAAAGAAATTTAATACAAGTGACACCTGTAGCGTGAACAACCCTTTGCGTGTCGGTAGCAGGTTTTGTCGCGATGATTCCTGTGGGAATCATCGCGACAAAAACCACTACTGACATGCAAAGGGTTAAGAACTTTAACTCCCTCTGAGCGGGCAACCACTGGTACTGTTTAAGAGTACCAATGGCAGCATACACATGAGGGTTAACCCTTTGGCTGTTGGCAGCAACTTTTGTTGCATTGATTCCTGCAGGAATCATCATGACAAGTTGCAACCGACAGTCAAATGGTTAATAGACCAGGCACCCCATGAGAACATCACCGCATGATAATTTGACATAAATTATGTCCCTTTGACCATCTAAGAACCGAAACAAACAGACTATTTTGATGCACTACCGTGAAGCTTTTCCATCAACATCGGTTCTGAGGTGTAAAATACAACCATCTGCTGGTCCTCACACCAGCAACAGCTGAATATCTGATGCCCTGCGGACAAATGTGTCTGTGAATGTGTGCTGGATATCCATGAATGGGGATCGAAGATCTGAACGTTCACATGATACAGCTTCAATTCTCACCTAAACCACGAACAAAACCCACAGGCAAGAGGCTCAGACACTCATGAGCTCCGGCATCTACGAGAGCAGGGTTTCATGAGTGCTCTGGCTGATCTCGTTCCTGGCTGCGTTCATGTGGCAACTTTCAAGACACTATTTCCTATCTCCACGCTGGCAGTGAACGGGCCGGGTCTCTCAGTGTATCTTCGATGTAGCCTCAGAGCAGGTGGCGGCGCTGTGCCGTCACGCTGACGGCTAGGATTCAATCGCCTCATCGGGACTGCACGTGCGTTTGTATACGCTGGCCGACAGGTGAATGGGTTCATGATATGGTGCGACTGTTCGGTACAGCAGAACCTGTTATGAGCAGCCACCCTTATGAGAGTCCACCTGTCGTTAAAGGCCATCATTTAGGTGGCTGTCGCTGTGACTGTCGCCACCTAAATCACGGTCTTTAATGACTGTTGATGCCTTGTGTCAGGCAAGACTTCTCTTGACATGTCTGTTCTTAGCTAACAAGTGGACGTAGCCACCCACCAAATGTTAGTCTCTAAAACTTTCAGCCCCAAGGTCCCATTTCTCAAATTTTGGAGGTGTTGTCTAACGACTATGTACCAGTAGTAGGAGATGGCTTGATCATGATAATTCAAGGGTAGTGCCAGGTGAGCTTGGCGCCTTCAGGCACCAAGCTCATCTGGCACTACCCTTGAATTATCATGATCAAGACATCTCCTACTGCAAGGTCCTGGGGCTAAAAGGGTTAATGACAGGTGACATGTTTTTGCCATACATGACTTCTCTTGATACAGCACCTATCTGTGACGACAACTTTTCTTGTGGTTGTTCAAAACAGGTTCTGCTGTAGTGATAGGGTGCAACCATTTCATACGAGATGTGAAGCGGTGCTAAAATTCTTGATCTTCAACTCCGTCTGACCTTTTGCGTAAAAGGACGATGAGATGAACAATTTTCACGCCCAAGCCGCACTCCAGCTCACTAAAATGTGCCCTGCTCCGTGATTTAGCCCTTACGGATGCAAGCTGTAAGCTCCAAAATCACAGACCAGCACATAAATATCACCATAGTGCCGTGGTGCTGTACGCGTCCTGAAGTCCGACTGGGAGGTCTGTTTGTGTACACATTTTGGATTATCACTGGATGGAAAGAGGTGAACACATGAATGTCCCCAGTGAAATTCTACAAATATCACCTCAACGCCATGGTACCGTCTTTCTGTACAAGGAGTTGCAGCCCTGAGCCTGAAAATACAAACACCAATGTAAACATCAGTTACTGAAACAGATATGACAGATCCAGTAGTGTCTTAAAACTGAAAAAGAAAAAAAAAAAAAAAAAGGTTAACCATTACATTCTGGGGCTGGTTTTTTACAATCCGCTTATTGTCCTATGAAGGCTACATTACAGAATAGGGGATAGATCAAACATTTTAGTTCAAGAGTGGTGCCAGAATAGCTTGGCGCTTTAGTCAAATTAATTTCAAGTCAAGTCAAGTAACTTTATTGTTCCAAATACATGTTGCCACGTACAGGAAAATTTGTTTCGCCACCTCAGGTGCAACTCGCAATCACCCAAACTCACACAACATTTACAACAACAAATGGACAATGGGTCGGGACAGGTGAAGCCCATTGCCAAGGCGTGTCATGGCCGGCGCCAGCGGCCCCAACCCGACCTGAACCTCCCTAACACAAAGCAAACTAAGGACAGCCCTATCAATCATAGTATCTCTTAAACACGTAATATAATGTTTTTATACTTCCTGCTTGGCTGAGACTAGTTTCACAAATAAAATTTAAAATAAAAAAAGGAGTAGTGAGTGAATCAGAATAAAAAGAGTTAACTCATTCGCGCCATGATGTATACGGATATGCCACGTATCTGTATGGGGCACATCTGGAATGAGTTAAACTGTTCCTAACAAACTTTGAATTTTACCCAGGAAAAGCAAAACTTCCACTCATTACATCATGAGGATGAAATTATCAGATATGCTTTGAGGACTATGTCACAGTTCTGAGGACAGATCGGTCATGATAGTTCAAGAGTGGTGTCAGAATAGCTTCGCACCTGTAGGCGCCAAGCTATTCTGACACTGCCCTTGAACTATCATGGTTGATCTGTCCTCAGAACTTTCTTTCTTCGCAAAAAAGGTTGCTGCTCAAAACAGAATCCACTATATGTGCGTCAATGTAGACTCACTTTCTTCATTCTCATTGACGCCAAGGTCGGTACTCTCAATCAGCTCATTCACCAGCGCCTCTGCGTCCACCCGTGACGCTCCTAGGTTCACTTTGCCTGACTCCTCCAACTTCTGGTGACACAGACAAGAAGAACCAACATAAACGGTTTCTAACACCTCAACTGCCAGCAGATATAAACGAAGGGACACATAAACATGGTAATTCCAGAACACTACCCTTGGAGACGGAAGCAGCCCCAAAGAACAGGGTTATATTATAAATACATGTAGGCCCAGCAAGACGCTTTTTGCAACTGGTTACATTTCATAGTGCTGAAGATGTTTAAATATCAATACTGTAAGTTTGATGGTACTGAAGATGTTTAACCCATTTAACCCCACCGCCCTACAGCAGGCGTCAGATTGACCATGATAATTCAAGCATAGTGCCAGATTAGCTTGGCGCCTTCAGGCGCCAAGCTAATCTGGCCCTACCCTTGAATCAACATGGTCAATCCATCTCCTGCAACTGGTACACAGTCGTTGGATATCTCCAAAATTCAGGAAATGCGGCCATGGTGTTGAATGGGTTAAGTATCACACTGTAAGAGTGTAAACATAAATAACATTAACAAAATTATTGTAAACAGAATACACGTCAACATTCACTCTGTCCATCTCTTCAAGCTTCTGCTCATAAACATCCAAACCAAAAAATCAGCGAAATTACAAAAACAGGGAGTAAAAAACCCAACACACTCCATACGGTAATCTGCAAAGTTGAAAAGCAGCCTTCAACACATTCGAGGCATGCTGCACTGGGATATGTGGCATGAAGCCACGTATATATATATGGATGTGGCAGGTCATACATGTATTAACCCTTTGGGTGTTGGTAGTGTTTTTTGTTGTGATGAATCATCACGACAAAAACCACTACCGACACCCAAAGGGTTAACAATTGTCAGTTTTAAAGTCACTTACTCTTCTTCTCTCTAATGTGCTGCCCAAGCTTGGTGTACTGAAAAAGAAAAAAAAACGTTAACCCATAACATCCTGAGGCTGAATTTTTACAATCTGCTTATTGTCCTATGAAGGCTACATTACAGGTTAGGAGATGGACCAACCATTTCAGTTTCAGGGTGGTGCCAGAACAGCTTGGCGCCTCAGGCAAACTGATTTTAAGCAATAGTGTAAGGCTGAAAAGGGTTAAAGACCACGATATAGGAGCTCAGTTCCTCAGAAAAAAAATGCTGATTAACTCATTCTGCCTGCGACACACCACAGCAAGATATGGCTCAACCATGATAGTTCAAGGGTGGTGGCAGAATACCTTGGCGCCTATAGGCGCCAACTATTCTGCCACCACCCTTGAACTATCATGATCAATCTGTCTCCTGAATTGTAAAGCAGTCCTCAGAGGATAACTACAAAATGTGGGTATTTCGTACCTCAGGCAAAATGAGTTAAAACGTGCATTTTATTGATGTTACTACGTTCTCATGGTGTATTTGTTGTAACAGTCATAATTCAACCTCCATATACGCTTTGAATTTCAATGTGAAGTACACCGACACATACCGATTGTGGCCACTGGTGTCGTTCGATACACTGGATTGTCGACTGTGGGTGAGCGAAGAGTACCCAGACGCTCGCGAGTGTTGACTGGCGTAGCTCGCACTGCGAGAGTGGCCGGGGTGGCCTTCACCTTGCTCCATTGGCTCGCTGTCTTGGAGATCTGTGTGGAGAAGAGACTATTTGTACATGTCGGTACGAGATTTTGACTCAAGGGGAGTAAAGGAATCCCCTCACACACGCTGGCCCACAAGGGGATCGAACCCAGGACATTTATGGAATGAACAAGCAACACTGCTGAGTGAGCTATGTCCCCATGCATGTGGAGAAATAACAGTCTATATAATCTGACACTATCCATCCACAATCACATTAATCCTTGTTAACCCATTTAACCCCACAGTGACATTTCACAATTTTAAAAGTGTCACCTAACAACTATGTACCAGTTGCAGGAGATGCATCGACCATGATAATTCAAGGGTAGTGCCAGATTAGCTTGGCGCCTGCTGGCGCCAAGCTAGTCTGGCACTACCTTTGAATTATCATGGTCAATACATCTCCTTCTGTAGGGTGTTGGGGCTAAATGGGTTAACCCTTGTCCGTGTTGGTATTTCCCTTGAACAGTATGAGTAAGGCTGGTACATACAGTGACAATGAATTGCTTAATGCTTAGCTCCCTTACTGCCATTGGGTACAAGTTGTGTTTCTGATGTCAATATAAATTCAACGCAAAAAAAACCCAAAACCCCCCCAAAACCACAAAAAACCACTATCCATTCAAGAAACATAGATACAAAACAGAGCCAGCAAGAGGCACAGAACCACATGCCCTTGCACCTGCAGGGGCACATGTGGTTCTATGCATCTTGCAGCTGTTAACTTTTTCTCAGCAGCGAAGGAGATAAAATGTCTGAAATCAACACCCTTCGACTGTTAATCAAAATCGTTTCAATATCAAAATTTAGAACGCACCCTTCTGAAAAACATAACCAAAAAAGTGAATATCTAAGCATATCATAAAATGTAATTAATTGTGCAAAGAAAGACTGAACATAACAGTAGATCAGGAAGAGTGCATGCACCGGGTGGTTACATAAAAGACAAAACAAGGCTACAAATACAAGAAAGGGGAGGTTACTTGTGACAGCTGGGTGAGAATGGTGACCAAGAGTTGCGTCCCTGTCGGAACTCTCCACCTCCAAAGTGAAGCCAATGAAAGGATCTGAAAGGTTAGTGAAAAGCCACTGAGGTTCTCGACAGGACGCGGGTGGAAAAGGTCGAGTGACAGAAAATTATGTCGTCTGAGTGCAGCAAGTGCATAATTATGATGAGCAGTGGGGCTGATGGGGTAGAGTTTGGTAATTTCAGTCGTAAATGTCCAGAGTGCGTTTATACTCCATGCATCTGTGCTCAGCAAATCTCTTCCGACACTGTAGGCTTGCAGTTTCTGTTTCTGCGCTGTTTCTGGCATTGAGAACTGAGGTCTTTAAGTTACCAAAAGTGTTGTGAGGGGAAACACAGACTGGCTGTTCAACCCTTTAAGCCCAACACACTAAAGATTGATTGACCATAATAATTCAAGGGTAGTGCCAGATTAGCTTGGCACCTCAAGGTGCCAAGCTAATCTGGCACTTACCCTTGAATTATCATGGTCAATCCACCTCCTGCAATTGGCATAGTCGTTAAGTACATGTAACACTTCCAAAATTTGGGAAATGCACCCTGGGGGCTAAAAGGGTTAACTCGTTACATCCTGAGGATGAAAATATACAGTTAAAAAAAAAGATATCCTTTGAGGCCTATGTCACAGTTCTGGAGACAGATCGACCATGATAGTTCAAGGGTGGTGTGAGAATAGCTTGGCGCCTATAGGCGCCAAAGCTATTCTGATGCCTCCCTTGAACTACCATAGTCTATCCACATCCTGTCATAGCATGTCGAGGCTTTATGGGTTTAAAATCATTTGGTAATTTGTGCAAGATGCAAAAGCCATTACAGTCAAACCTGTCAAGGCGACCACCTGTGTAGGCACACCCATTTCTGGTTCCATGGTCTGCTTTCTGTTACTTAGATAATCAGGGTTTATTTTTCTAAAAATAGGCTGTGGTCCAATTGGCCCACTCAGTCAAAATTCAATGGGTCAATTTAATGAGCAGTGGGTCAATCATTCATCGCCAAGGTGATCAGCATAGATTAAACAGGGAGACAATCCTTCTTGCAGTGAAAAGTTTTCTGAGAATTAGGTCGGCTTATAGAACGATGGTTCTCATTGGTCGAATAGTTAATGAGTGAACCAATTGCAGGCTAGAATCTATGTTGTGTAGCGTGATGACCCCTGACATTCCTACAGCGATCACAGTGAATGGCACCGATCGAATTGTCAGGGTACCTTTTTCAGTTTCAGTCTTATGGCAGTTGTGGGTAGCTGGTTTGTTTCAAGCATCGATTATAGAGTTGTGAAAGAAATAAACACACGGCAGGTGTGCGTGCACATAAATATGATGCGCCCAATGTCGAGTGCCCCGGAAACGCAATGGCCAACATGAGACTCAATATGTCAATTGGCGCGGGGTGCGTTCCAAAAATGAACCCTAGATACCCCTAAGGTGATCTGCAGTCTGGGTGCAAAAACTACTGGCAATGACCCAATCGGTAAAACACCTTTGTTACAAATGCACAGATCTACCAGTGACATCACCAAACTATCCCCCATGAGCTCCCTTCGGGACAATGGGCCAAGTGTGCACTTTGCTGTACAAAATGACTGAATGCAGTAACAGATTTCAGGTGAGGGAAAATGTGAAGGCATAGACAACTTACACAATTGTGTGTGGGTTTGAGAAGGGCAGGGGTGTGCTTTAAATATGAAGCTGATCAAATGTTTAGCAGTTAGGGCTCAAACCCTTTCGCTATTGGTAGCAGTTTTTGTTGCTATGAATCATCCCGACAAAACATGCTGGCAACAGCTGCAGGAAGTATCGTGACAAAATCTGCTACCAACAGCCAAAGGGTTGTCAACCACGCAGGTAATTTCAAAGACTGGGCACCAAAAAGACTCTGAACATATTCTGACCCTGGCTGGGTTTGAACCAGCGACATTATGGACACCCAGGTTCCCTACAAACTTAATGCCCGAAAGGGCTTTTCCATAGGCATTTTTGAACACACAGATCTTTTGTTTTTAATCAAAACAATTTTGATCAAAAACAAAATTTTGTTTTTAATCAAATTTAAACTTGAACAAGGATAAGATCAGCTGATTAGTAATTACTGAATACAACTCCAAATGTTAAACAACAAGCAGTCAGATCTACCCAACACCACTTCAGCTACAGCTCAGTTAACACATTTATCTCCGAGTCCCTAGAGCAGCAGATTGATTGACCATGATAAATTAATTCAAGGGTAGTGCCAGATTAGCTTGGCGCCGGAAGGTGCCAAGCTAATCTGGCACTACCCTTGAATTATCATGGTGATGGTCAATCCATCTCCTGCAACTGGTACATACTCATTAGGCAACACCTCCAAAATCTGAGAAATGGGTCCTGGGGGCTAAAAGGGTTAACTTCCTTTATACAGCAGAACCTGAGTTGAGCAACCACCCATAAAAGCGACCACCTGTCACTAAATACCATCATTTAGGTGGATGCAGCAGCCACTAACTAAAGGTCTTTAGTCGTAAGTGAAGTGACACTTGCTGCCCGTCAATTCAAGCTTCTCTCTTACCTTTTCTCGCCAATAAGCTGGTCGCTTACAACAGACGTCACCCAGTCTACGACATCCACACTCAGAAGTTCAAAGTCATAACCTCTACAGATCAAATTTGCCGAACCCAAACCCCTTGTGTAAGCAGCCACTGATAGTGTAAACAGAACTGGTGGCTGCAAGTGCCAGAGGGGGTGGGGGGGAGGTGGGGGGTAACCCTTCAAACCCCATGAACGCATTTCCCAAATTTTGAAAGTGCCACTGAAACGATTACGTACCAGTTGCAGAAGGTGGGTCAACCATGACAATTCAAGGGTAGTGCCAGATTGGCTTGGCACTACCCTTGAATTATCATGGTCAATCCGTCACCTGCTGTTGGGCATCTGGGGCAAAACGGGTTAAAGTCACAAGCTGTTAACCCATTTAGCATTAACACACCACAGCTGGGGATGGATTGACCGTGATAATTCAAATGCAGTGCCAGATGAGCCTGAATTATCATGGTCAATCCATCTCCTTCAAACTTCTTCTTCGTTGCTGGGTAACACTTGTAGAGTTTTGGAAATTCAGCCTTGGTGCTAAATGGGTTCATTTAAAATTAGCAATGCAAAGACACAACTTTTGCGTCCCAAAATTTGAAGATAAAGTCACACTGTACAAGCATTACCTGGTGCCTGGCACTCCAGACGCCCTTTTCGCGTCAGGCTGCTGAAGCCACTACTGTGTGACGTCATGCTCCCTTCACTCCGGTCATCACCAGGTAGCCGCTCCCCACTTTCCGAGCTAAGGCCGGAAACACTTGCCTCCCCTTGCGTTGAGATGGAAAAAGACGAAGGCCTGGAAAGAGACAGAGAAAGGCACAAATAAATAAATACATAAATGAAAGTCAATAATCAAAGTTGTAAATTATGGAGAGAAAAATAGTTTATTATTTTGAGAGAGAGAAAGAAATGGACCGGTCAGGGGAGTCAATTATAGGTCCTCCACATTTAACAAGAACTATCAGGACAAACAAATGACACCACACACACACACACACACACACACACACACACACACACACACTGTACTGAGGCATACAATCAGAAATTCTGCAAAGAAATATCCCATATCCACACCCACTCACCCACATAAAAATACAAACTTCATTAATCATTAGTGTGTGTCCCCATTTCTAGAACATTTAATATGCCACGTACTGAGCAGAAAGCAATTTCATTTACTGCCCCTAGTATAGTAGCCTGCTTGGCATTAAACCCTAGTCAATGACTGACCAACATTTAACCTTTATTTTTATAATACATCAAATTTTGTACAACCCTAGTGTTTTGTGGTGTTTTTTTTACCCGCCTTTTTGGCATCCAGTCTTTTTTTTTTGTCTTTTTTTTTTTTTTTTTTTTTTTGGGGGGGGGGGGGGGGGGGGGAGAGCCTGAGCATGCCGCTAGCATGGAGTGGATCATCATCATCATAATCAATACAGTCATGTGGTACAATGTCATCAAATGTTGTGGAACCCCAGTGTTCTTCTAATGCATGCAGTCTGTTTTATTTATAGTACAATACACTATATGATATGAGCCAATCTAAAAAGGTCGCTTGTCTGGGACCCTGTTCAGAAATACGTTTGTATTGACTCACTAAATGTAGATATAACTCTGCTTTTTTGTAGCTGAATTTGAATGGAATAAGAATTCTTATACCAAGTTGTGTGTCTTTCTTTTCAGTTGGTCTGTTTGTGAGATGATTTTAAATTAAAAAAAAAAAACATGAGAATTTCGGTACAGAATAGGTACCTCTGATAAGGAAGCTTCAGCATGGAAATAGATGACAACTTGAAGTAAATCTTGTTTGTGTGTTGCATGGGATTAAAGTACGTGCACAATGCAAAGTGTTTGGTTGATGATGATTCTTTTCTAATTTATAATTTGAATTTGAAAATTACGGCGTAGGGCGTTACCTCTACGGTCATGGTAGTCCCGAAAGTTGAGTATAACAGATGATACAGCTAAGGTACATAATCACGAAAGCAACATAACGACACGATTATTTATGCATTTGTTTTGCAGAAAACGAGCTTCATCCTTTAAAATGAGTCAAAAACAATTATTTAACAGGAGACACGAATAGGCATCGTGATACCGGTCATTCGTAACGTTCAACACCTTGACTGTATCATGACACCACGCTTAGCACGATACAAATTCTTCTCTAACTCCCTGAAAATGTTATAAAAAAGAAACCAATTGCTGGATACTGTTTCAGTAGTGTCAGATACATGCAATCAAATCAAAATCAGTTTTCAAAATGAGAGATGAAATTTCAGCTGTGTGTAGTGTTTCCTGTCTGACCTTTTGAGAATCGCTCATATACCGTCATCAAATTAAGTGTTTTTAACTGCTTCACTGCCAAGAAAAAGTGAGCACGATCCAACTGCACGAGACACAGATCCTCATCTGCCTTCACTGCCAAGAAAAAGTTAGCACGATCCAACTGCACGAGACACAGATCCTCATGTGCCTTCACTGCCAAGAAAAAGTGAAGACGATCCAACTGCACGAGAGACAGATCCTCATGTGCCTTCACTGCCAAGAAAAAGTGAAGACGATCCAACTGCACGAGAGACAGATCCTCATGTGCCTTCACTGCCAAGAAAAAGTGAAGACGATCCAACTGCACGAGAGACAGATCCTCATGTGCCTTCACTGCCAAGAAAAGTGAGCACGATCCAACTGCACGAGACACAGATCCTCATGTGCCTTCACTGCCAAGAAAAAGTGAAGACGATCCAACTGCACGAGACACAGATCCTCATGTGCCTTCACTGCCAAGAAAAAGTGAGCACGATCCAACTGTACGAGAGACAGATCCTCATGTGCCTTCACTGCCAAGAAAAAGTGAAGACGATCCAACTGCACGAGACACAGATCCTCATGTGCCTTCACTGCCAAGAAAAAGTGAGCACGATCCAACTGTACGAGAGACAGATCCTCATGTGCCTTCACTGCCAAGAAAAAGTGAAGACGATCCAACTGCACGAGACACAGATCCTCATGTGCCTTCACTGCCAAGAAAAAGTGAAGACGATCCAACTGCAAGAGACATAGATCCTCATGAGCCCCCGCAGTTGCGAGGGCTCATGAGGATCTATGCCGATGCTGAGACCAATTTGCATCCGTGTTCTTCGGCAGTTGTGGCTGTTGGTAATGGAGTGAACAAAGACTGCAACTACAAAAAATATACGTGCAATGGCAGGGATGGGGTTAAACCCCTTGTGCATGCTGCCACCCGCACAAGCTAATCAAACACGACCATCTGATCTGTAATGGTGGGTGCGTGTGTCGTATCTAGCGCTCATCACACGGCTCCAAAAGGGAACGGAGTACCACTGAGTTAAGCAGTCCTGTTAATAATGCTGCTCATATTATTTAAAGTACCATTACGCATAAATCTGAAGACACAGTTCAGCACCATTTATGTTTGTTATGCCTTTACACACCTAATGAACTTCAACAGCAGTTTGAACATGCAGCAAAAGCACACGCGTACAATTAATTATTCTGCGCTGCCGTTAGCACGTCAATCTATTTTTAGCTGTTTCTCGTACTGATAGCGTGGTATTCCTAGAACGGAGTGAAGTCATGTCAGGTTACTTGATACAAAGACGACGCGTGCTGAACTGGATTGTCCTGTGTCTGAATGAACCATAACCAGACCTGTATGTGGCGTTTCGTAATAATCGGTTACAGAAGTCTATCTTTGAACAGTTACGGCGGTAGTGGGCCTTTAAGTCATTCGAGGAGCCCCGCGTCAACAGCTGCGAAGGTGTCGCACATCGCTGCTGTACAACACTTCCACACCTATTGATGCGGTGCGGCTTGAATGATCGATTGATTGATTGTACATTGCTTAACGTCCCGACAGCAACAAGGCTTTCTCAGGACGTGCCTGCACTGCTTGTGAAAAAAAAAATAAACAGAACATTGAATGTATGTCGCCAGCCGGTCAAATACATTAAATAAACCTAACAGATGGGGTCTAAATAAAGCTAAGACCATTTAGCAACACACATCCAATATCAAGAGCTACAGGCAGTGCAGACAGTAGGGAGAGTTTTAAAAAGGCAAATACAGGTGAATGGACAAAGGGTAGACAGAAACACATGCCCCAGAATAGAGAGAAAAACCCACCCTGTGGGGCTGACCAGGGTGACCCTGGGAACTAAAAAATACCTAACCCCACCCAAGTCCCCCAGGGCAGACCCGGGCGGGGTAGGCTTGAATGAGATACATGCCAGGTTATTAGCATGACAGGGCAACGTTTCGTTTGCTACAAATGATTATTTTCAACATCTACTTTTCCACGGCCTACCAATCAGTAAAACTATAATGATGTCATCACGTGGACAATGGCCACCAATTATAGTTGTACGCAGGCCAAAGTCCGCCCGACGGTATTTACCTCGCTAGGCATACATAAGGTAATGGATAACTGTTAATAATTATCTAGTTCGCCAGGATCCGCGGTACTCTTCAATCTGCAAGAGAGACATAGATTCTCATGAGCCCCTGCTGCTGAAGCAGGGGCTCATGAGAATCTATGTCTCTTGCAAATGTCAAGTCAGCGTGAGCGCAGTCATTAACGCCGCCAATCAATACACATAGAACAGTCAAATATTTAACCCTTTTCATTCTGATACACAAATGCTTGAAATAAATTTGTCTGCGACAGTTCAAGGGTGGTGCCAGAAAAGCTTGGCACCTGAGACGCCAAGCTAATATGGCACCACCCTTTAACTAAAATGGTTGACCCATCATCTAATCTGTAATGTAGCTTTAATAGGACAATAATCAATTTTTATAAACAAAGCAGCCTCAGGATGTAAAGGGTTAATTAACAACTGTAATGACATCATTCATTGGATGATATAAATGGGGTACATCTCTGCCATCAGAAGTTCTCATAAGCCCCAGTATCTGGGCTGCATCACAGTCTATGCCTCTTAGACATTGCACTGGGCTTGCTGCAGGGACTTTGCGTTTTTGTAAGTAGTTATTTTTGTACAATTAGATTTTGTTAAGCGCCTAGCGGGTCTACTCCGAGGTTAGGCGCTATACAAGTACTCATTATTATGATTATTATTAAATGCCCACTACCGCCGTAACCGTTCAAAGATACGCTTCTGTAACAGATGGTTACGAAACGCTACACACAGGTCTAGTTATGGTTCATTTAGACACAGGGGAATCCAGTTCAGCACACGTCGTCTTTATGTCAAGTAAACTGTCAATGACTCCACTCGGTTCTAGAAATACAACACTATCAGTATGAGAAACAGCTAAAAATAGATTGACATGCTCTGTGCAGAATAAATTAGTGCGATTATGCTTGTGCTTTTGATGCGTGTCCAAACTGCTGTTAAAGTTCATTAGGTGTGTCGTCTAGGCATAGTAAACGCAAATGGTGCTGAAATGTGTCTTCAAATATATGCGTAATGGTACTTTAACACACTAAGCGGCTCGGACGTGGAAATTTCCATAATTGGCAGATGTTCTGTGAGGACAGCTTTGCAGTTCACGACTCAGAGGAAAGATTCATGAAATGCATTGCCCACAAAAGGATATTAATTTGACTTCAGGCGACAGATCGACCATGACAGCTCAAGGGTGGTGCCAGAACTGCTTGGCGTCTCAACGCGCCACGCTCGTCTGTCAGTGTCACTGCCAATGTCAGCACTGGCGCTCCGCTTACTGTTCTTCAGGGCTAAATATTTTCAACCTGTTTGGTGCGACCATCCTTATCAGAGATCACCAGTCATCAAAGACCATCATTTCGGTGGCTGTGGCCACCGACATGATGGTCTTTAACGACAGGTGACACTTTCTACCCTCGAGTCTTTCCAGACGACTTTCTTTCTTGCAAAAATTGGGGGCTCTTGTTGGGTCGGGACCAAACAGCTCTATCGCATTAGCACTTGCTTTAACACATTCTGCTCCAGGACCGAAAATCCATAAATTTTGAATTTCTCCCCCACCCCCCTTAAGACTGTATTACACTTCTGGAAACAGATCGAGCGTGATAGTTCAAGGGTTGTGCCAGAATAGCTTGGCGCCTATAGGCGCCAAGCTATTCTGGCACAACCCTTGAACTATCACGCTCGATCCATGTCTTGCCGTGGCGTGTCGGAATTGAATGAGTTAATTTACACCTGTGGAGAAGTGACGCATTATTTTCCTGGGGGGCTGACATCAGTCATGCCGCGCATATGTACATAACTACCTCTGACAAAACAAAAATGATGACACAGTGTAGCTGTGGATGATTGCGAAAACCTTATGCGTCCCACCTGGCTTTATATTGCTAATACAATCACCCGCACCATTTTCGCCCCTTCAATGTCATAACGCCTTCAAGTTACAGCCAATACGATCGTCAGCATCAGATGACCCATTCCATGTCTGACATGGTACACCGGAAGTTGTGGCTAATACTAATACTATCATTAGTATCATTTGACCCCTTCAATACTTCACCCTTAGAGTCATTCGGAATACACCCGTGTGTGAAATAAGTTTGACCAAAATAGTTCAAGGGTAGTGCCAGAATAGCTTGGCGCCTCTAGGCGCCAAGCTATTCTGGCACCACCCTTGAACTAAAGCCATTGGTCTATATCCTTATCTGTAAGTACTGTAATGTAGCTTGCATATGGCAGTGTACAAATTTGAAGCTTTTAGCCTCAGTATGATATGGGTAAAACACCTTAACTCATTCCATCCCGAGGCTGAATATTGACAATTTGCTTATTGTCCTATGAAGGTATAACGTTACAGATTTGGGGGATAGATCAACCACTTTAGTTCAAGGGTGGTGCCAGGATAGCTTGGCGCCCGAGCCGCCAAGATTTCTGGCACCACCCTTGAACTATCATAGTCAAATTTATTTCCAGCAGCAGTGTACCAGGATGAAAAGGTGTAAGTAAATTACTAATACAGCAGTAGCACATTCGTCAGCATCATCCGACCCCTTCAATGCCAGAACACCTGCAGTTATTGCTAATACAATCGTCAGCATCATTCGACCCCTTCCATGTGGGAACAACGAAGGTATTGCTAATATTAACGTCAGCATCCATTAACCCCTTTGATGACGGACACGGGCAAGTCTCAACTGCATAGGCCCTCACGTACCTATGCAGCTACATAACGAGCAACATTCAACTGCAAGAGGCGCAGATTGGCTTAACCCTTTTAGCCCCAAATTTTGAAGGTGTAGCCCAACGATGTACCAGCTGCAGGAGATGGATTGTCCGTGATAATTCAAGGGTAGTGCCGGATTAACGCCAAGCTAATCTGGCACTATCCTTGAATTATCATGGTCAAGTCATCTCCTGCTGTAGGGATCCGGGGCTAAAAAGGGTTAAATAGTTCATTGCTTTGCCAAAAACATGAGCGAATAGAGAATTTTCATCAGGTCAAAACAAACCAGAGGCAAGAGCCACAGATCCACATGGGGCTCCACAGTTTAAAAGGAGTTCAAGAGAATCTATTATGTAACTTTGTCCTCATTCACATCCATGCGTCTCCCAGGCAGACACAATTATCAGACGGTTCAATTTGCGATGGTTTCAGATAAAGGGTTAACCAAGTAAACCATTGGCCGGCCTATATAAATGCACGTGCAGTCCCTATGAGTCATGGGGGCAGTCCGTGGCGTAGTAGTAAAGGCGCCTGCCACCAATGCTAAAGTTGCGAGGTTCGATACCGGGTTTCGGCGTCGGACTTTTTTTCTCTAGTAAGTGTTACCGTTAATTCGGGCGGACCGTCGCGGGGTCTTACTACGGCGCTTCCTCCCACTCCACTTTGGTACCGGTTTCAGGCCACTTCATAAATTTCAAAATACAAGCGATCAAAATTTCCGAAAATATTTTTTCTGATAGCCTCTGATCATTTGAAGGCCCACTACCACCGTAACCATTCAACGATACACTTCTGTAACTGATAGTTAGAAACGCTACACACAGTTCTAGTTAAGATTCATTTAGACACAGGACAAATCCAGTTCAGCAGAGGTCTCTTAATATCAAGTAATCTGACAATGACTACTCCGTTTTATAAATTAATGCTTTCAGTGCGAGAAACAGCTAAAAATAGATTGACGCGTTAACGGCTGAGAATAAATAAGCGCGATTACGCGTGTGCTTTTGCTGCGTGTCCTAACTGCTGTTAAAGTTCATTAGGTGTGTCAACAAGGCATAACAAACACACATGGTGCTGAACTGTGTTCTCATATTTACGCGTAATGGTACTTTAATAGTGCCGGAGGGACTCTAAACTAATAATAGTCAGTCCTAAGAGTCATTTGAAACCTAGCCGTCAGTGCGAAAGCACAGCGCCAGCTGCTGTGCGGCTAAGCTGAACGTGCACTTTCGGGACACGACCCTTTAACTCCCGGGGCACGACGAACTGTACCCAGCTGCAAGGGACATACACTCTCATGAGGGTTTATGTCTCTTCAACTCTTGTTTTTGTCCAATGTTTTTATGCCTGCTTACATCTGTGTTGTTCACGCGAATGTCAGCCAATGTGCAGTGGTTTCAGCCACGCAATTCGTGACCGCTGGCAGCGGAGGGGTTAATAAATACAACTGCTGACTAATGCATAGCACAGCTCAAAAGTGTCAAAAGTGTCAGCTGCGCTGTAAATAAGTGATGCTAACCCATTACATCCTGAGGCTGATTTTTTTTTTTTTTTTTTTTTTTTTTTGGGGGGGGGGGGGGGAATGGCTTATTGTCCTGTGAAGGCTACATTACAGATTACAAAACAGATCAACCATTTTAGTTCAAGGGTGGTGCCAGAATAGCTTTGGCCCATCAGGGTTCAAGGGTGGTGCCAGAATAGCTTGGCGCCTGAGGCGCCAAGCTATTCGGGCACCACCCTTGAACTATCATAGCCAAATTTATTTCAAGCAATAGAGTAACAGGAGGAAAAGGGTTAAACACATGATGATGCACAAAAAGTGAGGGTCAAAACGTGCATGTCTTGCTGCAGTCAGCATGCATGTGAATGTCTCGTGGCGTTTAACCCATTTCACCCCACGGCCGTTTGAGGCGTCACCTAACGACTACGCACCAGCTGATGGCTATGGATCGACCAAGATAATTCATGGGTAGCGCCAGACTAGTTTGGCGCCTTCAGGCGCCAGGCGAATCTGGCACTAACCTTGAATTATCATGGTCGATCCACTTCCTGTTGGACGGCGTCGGGGCCAAATGGGTTAAAGACATATACGGGTCCTAATAAATTATAATCTTATGTAACAGGACAGTTTTAAACGTTTGAGAATACATCACCATGTGTTTACATGTATACCGTACATCTACATACTGATATGTTAATCCCAAGGCCACATTTCCCAAATTTTGGAGTTGTCACCTGACTGACTATGCACCAGTTGCAAGAGAAGGATTGATCATGACAATTCAAGGGTAGTGCCAGATTAGCTTGGCGCCTAAAGGCGCCAAGCTCATCTGGCACTCCCCTTGAATTATCATGGTCAATCCATCTCCTGCTGCCGGGTCCCGGGGCTAAATGAGTTAACCATGTGGAAAATAAATTTGTTTGAAAACAAACGCTATCTTTTTTTCAGTTTTCGTTTTGTCAGCAAAACTGAGCTTTCCCTCCATAACCTACCATGATTTTACATGCAGAAAAAGTTAGTAAGTTATTAAGGTTTAACGCTGAGCAGGCGACTTAAAAAAAGGCCATTTGACAGCCGCATGCAGAAAAAGTGCTGCATCAGCTTGTCTGCGTGTGTGTGTGAGCGTGAGTGAGCATGCATGTGTGTGTGTGCATGCGTGTGTGTGTGTGTGTGTGTGTGTGTGTGTGTGTGTGTGTGTGTGTGTGTGTGTGACATTCACTGGCCCTGAGGAAATCACTTGTTGACAAAAATGAGAAAGTGTCATTACTGTCTGCTCCAATTCTTTCCTCCCTCCGAGCAGCAGTGAGGTAAATCAATAGCAACAACCTCTGTCAGCAAGTTCCAGAGAGCTCATGAGAATCTATACCCCTTGCAAACGTGAGGTTAACCAATTTAACCCCACGGCTATATTTCAAAAAGTTTGGAGGTGTTACCTAACCACTATGTAGCAGCTGCAGGAGTTACTAGAGTTTGATCATAATAATTCAAGGGTAGTGCCAGATGGCGCCAAGCTAATTTGGCACTACCCTTGAATTATCGTGGTCGATCCATCGCCTGCTTTGGGGCGTTGGGGCTAAATGGGTTTCAGGAAAGTCACACTGAAATGTACAATACTAACGCGGCAGTCTATACAGAATACATATTAACCCTTCAGCCCCAAGACCCTGCAGCAGGAGATGGATTGATCATGATACTTCCAAGGGAGTTGCCAGATGAGCTTGGCGCCTTCAGCTCATCTGGCACTACCCTTGAAGTAACATGATCAATCAATCTCCTACAACTGGTACATAGTCATTAGGCAACACCTCCAAAATGTGAGAAATGGAACCTTAGGGCTAAAAGTGTTAAAATGTTGGCTCCCTCACTGTCTGTTCTGGGGGGCAAGGCAGTCATCAATACTTGTTTTTAAGCCGCTCACTCTCAAGGACATTGACCTCTTCACTGCCAAATTCAACTGTGAGAGACACAGATTCTCATGAGCCCCCCCCCCTCCCTCCCCGCCTGCGGCGGGATCATGATGGTCTATGTCTCTTGCTGGCCCCACTTTGTGTGCATGCTTCTTGCGCGAATGGCGTTCTCTGAGTGCAGTGACAGTCACATTCACGGACAGACACAGTCTGTTACAGACAGCAAGGAAACGGTTAAGAATCTATCTATCTATCTCTCTCTCTCTCTCTCTCTCTACACACACACACACACACACACACACGCACACGCGCGCGCGCGCGCGCGCGAAACCCGGTGGCTCTATTGCTGAATGAGAAAATGGCATGCTCACTGACACTAACGCCTAATTGAGCGGGTCCTTGGAGCACTAAATGCCTAGTATCGCTAGTTAAGCGAGAGAACGACTCAAAAATCTCTTTCTCTCTCAGTCTTCACACATGTTTTACTGCCTTGCGATTTGGGGCCTTTAAAGGCCCACTACCGCCGTAACTGTTGAAAGATACACTTCTGTAACTGATGGTTTACGAAACGCTACACACAGGTCTAGTTATGGTTCATTATTTTAGACAAAGGGCAATCCAGTTCAGCACGCGTCGTCTTTATATCAAGCAACCTGACGATGACTCCACTCCGTTCTAGAAATACAACGCTTTCAGTACCAGAAACAGATTGATTGATTGATTGTACATTGCTTAACGTCCCGACAGCAACAAGGCTTTCTCAGGACGTGCCTGCACTGCTTGTGAAAAAAAAAAAAAATAAACAGAACATTGAATGTATGTCGCCAGCCGGTCAAATACATTAAATAAACCTAACACATGGGGCCTAAATAAAGCTAAGACCATTTAGCAACACACATCCAATATCAAGAGCTACAGGCAGTGCAGACAGTAGGGAGAGTTTTAAAAAGGCAAATACAGGTGAATGGACCTCGGGTAGACAGAAACACATGCCCCAGAATAGAGAGAAAAACCCACCCTGTGGGGCTGACCAGGGTGACCCTAGGAACTAAAAAATACCTAACCCCACCCAAGTCCCCCAGGGCAGACCCGGGTGGGGGTACCAGAAACAGATAAAAATAGATTGACACGCTAACAGCAGTGCAGAATAAATATGTGCGATTATTACGCATATGGCTGTTGCTGCGTGTCCAAACTGCTGTTAAAGTTCATCAAGTATGTCGACAAGGCATAACAAACACAAATGGTGCTGAAATGTGTCACAGTTCAGATTTATGCGTAATGGTACTTTAAGCCGTAAGGCCCAGGAGTCAGTTGCTTGGGTGAGCCGAGTCCTGCGCCAGCCACAAAGCTATAGCGGAGCACCTTGCTTAGTGGGTGGCGCAGGACTAAGCTCCCTCACCAACCCAGTCCATTAAGTCACAAACCTGCAAGCAAACAGGCCGCACTCTACTTTCTTCCGTCTGATGCATAGAGGTGAGAGTGTTCTGAGTAGAAGGCAGGACTTTCTCTAAGACTGCGTGTTCCTCTACCCGTCGTGAGATGGCGTTTGTCGGCTGCTCGGCATTCAACCTGAATAAACTAACTCTCCTTCCTCCTCTCCCAGAACCCCGAGCCCTGACTCTCTACCGCAGGCTGGGGTTACAAAAATGCATTTTCACCACGTGTTTCAACGTGCAGTACGCACTTCTTCTGGTCACTCAACCCATTCTGCCATCAGGAGATGGATCGACAATGATAATTCAAGGGTATTGCCGGATTAGCTTGGCGACAGATGGTGCCAAGCTAATCTGGCACTGCCCTTGAATTATCATGGTCAATCCATCTCCTGCAACTGGTGCACAGTCGTTAGGTGACACTTCCAAAATCTGGGAAAATGTGGCCTTTGGGTTAAATGGGTTAAGCTAGTGATTAACAGAAATAACTACTGTACACCGATACACATTGTGTAATCCGCTTCTCTGCCCATGCCTGTGCTCACTACAAGCACACTGGTCCAGTAGTGTGCCTGTTGTTTCGAACAACACTATGTAACTTTTTACTTTTGAACGTTTTGGTGATCTTTTATAGAACAAAAGTCGCATCCCGCATGCGTCACAAATAGGGCTACAAGAAGTCCGCCATTTGTCGCTACTTCACTCATGCGTTTTTGTAGCGAGGGTTTTTGTAGCGAGGTCACATGGTACGGTTTGCGTTAAAGGTATTGGTTGTGTGACGTAAAAATGAAAACAAATGCCCATAATTCATGCTTTCCAGTTATATATGGCACTTTATAGCTGCCATTCTGTTTGGGGTTTTTTTTTTTTTTTCCACTGGAAGAAACAGAGAGGCTGCTACAATGCATACAAACCGGGGAATAATAATGGGCATTTAAGCCAGGGGCCCGTCTGTCATAGCCGATCAATACGTCATTACATGGCATTTATATATTCATACCCTAGTCTGCTGTAACACGCAGGAGACCTGTGGTCAGACTCTCGGTGCCTGTGAGGATTGGCCCTACCGGAGCTGCTGCAAGCTTCTCTTTCCTACCCTCAGCCAAACAACTCAATGGGTAGGCCAGTTTTCACTGCCGCTGCCGAGAAAAATTAAACCCCACACAACTGCATGAGGCACAGATCCTCATGAGCCCCCGCAGTTGCGGGGGCTCATGAGGATCTATGCCTCTTGCTGAAACCACACGGTTTTTTTTCTTCTTTTTTGCTGGGGATCTTTGAAGTTGAATTTTACGGTTGACTTTGCTCATTTCAAAATCAGATATATAACAAAAGTCCGATATATATAATAACACTTTTTCAGATGTCCTGGCAATACTTTTTCATGTACGAATTACTTCGTGTATAACACACTTCGGACAGGACAACGAGAACATTAGGTGATTATCGAATTATACAATGATTTCAAAAACACAATCTGCGTCCACTGCCAGAGAAACCGTTAACCCATTAAACCCAACGCACTACCGCAAGACGGATCGACCATAATAATTCAAGGGTAGTGCCAGATTAGCTTGGCGCCTGATGGCGCCAAGCTAATCTGGCACTACCCTTGAATTATCATGGTCGATCCATCTCCTGGAACTGGTACACAGTTGTCAAGTGACACCTCTAAAATGTAGGAAATGTGGCCTTGGGTTAAACCCTTTGTTTATGCAGCAGTGTTGTAGGCATACACAGGGACGAAACTGCCAATAATAATATAATGTAATGTGTGCCCACCATAGCTCTGAAGATGAACGCATTAATACATTCTACCCCAGGACCGAAATCCCCAAATTTTGAAGTTGCCCTCTGAAGGACTGTATTACAATTCTAGAGACAGACTGAGCATGATAGTTCAAGGGTGGTGCCAGAATAGCTTGGCGCCTATGGGCGCCAAGCTATTCTGGCACCACCCTTGAACTATCATGCTCGATCAATGTCTTGCTGTGGTGTGTCAGGGCTGAATGAGTTAAAATTATGATCACTAGACCCCAGAAATGCAATACAATAGAGCTTATCTCTTGCCATCAGGTAACAACCAGAATATATATTAAACATTAGTGTATTCATTTTTCCCCTAGAATAAAAAATGGACCTGTGACAAAGAAACCAATTTCCTCTACATAATGAGGCACAAATATTTCAGGGGCAATGATATAATGCTGAACTCAATTTAACAGTATTAAACGCAAAAATAATTCCTCATTCTTGAATTTAAGTATTTGATTTTTGGAATGCTTTATCATTCTAAATGGAGGATTAAGTCCGTTGAGTCCAGCGATAAAGTGTTCTTTAGCCAAGAAAAAAAATAACCACACACGTTTCAAGTCACAATACTGCAGCAGGAGTTGTGGAGGCGTTTTCAGTTTACATGAGCGCATGCAAAGTGTATGTCAGTAAAATTGCGTAATAAGTGAAAACAAATGTGACACTTTAAAAAAAAAATTTTAATGGTAACGTGAGCACACCATAGCATAGGATGAACAGTTACAAACTTCAGACTGCAAATGTTCCCGTGCTCTGCACACCCACACCCCCTCCCCCTCCCTCCCCCACAGAGACAGCCACATTTCTCTGCCGACTCACCCACTACCTGTCTGATTGAACAGTAGCTAGGTGCCATACGTCACTGTCCCCCGACACAAAAAGAGGCATGTATCAACTCAGACACATGCGTGTACGCACACACCTCATAAAATACGCCAGGCCTCCCCAAATGCAGCCTTTACGCAAAAGAATGCTACACCGGTAATCAAAGCCCCTCCTGCATGTTTGCACACGCTGTATTTTGATAGAAGTGCTCTGTTTGCAGTCAATTACAATTTACATTTCAACCCACGCTGGTCGTCTCCGTCCACTCGCTGTGCCGATTCAGCGCTGCAACTCGAGCGAGGCAACCACAGTGATTTCAATGTTGGCCCTCACCAAACGAGTGGAAACTCACCCGACTCACGTACACTCAGTGTTCTTGAATTAAGCCACTTGGTCCCGATGCACCACAGCAGGAGATGGATCGACCATGAGTTTCCAAGGGTAGTGCCAGATTAGCTTGGCGCTAATCTGGCACTACATTTGAATTCTCATAGTCGATCCAACTCCTGCTGATTCTCTGATGGCGCTAAGCTATTCTGGCACTACCCTTGAATCATTGTTGATCCATCTCCTGCTGATTCTCTAATGGCGCCAAGCTATTCTGGCACTACCCTTGAATTATCATTGTTGATCCATCTCCTGCTGATTCTCTGATGGTGTAAAGCTATTCTGGAACTACCCTTGAATTATCATGGTTGATCCATCTCCTGCAGTGGGTACAAAGTCGTTAGGTGACACCTCCGAAATATGGGAACTGCGGCCAAGGGGTTAAGTGGTTTAACCCTCTTGTGCATGGAGCCACCGGTTCACCGTGCAGTAGCAGTGGATGCATTCGAACAATTTGGATCAAGTATTGTAAAGGACAGGGGAGCAACAATACTTGCCTAAGTGGATGGACTACACAGCCATAGTAGTACGTGCCTAAGTGGAGCTAGTGGGATGCAAGACCTGCTTGTGGGATACGTGACCTAAATAATTAACCTCATAACATTAATGACTAGTCCAAACCCAGGAAAACTTGGCACACATGAAAACCTTGCCAAAGAATTTGTATTTTGGCGGTTTATTTATTTATTTTGTGTGTTTGAACCACAATTCAACTCGGTTGATCCAGTTCAAGCTGACATGCGTTTATTTTCAACGTGAACTGAAAAGCTTTATTTACACTCGTCCGGCTCCCACACCCGCTATCGCCAAGATCTGGGAGCAACACTGGAAATTGCTGAAAGCTGCACAGGAAGCCCTGACGACGAAATTATCAAATGTTGGACATATTCTCTGAGGTCTATGTCACAATTCTGGTGAAAGATCGACCATGATAGTTCAAGGGTGGTGGGCGCCAAGCTATTCATGGTCGATCCACATCCTGTGGTATCGTGTCCGGGCTTTGTGGGTTTTAAAGGACTTTCTTAACCCTTTTAGCCCCAAGGTCATCATTTCTCAAATTTTGGAGGTGTTGCCTAACGGCTATGTACCGGTTGCAGGAGATGGACTGACCATGATAATTCAAGGGTAGTGCCAGATTAGCTTGCGCCAAGCTAATCTGGCACTACCCTTGAATTATCATGGTCAATCCATCTCCTGCTGTAGGGACTCAGGGCTAAATGGGTTAATTCTACCTCAGTGGAGCACATATCACGTAAGCTCATGGGACCGACCAGTATACTCCCAAGAGGCACAGATTATCATGTGTCCCTACAGCCACAGAGCCTCATGAGAATCAATGTCTCTTGCGGCTGGCCATGAGAATCTACGCTTCTTCTTTGCTTCTCTTTACTTGCACGAGGCATGGATCATTACGAGACCTGCCGCTGCTACAGGGATTCATGAGGATCTATGCTTCGTGCAGACGGAATGAGCAAGCTGATGAGGATCCCTGCTTCGTGAGGATTGCTGCGTGACCGTGCGTGGACCCTGTGAGACGCCTGGCCCAGATAATTAGTGCTAATTGCTGGACAAACAGAGAGATGGGCCATTGGGGGGGGGGGGGGGGGGGGGGGGGAGGACTAATGGTAGCTGGCCCTCACGCGCTGCGTTCTTTTTAGCTTGGGAACTCCAGAGTCCTCGCTAACCACGGGCACTCGGCACTTGGGAGGTGAAATTAGAGTTTTTCCTAAAGTAAAAATCTAGTCAAAGACAGTAGGTTGAGACCCTTTATGGTAAGGGTAAACTAGTTCGAACCCTGCCTTGGGAGGCCTTGCTAACCACAGGCACCTAACACCAGGAGATGGCATAGCAGTTGTTCCAGAATAAATCACAATCAGGTCAAAGGCAGTACGTTGGGCCCCCCTTATAGCCAGAAAAGATGGTAGGCTGGAACCTTTACAGTAAAGACTAAAGGTTTTTAGGTTTTACTGAATCATCCGGTAGCCCACAGAGGACTGACCATGACAATTCAAGGGTAGCGCCAGATTGGCTTGGCGCCTAAAGGCGCCAAGCCAATCTGGCACTACCCTTGAATTATCATGGTCGATCCATCTCCTGCAACTGATACACAGTCCATAGGTGACACCTCAAAAACGTGAGAAATGCAGCAGTGGGGGTAAACGAGGCTGATAATGGCTGTAACAAACGTTTAAACTCACACTTTGAAGACCGGATCGCCAGCGATCAAGGACAACTCCACCACGATCTTGATGTTGGAGTTATCCTGCCTGTGTTTGGCGTCATAACCCTCCAACAGGTAGCGTCTCGTCTGCTGCCCCGCCCCCGCAAACTGTGCCAGGTTCAAATCCACGAAGCCAAGCTTTTGGTGAGACCGACCACCTCGAATTTCCTGTGACATAAGCAACCGTGGGATCATAAATTTATGGGTGGCAGAGCCCAAAAATTGAAAAGAATGAAAATGACTAACAATGCCCCATAATTCACGGCCAGCAACAGACATACATTTCTCATGAGCTCATGCAGATGCAGGGGCTCATGAGAATTTACGCCTGTTGTAGATGGAACAGGCTAGCTGAAGGGCTGTTCTTGTCAAAACCAAAAGCTGAAATTCATCTATGGGACTTTGAAAAAGCTGAATCTTTCTCCAGGACTGAAGATGTCACCCACGAAAATTTACAAAAGAAGAAGAAAAAGAAATGGAAGGAAAAAAAAAACAACTTGTATTTTTTGAGCATTTATTCATTTTCTTATTTGTTTTTACTATCATCACATTATTGTCTTAACTCATTCACAGCCAGCCGCATCCGGCTGCGCGGCATTAGCCGCACATCTGGATGCGGGTGGCCGCGAATGAGTTAATGTGAGCTGTATTACATAGTAGTTACTATACATGGCCCTATCACATTTCAATGTGCATAAGTACCACTTAGAAACCATAACACAATCATACCAATGGATGCAATCAGAGAACTTAACCCTTTTAGCCCGAAAGCCCAACAGCAGGAGACAAATCAACCATGATAATTCAAGGGTAGTGCCAGATTAGCTTGGCGCCTGTTGGTGCCAAGCTAATCTGGCACAACCCTTGAATTATCATGGTCAATCTATCTCCTGCAACTGGTACATAGTCGTTATGTGACACCTCCAAACTTGGGAATGGGGTTGAGTGGGTCAACTATGGACATTTTGCACATATCCTAAACATAGGGAATTGACGAGTGGTGCTTTGACTAAATGCAAATCCGCTGCGCCACCGCATGCGCCCGGCCACCGCGTGACTAGCTCAAGTCAGAATCTGACTTGAGCTAGTTACGCGATGGCTGGGCTCACTCGGTGGCGCAGCGGATTTGAATTTAGTCAAAGCACCACTCGTCAGGCCCCTATGATCCTAAATATGCTACCTGTTACCATCCTGGGAAAGACGGACTTACTCTGTAGCATTTCCACTAAAAGGTCATGGTAAATCAAAGTAGCATAGTGGCAGTGCGCCTCAACTGATCAGCGTTCAGGTCTTACTCATAAGCAACACCTGTCCCTTTCCCCCCCTCCCCCCCCCCCCCACACACACACACACTTTAACCACTTCGCTACCAGTGCACTGACAGTGATGGATCAGTTACCTCGTGGGGTGGGGTGGGGTGTGTGTGTGGGGGGGGGGGGTGTGGGGGTGGGGTTCCAACTTTTTCTTTGGGACCTTCAACCTGATACAAAAGGCTCCCGATGCTAAACCTTGTTTCCGGGGGCCAAAAATCTGAAAAGCGGGTGGGGTGGGTGAGGCGCGTGTGTTAAGACTCTCACCATTTGCCAAAACAAGGGGGGGGGGGGGGGTGTCCAAATACCCCAAAAAAGATGTTTGTTGTAGCATTATACGGAATTTTCAGTCAGGGTGGTGGGTGGGGGGGAGGGGGTTCCCCCCCCCCCCCCGCCCCCTGAGCCGCCCCAGACAGCGCATCTTTAACCACTACACAATAACCAACAATCTCTTGAAAAACACAGATGTAGATGCGACTCAAAATAGGCATAAAAATGCAAGACCAACAAGAGGCATGAAGAGTCACGGGGGCTCATGAGGGTTTATGTCTCTTGCAGCTGGGTAGAGTTCGCCTTGCCCCGGCAGTTAAAGGGTTTGGGCTGTTAATTATCACTCTCATGTCATAGACGTTAAACCCCGAACATGCAACCAAAGCAAGCTACCTGTTCACATCACTGTTGATAATGCGTAATAGTTGCAAACCCACAACCATATCACATGTCCATTTGCATAAGCACTGCATAATAAACATCTATATACCACAACATAGTAGGTCTATTGGAAGCCCCAATTAGTGTTTGAACAATCGACGTCTTACCAATGAACCCGATTTCCCCTGTGCACATATAATGACGCACAAATACAATTGTTACTTCAATTGTTAGAGGTTTAGCCCGCCCGCCTTTCACATCATGGACATGCTATTAAATTCGCCCCACCGCGACCCGTCCTAAAAAGTCCCTTCTATAAATAGAAGGGACTTAAAAAGAGAGCAAATATTCGTACGTGGACAGCGGACAAGCCTGTCTGCTACGTGGTTAACCCTTTAAGCCCCAAAATCCCATTTTTCAATTTTTGGAGGTGTTTTGCCTAACGACTATGTACCAGTTGTAGAAGATGGCTTGATCACGATAATTCAAGGGTAGTGCCAGATGAGCTTGGCGCCTGACGGCGCCAAGCTCATCTGGCACTACCCTTGAAATATCATGATCAATCCATCTCCTGCTGCAAAGTCCTGAGGCCAAAAGGGTTAAGGGGTATGGCCCATGGAACTTTTCCCCCCAATTAAGACGCAAATCTGTATAATCCGGTGCATTTTGGGACCACTTTGAGAGATTGAAAGACGGTAAGCATGTTATTGTGGGCGGAAAATCAGGCTCAAATGGCAGACACACGCAAAAAAAGGCACAAAAAAAAAAAATCAGTTCAACCCCTTTCATTTAGATCTAAGCATACTTGCTGACAGATTTTCTGCACAGATTTTCTGTAAGCCTGCCCCATGTGTACAAGTGCAAAGGGCATAGATCCTCATGAGCTCCCGCAGATGCGGGAGCTCATGAGGATCTATGACCTTTGCATGCTCATGTACATCTGTGCTTACCTTTCTGACGGAGATTCTGCAGATACAGGGGTCGAGGACACCCGTGTTGGCGCTGGCGGTCATCTTGCAGGGAAAGTTGAAGTGGGCCTGCCATCCCACGCTGTTGTTCCTCACCTCCTCTCTGCAAAAAAACAACACAGCAAACATTTTTCTTTGAGAGAATAAATCGGTAAGAAAGTAAAGTTTGTTCTGTGTAGTTGCATGTGTAGTAATAGTACGTGTGCATGAGCACATGTGCGTGCATGCGCGTGCGTACGCACGCACACACACAAGACTTTCATCATCCCGATAAAAAAAATCTCTTAACCAGCCATGCCTGAAAGTTCAGAACATTTTCCCCTCAAACAAAATGACGTAAGTCATTTAGACAGACAGTTAAACAAAACATAATATTTTTTTTTTTTTTAAACCCGCCTTACGATACTGTCAAGGGACCGACCTGAAATGAGAGTCTGTAAAACCTGCACGTCCAGGCAAGGCGCGCATGCATGCACACCCACCTATACACCCTTTTAACCTATCGTGGCCAAATGACTGACCAATATTGAATAAACACTTCCATCAGATAAAATGCGCCTAACTGCCCTACAACTAACCGAGGATCTCTGCAGCTACTGAAACCTCCCCCCCCCCCCCCCTCCAAACCGCCCCCACCAACCGCCAAAACAAGTCAAGATTCCCCCTCTCACGGATATTAAACCCCTTGACAGATACTGACGCGGAGAAATATCGTCAGCTACGCTAAGTTACGCGTCTTTTCCGCAGAGCAATATCGTCAGCTACGCGTAATTACGCGTCTTTTCCGTCGAGCGGTATCATCAGCTACGCGTAGTTATGCCTCTTTTCCGCAGATCGGTGTCGTCAGCTACGCGTAATTACGCGTCTTTTGCGTCGAGCAGTATCATCAGCTACGCGAAGCTACGCGACTTTTCCGCAGAGCGATATCGTCAGCTGCGCGTAATTACACGTATTTTCTGCCGAGCGGTGTCATCAGCTACGCGTAGTTACGCGTCTTTTCCGCAGAGGGTATCTTTACTTGCGCGTAGTTACGCATCCCCCGCTAAGCGGTGTCGTCTGTTACGCGTCTTTTTCGTCGGCAGTAGCAGTCAAGGGGTTAAATATGTCTTTGGACTAAACGAACAAGGAAGAATAACGATGGTGTTGGCATTCTCAATTTAAAAAAACAAAAAAAAAAACAAAAACAAAAAAAAAACCGCACGTATTACGCAATGACGTCTTTGAGGGCTCCAATACCACGTCAGAGTTGACCCTCTCAAGTTCTCTACACGCTACGCGCCCACACGCCGACCAGCGGCACACACCCTCATGGTGAGCCTGCACTTCACAGCAGTTACTGATGATGACTCAATGCCTTTGATCCTCTCAACATTCAACGTCTCCAACAGGCCAGCAACACACAGATCCCCAATGAGGCCCTTGCGGTCAGAAAGATTTCATCAGCTTCTGTGCCTTCTACACACGCCCACTTAACCCTTTTAGCCCCAAGGTCCCATTTCTCAAATTTTGGAGGTGTTGCCTAACGACTATGTACCAGTTGTAGGAGATAGATTGATCATGATCATTCAAGGGTAGTGCCCTTGAATGATCATGATCCATCTCCTGCTTTTGGGTCCCGGGGCTAAAAGTACAAGCGTGGTGTATTTTGGTCAATGGTTCTTCGTTTGCACACATCTCCCGAAGCGCTCCTAATCTTAGCAGACTGGATACGAAACCAGTGTAAATGGACACCTAAGCCATGCACCTCGACACCCAATTTTGATCACTCTTTCTCTAAAGGGGGCGGCAATCAGGATGTCCACCCACGACCGCAAGTGGATCGATATTTGGCACTTTCGGATGTGTCGGGACCACGACTCGTGAACGTGTCCTCAGCCAGCTACTTCCAGTCTTCAAGAAACATAAATGCTCATGAGCCCTAGCAACCAGCAAAGGCCCATGAGAATCTATGCCTCTTGCAGGCAGAAATTTAACTCACGCTGTTAGGGACGAATACTTTCACCTGCAAGAGACATAGATTCACATGAGTCCCTGCTTTGCAGGAGCTCGTGGGAATCTATGTCTCTTGCATTCGCCACAGACCCTGGCTGTTCCTCAGAGACGGACAAATAAGCTGGGTCGCTAAACTATGTTTGTCAAAAAGGCAACTGCCTACGCGCAAGTCCCAAGCCCAAAACAGCTCGCATAGCTAGTCCGCCTCCGATATTCAATACACAAAGGTTTTTGCCCTGGGTGCATTACTCCGGCTCTGGGTCCTCTAAAAAAAAAAATTGTCTTTCTGCAATCTCTCTCTCTCTCCCTGTTTTGCTTCGACTGGAAGTAAGGAGACTATGAATGATATCGAGTCCAATGTCCCATTTAGACGCCCTACAGCAAGAGATAGACTGATCATGATAATTCAAAGGCAGTGCTAGATTACCTTGGCGCCTAAAGGCGCCAAGCTAATCTGACACTACCCTTGACGTATCATGGTCAAGCTACAGGTACAAACAGGTACATAGTCGTTAAGTAACATTTCCAACATTTGGAAAATGCACCCGTGGGGCGAAATAGGAAACAACCTGTTTTCCGTCGGTGAAAGTGTCAACTTGTGAGACATATCAAACCTCTTCGTGTACTCCAGCCGATTATAAAGGACATATGGCTTTCATGAATTAAAAAAAAAAAAGGTCGACTGATAATGATATAAGCGAAGTGTGTCTACTATTGAACATCAGTTTTAATCTTCATGCACACACTCACCGACAGTGGCGATAGTTACACACTACACGTACCCCTTTGGCTGTCGACAGCGATTTCTGACGAGGCGATTCATGCAGGTGTCGAGGTGTTAGTTAGTTATTGGGGTTTAACGCCGAGCCGCAGGCGACTAAAGCCATTTCTCAGCCAGACAAAGAGAAAGATCTTAAAACGTGATGTAAATACAGTTTTAAAGTAATCTTAGCTAAAAAGTCGCACAGGTCAATCGTACGTGTCTACAGACTTTGGAAGTTCATAAGAACAGTCAGATTTATATAGACTAACTTTTGTAAAACAAATTGGCTTCCTTTAGAAAGCTGACCCGGCTGTTGACAGCGATTTTTGTCGAGGCACCATCTCGACAAAAACCGCTACCGACAGCAGAAAAACAAATGAACTAAAAATGGTACACTCATTCAAATTAATATTACAAGTCCGTCGTACTGACTTCGAAGGATGTGATCCACAGGCTTGTTTCATTGGACTTGATTAGTGCTAAAATTGAACACTGACATCTATGGTCCTTGACTACAGCCCGTGCTAAAAGCGGCCCACACGCCTCCGGAATTCAATAAAGATTCCAATTTATCGACCACTGTTACTTAGTGATACTCAGGCACTGATCCTGCGTGACATTCAGGGGATATAACTCCTTCTTTCAAACCTTTTACGTCTAGAAACCGCAAGCTCGCAGGCCAGATCGCCTTCTTAGCGATACGGCACTATGAAGGCACAAGGTAGCCAGGACAGTTTTGTGAAAAGCAAGATTTTCATTGTAATGCAATGAAAATCTCGCTTTTCACAAAAATGGACTTGGTGTGTTCTGCCTTCACTGGGCTTGTTTGGCATCCTGTCTCGGAAGACAATGGGTATATGCGCTTGCTGGGTCAGTCACTGGAGTGACCTCTCCAGGGCGCAAGCCTGGGCGAAGTTTATGGAGATCCTGGGGTGCCCAGTCGTTAAGATCCCCCTCTCGGCCTCGCTGATGTATCCAAAGGAATGCAAAGCAGTACGTTTGGCACCAGTTTGGCTGCAGGAGCTGCCAGAACAGTGCGTGAATACAGGCAGCTGTCTGCCTTCGGGGCTCCACTCCTGATTTGAAAGGTTTACTCCCCCACATTTGGCCGTTGGATCCAACCTGATCTCCTCCGTCCTCTAGCCGTTGGCTGTCAGAAACAGCTCATCCGCCTAGTGGTGCAATGTGAACACCACCCCCTCACGTGGTTTAGCCCACCAGCTGAGGTGGTTTGCCAGGGTGTGGCGCTTGGAGCCAGCACGTGAGAGATTAAGGAGATGGATGAGGACCAGTGATGCCCGTCCGTCCTATGTAGGACGCAACTGCCGAACAGCAAAGGTGCTACCTCTATCCAGAGCCCCCTACACACTTCACTGGGCAGTAAGGCACTATCGCCGATCCTTTAGACTCCCCAAGCAGTGCTTTTATTCTGTCAGTACCAAGTCGTGGGAAAATGCATATTTCGTGGAAACCCGCTGAATGTCAGTATCTCATAGGCGCCAAGCCAATCGAGCACTACTATTCAGCTATCAGCGTCTATGACACTATCGTTTTTAACCCATTTCGTCCCTACAACAGGAGATGGATCGAACATGATAATTCAAGGGTAGTGCCAGATTAGCTTGGCGCCAAGCTAATCTGGCACTATCCTTGAACTATCAAATTCGATCCATCTTATTTAACTGGCACATAGGGGACACTTCTAAAATTTGAGAAATGCGGCCTTGGGGTTTAATGGGTTTACGTGTGTTAGTACGTGTACTATACGTAAGTGGTGGTAATGCAGACATTTCCTGAAATCTGAATGGTTCTGGTAGACTGGCTTAATTGACGTCTGTATAGGCGACACAGCTCGTAGACAAAGCGCATACCAAGGTACAGCACCTCAGTCCTAGAGTAGAGCCACCCCCCCCTCCCCTCCCCCCCCACCCAAAAAAAAAAAAAAAAAAAAAAAAGAAAAAAGAAAAAAAGACCGAGGCCCCGGCCGGGGTTATAAGCGACAAACATGTCAGTTACTTTCCTTGCGCTATCTCGGTCGACTCGGCTCTCGCTCTTGGCAGAAAGCTTTTGGCACAGAACTTGGAAACGGCCGACTGAGGAAGACCGCCTGAGCATGATAAATGAGGGCGAGTGAAAGAGAGAAATTGTTTTGTTCGGTTGCACAAATGACTACAAAGACACATTTATTTGCCAGCGCTTTTGTTAGTCTAGACATCTCTGTCGCTCTTTCTCTCAGAATTTCGTACTTCGCAAATTATTAGTAAATTAGCGTCAAGTTCGATAATAAATGGTTTTCTCAAATTCTCAAACAGAACTTCCATCGCTGTCAAACATAAAGAATCATTGTCAGTGTGTGTGTGTGTGTGTGTGTGTGTGTGTGTGTGTGTGTGTGTGTGTGTGTGTGTGTGTGTGTGTGTGTGTGTGTGTGTGTGTGTGTGTGTGTGTGTGTGTGAACTAAAACTTTTACCATTGCCAAATAAAGAATCAAGAGAGAGAGAGAGAGAGAGAGAGAGAGAGAGAGAGAGAGAGAGAGAGAGAGAGAGAGAGAGAGAGAGAGAGAGAGAGAGAGAGAGCATAACCTCTGGTATAACGAAACTATAAAGAGACACTCTTTGGATACGTTTCCACACATAAAAATCAAACAAAATAATGCAAGTCGGTACATAACAAAAAACGTGTTGTAATTATATATACAACGTAATTTACATTAGAAACGTGCAGTCAGGACCTAGCACCAAAAAGAAACTGATATCAGAGCACTTCGTACAACACTAATCGACAGTAACAACGCGGCACTTTGCCAGATTAGATTTTTGCCTAGCAGGCGCACAGCCAATTAAGCACTAACCCAGCAGTGTCACAGTCGGCCTACCCAGCTACCTTCTTCGGATAGCGAACCTGTGTGAACTTTAAAGGTGTGTCGCTAACCCTGACACACGCTTCATATATTTTGTGTGTTTCACCTTTCTGTATCTGAAATCAACCCTCAGCACAAATCGAAGTGGGTGCTAACCCCTTTATTGCGGAGAAGGGGGAAAAAATTGAGAAAAGACCCAACTGCAAGAGACATAGATCCTCATGAGCCCCCGCAACTGCGGGGGCTCATGAGGATCTATGCCTCTTGCAGACACCTCTTTGCATCCATGTTCCTTGAATGGCTTGGGCTTTCCGTCTTGAATTAACCACGAACAAAATCTGCGTCCGCTGGTACTGAAGGGTTAACTCATTCGAGAAGCGCCGCCTCCGGAGGCGGCACGTCTCGAATGAGTTAACAAACGCCCGCTACCGATACGATAAACACACGTGGCAATGAAATTCGTCTAGCCTCTCTGACATCTCTTAACTCTGGTCAGTAATTTCCATATCATTATTAACCATTTTACGTCCACTCCGAATACAGTACAGGCGTAGGGTGTTGCAAAACCGCCAGAGCATCGACGCCACTCTGTTGTTATCCGAAGTTCGTGGTAAGCGAAGTAAATTACGCGCAAAAATATAAATAATACACTCGTTTAATTAGGGGAGCTGGGTGGCTCGGTAGTAGAGTGTTCGACTCTCGTCCGAAAGGTCCCGTGTTCGAATCCAGCTATACAAATTTGTTCAGACCCTATTTCAAATCACCTTCGTGGTGGACAAATGACGTTAAAACGTGGGTTTTTTTTTTTTCTCCCCCCAATCGTTTTATTGTTTAGGCCATCAGCCCATCACATGAAAACTCCGGCAACCCGTACAACCAAAAATTTACAAAATGCAAATAAGGCGTGCACATACTCCATACGGATATTTGTCTTGCCAGGTCGTGAAAAACAAAGCAAGTTCATTCTTGCCAAGAACGGGCCTGCTGCGTTTTAAAAATAGGGCAGTGTTGGCAAGCCCGTGAGCCACACGAATATCAGCGGACCTCACAGCGGCGTTTTAAACTGTAATGTATGAATCGGGCAACATTTTTTGCACCGACTCTCTGTCATAAATAATAGAGTATCGAAACAATGAAACTTAACCCATTCAGCCCTGACGCACTACAGCAGGAGATGGGTCGACCATGATAATTCAAGGGTAGTGCCAGATTAGCTTGGCGCCTGTCGGCGCCAAGCTAATCTGGCACTACCCTTGAATTATCATGGTCGACCCATCTCCTGCAACAGGTGCATTAGTCGTTGGATGACGCCTCCAAAATTTGGGAAAAACGTGCGTCGGTCTGAATGAGTTAATAAAAGTAAATGAAACTTGAGACAAATCGGATAAAGCAAAGCTCTTCTGAGGTCCTGACGACCCATGTAAATTACTTGGCTAATAACACACTTCGGTTACAACAAGGAAACTGTGGGTGCCCACGCCATCTGTTATACCCAGACTTCATTGTGTCCGACTCTTGTGATAATTAGCCGACCCTGTTATAACCCCTTTGCGTGTCGTTAGCGGTTTTAGTCGCGACGATTCGCACGGCAGGAATCATCGCGACTAAAACCTCTACCGACACGCAGAGGATTAACCAAAAGCTTACTGAAGTGAACATTCGGTGCTCTGCTCCAAAGTGGCTTGAAATGATAAATGATTCGAACACAAGTTCCTCAGGGTAGTGCTTGAAAAGCCTCGCGCTCATCAAGCACTACCCTTGAGTAACTACGATCGAACCGTCTTCCAGAGTCGGCGGTGGATGTAAACAGCCAGCATTGATCTATGACCTTACGGTTAGGGCATTGCGTCCTTTTGCGTCAGACTGTCCGCTAACCGTTACATGACGCATACATTTGTATGAATTTGCATCTTTAGATATTACAACACTTAATCCATATCATACTGAGGTTAAAAGCTTCAAATTTGTACACTGCCATATGCAAGCTACATTACAGTACTTACAGATAAGGATACAGACCAATAACTTTAGTTCAAGGGTGGTGCCAGAATAGCTTGGCGCTTAGAGGCGCCAAGCTATTCTGGCACCACCCTTTAACTATTTTAGTCAAACTTGTTTCACACACTGGTGTATTCTGAATGATAAGGGTTAACCATTTGGCTGTCCGTAGCGAGTTAGACGCAACCGACAGCCAAATGGTTAAAGGCGCGTGACTGAAGACCACAGCAAAAAGGGCAACTGCATGCTATAAATAAAACGTCCGGGCTCGATTCCTTGATTGCTCGAACATTCCCCGTAATTTATAAAATATTAACCCATTGAGACTCAACCCTGGCACACTGCAGCAAGAGCTTCATCGATCATGATAGTTCAAGGGTAGTGCCAGAATGGCTTGGCGCCTACAGGCGCCAAGCTATTCTGGCACCACCCTTGATCTGCACGTGTCAGGGTCAATCTTCTCCTGAAGTGTCATATGAAGAATTCTGACGAACAGCTAAGCTATTCTGGCACCACCCTTGAACTATGTGTGTAGGGACCGATCTTCATCTTGAAGTGTAATATGAAGCCTTCTGACGGTCCACAACAGGCGCCATTCTGGCACCACCCTTTAACTGTACGTATCCTGAACACGCGATCTGCTCCATGGCGGGCTTTGATTGCTACCATTCGTCAATACAAAGGGTTATCAATGTTGTCTTGACTCAACCAATACTGTTCTACCCTTCCTTTCACAAACCGTGTCAGCAGGCACATGCTCCTAAGGTTTACCACTTCCTTTTGAGCGTAACGGAAGCAACTCTCCTGCGTACAAAGCAGAAGAAGAGCAGAAAAGTCATTCATTGTACGACATTTAAACTTCGTAATTTAAAGTACCCAGTACGCATAAATCTGCAATCACATTTGAGCACCATCTGTGTTTGTTATGCTTTGTCGACATACCTAATGAATTTTAACAGCAGTTTGTTCAGGCAGCAAAAGTACACGCGCAATCGCACTTATTTATTCTGATCTGCGCAACCGTTAGCGTCTCAATCTATTTTTATCTGTTTCTCGTACCGAAAGCGTTGTATTTCTAGAACGGAGTGGAGTCATTGTCAAGTTACTTGATATACAGACGACGTGTGCTGAACTGGATTCTCCTGTGTGTATAGCGTTTCGTAACCATGCGTCACAGAAGTGTATCTTTGAACATTTACGGCGGTAGTAATCCTTTAAGTAAGCTGTCCAGCATTATTGTAAAAAAAAACATTAAGAACATTTATTTCTATCTATTAACCCTTTACTGCCTGGAGAATGTCGCTTTAAATAGTACTCTGAGGGCAGCCCCCCAAATATCTGAAATTCAAACCCTACTCTCAATGTGTCAATACCCTACTGACGAGCAAAAGAAATGCGACACGTCTGGACTCATGTGTTTCCGATGATTCCAGGAACGTCGCATCTGGTTTAAATAGTTTATTACTTTTGCAAAATACATAAAGAATATACATCACTTGTCATCAGATCAAAACAAGCCACAGGCTTATATGATGATCTGGACACTCAGTTATACTATTTGCAAAATTTGCATGACGGTCGCATCTCTTTTCTTCGTCAATATATTATCTGGTCAACAGAAAAAAAGCAAGCACAAGGTTCTCGGGCATCACGGCGCTGTATGGTTGGTACAGAAAGAGTTAACTCATTCGGGACATGCCGCCTCCGGATACGCGGCTTAAACCGCGTATCCGGAGGCGGCACGTCTCGAACGAGTTAAAGCGCGCGTTAACTGCCTCACGTACACACACATTTGTTTCATCGATCCCCCGCCCTCGTGTGTGTGGGCGCGTCACTCTCTACACCATAATACCATTAACGGGCAGTTTCTCGGAGCCTGTAATTTACATCTTTAATTGCAGCGTCCTTTTAGCTCTGACTAAAATTTATACAAGTATGATAAGGGCGGAGAGGAGAGGAGGGGTGGGAGGGAGAGATGATGATGATGATGAAACTTTATTTTTCAACGGTAAAACGTTTTGACAGAAAATAAATCGTCATTTTACAAACTTGCCGTTGCTAACATCTACAGCACAAAAAAGATGAAACTCTAAAAAAATATATTTACATACAAAACCCAATAGCATCATTATATATAGAAAGAATAACAACACTCATCACACACATGCACAAGAGAGAGAGAGAGAGAGAGAGAGAGAGAGAGAGAGAGAGAGAGAGAGAGAGAGAGAGAGAGAGAGAGAGAGAGAGAGAGAGAGAGAGAGATGATGATGATGATACGTTTTTATTCAGGATAAATGTTTTAGGCATAGCAATGCCTATCTTCCAAACTGTCCTGCTACTCTACACATATATAAAAATACATCAGACGATACAGCAAAAAAAAAAAAAATCCAACAACATATATAAGTAAGAGAGAGAGAGAGAGAGAGAGAGAGAGAGAGAGAGAGAGAGAGAGAGAGAGAGAGAGAGAGAGAGAGAGAGAGAGAGAGAGAGAGAGTGTTTGTAAATTATATCATGCAGAGCAAAAGAAATGCGACATTTCTGGAATCATCTGAAACACTGAAGTGTTTCCGATGATTCTCAAAAAATGTCGCATTTCTTTTGCTTCTCAGTAGGCAACGGTTTTCAGTGTTGTCAACTTAGACATCTCTACCCTTCCTTTCACAATCCACGTAACAGAGTTCTTGTTCTCTTACTGCTCCTTGTGAGGATCGGTGGAGCTCTCCGCACAAAAGAGAAGAAAACAGAAAAGTCTTTCATTTACGACACTCAGACGTCACAAGTTGACCCATTTAGCCCCAAATCCCTACAGCAGGAGGCGGATGGACCATGATAATTCAAGGGTAGTGCCAGATGAGCTTGGCGCCTTCAGGCGCCAAGCTCATCTGGCACTACCCTTGAATTATCATGGTCCATCGGTCTCCTGCAACGGGTACATAGTCCTGAACTAGCACTTTCAACGTCTGGGAAATGCGGTCTTGGGGTTAAAAGGGTTAAGTTAGCGCTTTTGTCCAGCATCATTGTAAGACATATTAAGAACATCTATAAAGGTGTTATTGCGAACTGTTAACCTGACCGACAAAGGCGACTGCCAAGCGTGTAAAATGCAGAAAGAAACGAAGAAAGAAACACGCTTAGAATAGCCCGTGACAACCTAATTTATTAAGCTCTCTTATTTTTAACCCATATCATACTGAGGCTAAAAGCTTCAAATTTGTACACTGCCATATGCAAGCTACATTATAGTACTTATAGATAAGGATACAGACCAATGGTTTTTAGTTCAAGTTAGTTATTTGGGTTTAACGCCGAGCACGCAACTAAGGCGGGGTTTTTAGTTCAAGGGTGGTGCCTAGAGGCGCCAAGCTATTCTGGCACTACCCTTGAACTACTTTCGTGAAACTTATTTCACACACTGGTGTATTCCGAATGATAAGGGTTAAGCAGCGACTGAATTCTATACGTTTTTATTTGTCTATTTTGAAGTATTAATAAATTGTGTTGTAACTGTCTTTTCTAAGCGTGTTTCTTTCTCCGTTGGGTTCGTCTCTGAATTAGTAACCCCTTCTTGCACGGAGCAGGTCGCTTGCAGAATAATACTGCTCTTTTTTGTGTTTTTTTCCCCTGAAACTGCCTTATCTCTGGGAACCTCAAGCTCTGACAATACATGACATTACCTAGATTATTCCTTACCTGACATTACCTAGATTATTCCCGAAAGGCAGTGGTATTATGGATACAAATTCCATCTCACCGCCACGAAACATCGATCTGCTCGACAATAGTATCATTTTGTCACTCGTGCTCTTGAGTTTCCTTCCCCGGCTATCGGGTACACAGGCATGCGATATCTATTTTCTGTAGTCTCCCTACAGACTTATCTAACTACGTCTGCAAAACGTTAATTCACGTGACTTGAATTATTAGCCAGAATGCCAACAAAAGAAAACAAAAAAAAAAAACAAAAAAAAAAAAAAGGGGGGGGGGGGGGCGGGGTGTCATAGAACCTGAAGTTGCATCAGGGGTGGATCGGGGGGGGGGGGGGGGGTATCCTAAGGGTTTCAGATCCCCCCCCCTCCCCCGCCAGACCCAAAATTCTTTAAAATGCCATAACAAAAATCACCGTTCTTTGATATTTTGATGGACGGTGAGAGACTAAACACACACACACACGCCCCCCCCCCCCCCCTTTCCGCTTTTTCGGCTCCTGGAAGCAAGGCCTAGCGTCGGAGAGGCCTTTAGTATCAGGTTGAAGGTCCTAAACAAAAAGTTGGACCCCCCCCCCCTCTCCTGAGGTAACTGATCCGCCCCTATGCATGTATGTCCATTTGTGAGAAAACCGAGATTCTCATTGTATCACAATGAAAATCTCGATTTTCTCAACAACAACAACAAAAAGAAGCTGAGAACGACTGCAGGGGCTCACGAGAATCTGTGCCATTTGCAGATGGAAGGTCATGGTCAAGTCTGCAGAAGTCGAGCACATCACCTTACCTGACACGTACCGATCGCAAGCACTACCTGTACTGCGAGAGTTTGACTGACCAGGTGAAGGTGATTGTGTGTGTGTGTGTGGAAAGGGGGGGGGGGGTGGGTGAGGAAGGGAGGAAGAGGGGTCACACAACTGGGGGCGCTTCAAGTGACAGTTGTGATTAGCTTGGCTGATGTTCAGGCAGCGGTGTGCGTACAGTAAAAACTGAACAAAGCGGGCACTTGAAACAGCTACTCCCCCCCTCCTCCCCTCTCCCTCAAGTCGGCTAAAACATAGTCACCCATTTCAACAGTTGCCCGCTGGGGGAGGGGAGGAGAGGTGAGGTCACAACACTTACACTCATTTTATCTGTACTTTTAACACTACAAGCTCTAGTCCCAAATCTCAAAACTGAAATGTGTCCTCTAAAGGCTGCATTACGATTCAGAAGAAATTTCGAGCACGATAGTTCAAGGGTGCTGTCAGAATAGCTTGGCGCCTGTAGGCGCCAAGCTATTCTGACGCCACCCTTGAACTATAATAATAATAATAATAATAATAATAATAATAATAATAATAATAATAAAACATGCTATTTATATGGCGCATTTCTCATATTAATAACTCAATTCGCAGGCGAAAACGACACACACACACGCACACACATAGTCTGCAGAGGGTATGGACAGAAATAGATTACCGTGAAATACTATCACGGCCAATCCATGTCTTCTTGCAGTGTGTCGAGGCTGAATGGGTTAAAGTTACCTCCTCCAGACTGTAAAGGGTTAATAGATCGTGTGACACCATACAACTTTAGCGACGCAACGAAATGCATGTCCTAAATGTGTCTCACGAACCATCATACTGCACACAAAGGGCTATTTTAAACTTTAAATCATCAAGTTTGAATGTCGTAAATGCACGACGTTTCTGCTATTCTTCTCCTTCGCAGGCTGGAGAGTTCCTTTCGTTACGCTCAAAGGCCGCGGAAAACCTCTGGTACGCGTGCCTACTCAAACGGACTGGGACATGAAAGTTAGAGGAGTCTTCGCTGAGGCAAGACAACACTGACAGTCCAGACTGACAAAACGACAGCTAGCATGGCCGCTGTAAGGTCCTTTGGCACGGTTGCAGTGCGGCCGAATTGATCAGTGTTCAGGTCGTACCCCATAGGTAATAGCTGTCCTTGTCCCCCCCCCCCCCCCCCCCCCCAATAACCCGCCCGCCAGGGCCGTCCATTATCAGCCCGGTGCCGTGGAAGTTAAACCCCAAACTATACCGTCTATTATATAGGCGCTTTTTCTCAATTTTTGGGCAAATCGACTCAAAGCGCCGCGAACTGAAACCCAACAAGCACACTCACGTAACTGACACGGATTTACGCCATTTAGGACAAACACGGTACAAGACAGACGAAGGGCCAGTTCAGCTACTGAAGTTACAGAGATTTTTGATCGCTTGTATTTGAAATTTGTAAAGTGGCCTGAAACTGGTACCAGGGGGTGGGGTTGGGGGTGGAAGAACCGGAGTACCCGGAGAAAGAACCCCCGACGGTCCGCCCGAATTAACGGTGACACTTACAAGAGGAGAAAAGTCCGACGCCGGAACCCGTTTTCGAATCTCGCACCTTTGGCATTGGTGGCAGGCGCCTTAACCACTGCGCCACGGACGTCATTGATAACCCTTGTATCGGCGGATGTCGGCAATCAAAGCCACGCCGCTTCAACTGCTAAACATTGGGGAGACCATGGCAGCTTAACCCTCTTAACACCACGGCCGCATCAAGTTTCTAAACTTTTGGAGGCGTTGTCTAACGACTATATTATATATATACAAGTTGTACTTTAGGAGATGGATTCAGTGACTCATGATAATCGGAGTAGTGCCAGGTGAACTTGGCGCCTTTAGGCGCCAAGCTCATCTGGCACTAACCTTGAATTGTTCGGATCAATTCATCTCCGGCTGCTGGGTCCCGGGGCTAAATGTGCTAATGTAGTGCCTAACTACCTTGGCGACTGGACAGACTGGGCTGGAGCACTGTGCCTGGCAGCCATATCACGAGGTGACCGGGTCAAGGAGCTCTTTACGACTGACAGGTCTGATGACCTTGACTGGAGTGGTGACTGACGGTACCGTGATAACAAAGACACTAATACGCTCTTTCTCATGGCCCAGACCTGGCCTAACCTAAACCACAGGCTCGCGTTACTGGCTGAATTTACCTTATAGCAGCTCTGAGCGACTGTTCTTATGACACTTGTCGCCCCGCAAGATTTATCTTGACCTGTCTTATACGGTGCACTAAGAAGCTAAAAAAACAGATTGACACGCTAACGCTAACGGCTGCGCAGAATAAATAAGTGCGATTACGCGTGCGCTATCCGCTGCGTGTCCAAACAGCTGTCGTTAAAGTTCATTAGGAGTGTCGACAAGGCGTAACAAACACAAATGGTGCTGAAATGTGTCTTCAGATTCAGCTCATGCTTAATGGTACACGTACTTCAACACATTCTACATGACCAAGCAAGGACCGAAATCCTCAAATTTTAAAGTTGCCCTATCAAGGATTGTATTACAATTCCACAGACAGATCGAGCATGCTAGTTCAAGGGTGGTGCAAGAATAGCTTGGCGCCTATGGGCGCCAAGCTATTCTGGCACCACCCTTGAACTATTATGCACGATCCATGTCTTGCTGTGCTGTGTCGGGGCCGCTGAACTTGACGAGTTAAGAGGTAGGTGGGCGGGGCAGCTACCTCCACGCAAACTTCTAATTATTATATGTAAACTGCGCCGCGGTTTCGACTACCCACGGGGTATTCGCATATAAGGGTATCAGCTCAGCGTGTAAACAGGCGTTCAGTGTGTAAAGCAAGTGAGTAAACACCGAGAAAAAGCTGAACAACGAATAGATCAGTACTGCCTGGAGCGCAAAAAAGGTTATGAAGAAGGGGTGTTCGAAGTCAGCTAGCAACGTGACCGGTCAAAATGAACTCATTCAAAGGGTCCCGCATCAATAGCTGCGAGAGTGTCGTGTAGGGTTTCCGGCCGCAACGCTACACACTTTCGCAGCTACTTATGCGTGGCACCTGGAATGAGTTAATGGTGCTCCTCTCCCCCCCCCCTCCCCTCCCAACACACAAAAGCGTGCATATGGTTGGTGGCATTCTCTCTCAAATGTATTATTTCCACATCTTTCACTTTTATTTGGTGGAATGCTGTACTGCAATAAAGTGTTATGATACGCACCTAGGACCAGTTGCATGAGCGAGCTTAGACCTGCGCCAGGCACTAAGCAAGGCTTAGTGGCTGGCGCAGGACTAAGCTCGCTCACGCAACTGGCTCCTGCAATCGTATAAACAACAGTCTTGTACTGCTACTCTCTCTGTTCATCCAGTTTGATTATACTTTTTTTTAATAGCTCAGTTCAAAGTCAAATCGTTTATTGTTGTGGGCCGCTGGCCCCTTCAACATGAGGTGAACAGTAAACATGTAAAATGTACAGTAAAATACGCTGATTACATATAAGCTTTGCAAAAGATATCAGCACACGCCTCGTAAGAATATTACAAATCTGCCTCGGTTACATCTGCCATATGCTCTAGATATTCTCCTCTTATCCTCATTGCATTGCATACAAAGATTCCAAGGTGTTTTGTTTTTTGTTGTTGTTGTTGCAGCTTGGTCATTGCAACGCATACGATATTCAAATGAGCGAAAACCACGGAGATACTCATAAATATACTTGTTCCGAATGTCTGTATACAATTGGCAGTCAAAAATCGCGTGTCTCTCGTCTTCTACACCGTCCTCACAGTAACAGCACTGCTTGGGCAAGTCCCGAGCAGTGACGTTTCTGAAGGCACTCCCATTGATGGGCAACAATCAAAGGCGAAGATTGATATTATATCTAGCTCAGTTCTGTGTTAGTGTGTGTGTGCGCGTGGCGCCTCCCTCTCCCCCTCTCTCTTGCTCAATCTGCGCCCAAAATCACCTCTAAATCACATTACAGTAAATTCAGCCATCTGCTCGATAGCAGACACATTTACTGGCATGCGTCCAACACATTTTCCCCGAGCGTTAAATTTTGTCATTTGTTAGTAAACTGTTGCAAAACTTGGCACTCTAAGCTGTCTGCATGATGCACACACTGCGCCACAAACACTCCCCTGTCTCTGGCCATGCCCTTTGTATGTGCAAGAGACACAAATTCCCATGGGCCCCTGCAGATGCAGGGGCTCATGAGAATCTGTATCTCCTGCTGGTTCCTACGACGGAGGAGAAGACGGTTGAACCTGTAAATGCAAAGCAAAAAGCGCAACAGCACGCTGCCCTATTTCAGACTGTAACACAGCGCACAGGTGTTAGTGTTGATGTCAGGGCCAATATGGCAATATTTGGATGCAAATACGCGGAAAATGACCAAGTAGCATAGGTTTTCTTTAATTAACCCATTACGGCATAACGTGGATGGACCATGATAATTCAAGGGTAGTGCCAGATTAGCTTGGCGCCATCACGAGCCAAGCTAATCTGGCACTACTCTTGAATTATTATGGTCTACCCTTAAATTATTATCGTCCATCCATCTCCTGCAACTGTTACATAGTCGTTAGGTGACACCTCCCAAATTTGGGAAATGCAGCCGCGAGGTTAAGTGGGTTAAGGTAATTTATGGGTAACACGTACTGAACAGCTCAAGAGCCAATTTTTTTTTTCCATAAATATACAGAAAAAAACACACAAGTAAAATACATTTTTCAATTAACACACTAAGCTCTTAGAGTGAAACTGTCAATTTGTGGAGATGTTCTCTCAGGTCTACCTCACAGATCTGGAGACTGATCGACCATGATAGTTCAAGGGAGGTGTCCTACAGGTGCCAAGCTATTGTGGCATCACTCTTTGCCTATCATGGTCGATCCACATCTTGTCATATGTCAGGGCTTGATGGGTTAACTTTTTGCGTGTCGGTAGCGGTTTTAGTCGCGATGATTCTTATCGAAATCATCGCGACTAAAACCGCTACCGCCACGCGAAGGGTACAGATAATTCCATCATGGCTAACATTAGCAAGTACTCATCAAATTACTGAACTGCTGAACTGAAATCTCATTGCAACTGATAAACCTGCAATGTTATTTATGCAAGACATTACTTCTTGACTAAAACGTGCACTTTGACAAAAAAATATGATCCTACAACTACTTAATCATGAGCAGGAAATTGGTGATGTACGAAAGACCTTTCTTCTCTCATTCAGTCATGTCTACGGCGTCAGAACAAAGATACGACCATGAAGAATATATATTTAAAATACGTCGATCCACGTCTCCACAGAATGTGCCCAAATTTTCTTTTTTAAATCGATATTGAGCGCAAGTCTTGCCCTTTGCGTGTCGGTATTGGTCTTTGCCATCAGACAAAAACGGCTACCGTCATGCAAAGCGCTAGTCGTCCTACAGAACATAGCGCTGATGACCCTTTTACGTCAGCACATTAGAACTGTGCCAGTTGCGTCCCAGGTGCGTTTATCTGGCGTAGCGCGCTCATCAGCCCTATTGTGCCGTGAAATGAATGCTGAAAGATCTGCGTCACTACTGGCAAACTGCATACTGCGTCTCTGATCGAACGCATAATTTCAAAAGAAAGTTCAAATTACGGAGCGGAACTGGTTTTACCGGTGCATTCTCCGTCCGTTTCCGGAAAAAGTGTCCTGTCTAGAATTATGACAATCTCAACGTACATTACGAATTGATCTTTATTTCATGTGAGGCGGCGAGCGCGGGGTGCTGATATTCATTTTTTTCCTGTACGGCGGCATGGCCAAGCGGACATTGATCCGAGGGGACAAGAACCAGACGCAATACATGAATAGGGATAACATAATTTTCCAGCTTCAGTTACCGTTTCGTGCAGCAATTACGTCGTCATACGGTCTTTGTGCGGCTCACGAACAATGCAAGATTAGGCACAGCTCTTTGCATCGAATTCATGGGCGTAGCGCACACGTAAGACACGCCAGACGGTAGTCTGTCGACGAAACCTCCACTGACATAGATCTGCCTGCAAGAGGCATAGATTCACATGAGCCCCTACGACTGCAGTCGCAGGAGCTGATGTGAATCTATGCCTCTTGCTGATGACAAGATCGGCTGCTGCGGTCCCTCATTTCGGGTGAATCTTAATAATAATGCATAGCATTTATATGGCGCATTTCTCATATTTATAATATAACTCAATGCGCAGAATATAGCCGCGAACTGAACCCAACAAGCACGCTCACGTGAATCACGCGCATTCCCTCACACACTGTACGTAAACACAGAAGATTCACGTGGTGCTAAGGGCAAGCTCAAGCGAGCTACTGACGGTATTTGGAAATCGTTTTGTATTTGAAATTTTATTAAGTTGGCTGAAACCGATACCAAAGTGGAGGGGGAGGAAGAGCCTGAGTACCCGGAGAAAGAACCCCCGACGGTCCGCCCGAATTAACGGTGACACTTACTAGAGGAGAAAAATCCGACGCCGGAACCCGGAATCGAACCTCGCACCTTTAGCATTATGTGTGTACATAACAAATATATGTGACGCCTCTCTCATCCGATGCCTCAAAATTCATATACTGCAGGAGACATACAGTCACATGAGTCCCTGCAGGCGCTGGGGCTGATGTGAATCTATGTCTCTTGCGGACCAAGACTGGCTAATGCTGTTCCCTTCAAGCGACCTATTCCAGGCACCAAAGGTTAATTGTTCGCAATATATGTATCCTGTATAAATGTTCTTAGTATGTCTCACAATAATGCTGGACAAAAGGGATCCCTTTAATTTGTACACTGCCATATGCCAGCTACATTATAGTACTTACAGATAAGGAAATAGACCAATGGCTTTAGTTCAAGGGTGGACGCCAGAATAGCTTGGCGCCTAGAGGTGCCAAGCTATTCTGGCACTACCCTTGAACTAAATTGGCTGATCCAGCTCTTAATGTGTAATGTAGCCTTCATAGGACAATAAGCAAATTGTAAAAAAAAAAAAAAAAATCAGCCTCAGCACGTAATGAGTTAAGCAGGGGTGTTCCTTGTTTCCGCTTAAGCATCACAAATACCTGAGACATCTGATGGTAATTGTTGACGCAATAATAGGTCAGCTGGTGACACACTTTCTCTGCGGGCGCGGACATGGACTGACAGGAATTTACCTGTCTTGAGCGATCACCCTTAAGAGAGGTCACCTGTCATTACGAACCATCACTTAGGTGGCTGCTGCCACCTAAATGATGGTCCTTTAATGACAGGTGACCTTTTAGCCCTTCAGAACTTCTCTTGCGGGAGCTGTTACACTACCGCAGCCACACGCAAGGTGTTGTAGATGGAAGACGCAGCCAGACAAGAGTGTTTCCAGAAGAGTCTTTTATTTCTTGGTCATCGTGGGTCTAATAGGTTGGGCACAACCAACCTACTAGCATGGCATACTAAAATGGCGAAAATACCGCAGCTCGGTCTCTCGCTTCTCAGCTCCCTCTATCTATCTATCTCACTCTCTTCGTTGTGTACTCTCTATCTATCTCGTTCCCTTCGTTGTGAGCTCTCTCGTTCTGGTCATTGTGCGAGCTCTCTCTCTCTATCTCGTTTTCTTCGTTGTGAGCTCTCTCTCTATCTCGTTCCCTTCGTTGTGAGCTCCCGTTCTGGTGTTTGCCCCCACTATATATACCCGTTCTGGCCGAGGGCATCGCCCCTTTGTCTCAACCAGTCAAAGGGGCTAATACTGTCACCCATATTATTCCACATCTATCAGGGTGGTCAGCGTCCCCTGACCCTATCTGTCAAAGGAGCTATTACTGTCGCCCATAATCTACCCCCCATCTGCTCTGGTGGATAGCGCCCTCTGATCCTAGCTGACCAGGGACCCATTACTGTCTCTCATAATTATTCCACATCTATTATGCTGGTCAGCGTCCTCTGATCCTAGCTATCAAAGGAACTCATTACTGTCTCTCCTAATTATTCCACATCTATTATGGTGGCCAGCGTCCTCTGATCCTAGCTATCAAAGGAACCCATTACTGTCTCTCATAATTATTCCACATCTATTATGGTGGCCAGCGTCCTCTGATCTTAGCTGACCAGGGACCCATTACTGTCTCTCCTAATTATTCCACATCTATTATGGTGGCCAGCGTCCTCTGATCTTAGCTGACCAGTAACCTATTACTGTCTCTCCTAATTATTCCACATCTATTATGGTGGCCAGCGTCCTCTGATCTTAGCTGACCAGTAACCTATTATTTATTCATTAGCCTTAGCTCCCAGTTCGCTACTGCCCGCATCGGGACCGCTAAAGTGAGATTGATGTATTTCCACTCGAAATTATCATTCATTAGTCCGAGCTTAGTAGGGCCGGCCACTTGTCAACTCCACGTGAGCTCGTGGTAGCCAAAGTGGACCGTGTCATAACCCTCTCCGTGCTCTGCCCGTGGTACTAATTATATTCTCGTTATTTTCATATCAAGGGAAATTATAACATTACCCGACCGTGATATTGGTCGTATACACTTATAGTGTAACAATTCCTCCCAAACCTACCCGAAAAAAAAAGGAATCTTAATTCACAAGATTCGTTTTTTTTTTCATTACACAATATTCAGACCACAACATCATTTCAAACAATTAAACATGTTATCCACAAAATACATCATTTTTCGGAATGACCGCTTATTTAAATCGATCACTCCTTATTAAAAATTATTATTGTCCGGCGTAATCACGCCAATAAATGTTCACATCAAAATCGTCGACTCAGTTATGTCTTTGCACATGTGTTCGTTATTCTTCACGATCCTTCCTGGATCGCAACAGCGTTAATCCTTGGTTACCCCAACGACGGGTAAAACTTGACAACGTTCGAGGCGGGGAGTAACTGCACTCCTCCCTCCATCATCGGCGTAGAGTCCTTCGCTCTTGCGACGTCATTCACGTCTGCTGATTGCACAGCCGCCGAAATCAACGTAGGCACAGTGACCTCACGTTCACCCTTCCTGAGTCGTGATAGTATGGAGCCAAACCATGCGCTAGTTTTCTTTTTATATCGTTTACACCCTACCCCAATTATGATCACTACAACTGTCCCTACGATAGAACCAATGATGATCTGTTTCCATATCACCCATTCTTGTTTTGGCTTAACGAATTGCATGCTCTGAAGTCGAGCAATTAGATGATCCATTGGCATTTCCTTAATTTCATCTAACTCTTTGGACAAAGAGATGGGATCGTAGTCTGGTAAAGCGCTATGAAATGGTTTCCATAACGTTATATTGGAAAATGCATAGTTTTCCAGCCATCCTATCAATTTGTCTTCCACCTGATACTGGCTCTCTTGTTGGTAGTAAAGGGTTAACATCAATCTATCACTAATAGCCGTACATGATTCATTGAGGCGGATTAGCGATAATGGTGGGTTGATTTGTTGGTACGTGACCCCTTTACCGTGACAACTAATACTCATCTTTAGTGGACTATGATTACTAATGACCCATAGCCCATCCATTATATACCGTGCCATAGGTAACACTGTACCCAACTTGACCTTTGTTTGGCAGTGTGTTGCAATTACGTCGGAATTGTTTAAAAACAGCGCCGTAACACAAAATTGATAAATGTTCATAGGATATATATCGCACTTCGAATCGCACAGAATCCTATCAAGGGTTTGGGACAAGTTTCAAGTTCAGCTTCCGTAAGGAGCGCGAACCGCGTACGTTGCGCTCTACTGCTATTGTTGTGGATTCTAAGTCATACTGAGCCGTCATTGATTCTGGCGCAGGCCGACCTGAATCTCCAGTTACTAGTGGTAACTTCATCAAGTTTTTGAAATACGACATTGTGATTAATATTTAAACCCTGCGCTAGCTATCAGACTCAAGAAAAACTTCATCTTGTTGTTGTCTGCAGTACGAGATATCTCTGACAAAACTCAAATCATGCTTCATGATTTACACATTACAATAGTCCTCTCCCAGATACCGTCTGAGAGTCGCATTTCTAATTTGAAGCCTTCTTTGGCAGAAGAGTCAGTATCGCTTCTAGAATTTCCCTAACCCCATTAGTCTGTAAACTAGGCTGAATCGAACGATTGTCGTCGATCTCCCCATCATCAGAACTGTCTGATGTGCCCTTGTTACAACTAACGTTTACTGCTGAGAGAGATCTTTTCTCTCTTGTCTTTAGGCGCTTTCTTAACTCCATTAACGGAACGTCCTCCTCGGATGAAGAATTCTCACGCTCTTTTCGCACCCCCTTAGTCAGTCTGTCTCGTGCGTTCTCTTGCCCTACTGCATCGTCACTGTCGCTATCGGATGATTCTGGAGCTACAACCTGTGTGGCTTTACGTAATGTTCTCCCCCTGGCTTTTGGGATAGGCCACTCGCTAATTTTGGCTATCCGCAAGTGTTCAGTATGTGAACTGACCTCAGTGCCATCTAGTTGATGTCGTACCCTGAATGTGACAGGCGACAATTGTTCCACCACTCTATAGTGCGACCTCCACTTACTGTCTAACTTATTGTGTCTACGGTGATTACGAAGGTACACTGGATCACCGACCTTAATCTCGACAGGCTGTACACCTCTATTAGCATACTTAGCCCCCTTCTTCTGTGCTTTCTTAATTCGCCGATACACCTGGGTGAAGGCCTTGTGTTGCTGCTCAAGCGCTATCTTGTGAAAATCTTCACCAGCGTATTTTCTTCGGGGTCTAAGGATGTTATCTAACGGTAGCACTGGATCGCGACCGTACAGTAAAAAGAAAGGAGATTCCTGCGTAGTTTCCGAAACACAAACCCTATAAGCTGCTAGCACCTGGTTAATATGCACGTCCCATGTCGAAAAATCCTCTTGTATCTTTTTGGACAGAATGTCGTTAAAAGTTCTATGGAAACGTTCGACCTTAGCATTGGACTGTGGATGATAAAGACTGGTCGTGACATGATCTATGTTCAGTTCTGCCAGCGTTTCTGCCATAACCCTGTTCACATTCTCAGATCCATTGTCTGATACTATCTGCAATGGACAGCCATGTCTGGGTAGAATTTCTTCTACGAGCAGCTGTACCACTGACTGCGGCGTTTTATCTGGTACAGGGAACGCCTCTACCCAACCTGTCAGATGACAGATGAATGCTATGACATAGCGATTCCCGCTAAGAGAGCGGTCAAACGGACCTGCCAAGTCCAATGACAACTTAGCGAATGGGTATGGAGGAATGTCCATTTCCTGTACGGGGGCCCTTTTCTTTTGTAACACTCTAGACTGACAGATGACACACCCACTAACATATTCATACAGTTGTTTGTACATGTTAGGCCAGTAATACTTTCTGCTGACTGTGTCATGCGTCTTGTCTATTCCTAAGTGACTATTTTCGTCATGGTACTGTCTGACTACGTACTCTACCAAGTGAGACGGAACATACAATCTGGCTACTGGTTCATCATCAGGATGAGACAAGAAATATAGAACATCCTCTATCAGCATGTATCTCCTATTGACTGTCATGGTTCCTTGTTCACTAATCAATAAGTCCTTTAAGCGCACTATTTCAGAATCCTTCTCCTGTTCCTCAATAATATCAAACCCTGGAAGATCAACTTTTTCCAGCTTCTCGTCACACCCTGCCCTTATTGTACAACTAGCAAACTGCTTGGGTGTGAAATGGTTGGAGTTTATGACTCCAATGACAAAAGCATTGTCATTGACCTCTCTGGTTAACTCTTCTTCTTCCTCATGCTCTGGCATGTGAGTACCACTCGGCATTCTGGACAGTAAGTCTGCCAAAACATTTTGAGGACCTGGGATATATTCAATAGTACAGTTATATCCTGAAATGCCAAGGGCCCACATCTGCACCTTCTTATTTTGCATTGGTGAATTAAGCAAATACTTAAGAGGCATGTGATCCGTGCGGATTACAAACTCCGCATTATGCAAGTAGTGATTTAGCTTTTGAAGCGCATAATGGATCGCAAAAGCCTCTTTCTCTATTGTCGACCATTTCCTCTGACTGGTACTAAGTTTATGGGATAGAAAGTAAATAGGTCTTTCTACCTTTGAGCCTGGGGAAATGTCTGAATCCTCATCGCATTTTTGCGCGAGACATGCCCCCACGCATGTGTCGCTGGCATCCGTGTAAAGGATGTACGGACGCCGTGTATCTGGATAGGCTAACACTGGTGCTACAGCTAACGTTTCCTTCATCAAATCAAACGCTTTCTGGCATTCCTCTGTCCAACTGAATCTCGCATACTTTCGTGTCAGTGCTATGATTGGTTCAGCCATCTGGGAGAAATTAGGAATCATTTTCCTGTAAAACCCAATCATACCAATGAACGAACGGCACTCTCTGACACAGGTCGGAGCCGCCATAGCCCTAATGACTTTTACCTTTTCCTCATCCGGTTTTATCCCCTGGCTACTAATGACAAACCCTAAGTATTTGGTTTCTTCCGCAAAGAACTGACACTTCTTGAGTTTCAGCTTCAGGTCATGCTGTCTCAATCGATCAAAGACTGTCTGAAGGTGACACAGATGGTCTTCTATTGTTTCTGAGAAGATCAAAATGTCATCGAGATAGGCACAGGCAAAGCTTTCTAAACTGGCTAGCACGATATTCATAAGCATCATGAACAATCCCGGTGCTCCCACCAAACCAAAAGGCATTTTCGTGAATTCGAATAATCCCTTGTGGCATGCAAATGCTACTCTATCCCTACTCTCCTGATCCGCCATCTTGACCTGCCAGTATCCCGACTTAAGGTCCAGACTGGTAAAATACTTGGCCTTTCCAAGCAGTGACAAAATGTCATCTATCAGTGGTAGTGGGTACGATGTTTTCTTTGTAACCTCATTCAGTTTTCTAAAGTCAACACATAAACGTTTCGACCCATCCTTCTTGGATACAATCACTAAACTAAAAGACCATGGGGACTGAGAACGTCTTATCACACCTGCCTGTAACATCTCTTCTAGAGCCTTGTCAACAATCTCTCTATCTTGAAGCGGGATTCTATACGGTTTTATCCTAATGGGAGGATGATCGCCGGTATCTAGTTTCATCGTGACAGTGTCAGTAGCCCCTAAATCAAGGTCGCTATTCGCGAACAAGTCTTGATTGTTCGTAATGAGCTCTGACACTACACCTTTCATATTCTCCGGCGCAGTGACTTCCGTCAAGTCGACTGCCGATACCTGCCGATCAACCGACCCTATCTGTACTTCATGTACTTTCTGAACTGCTGTTACCTTCCCTACAACACAACCCCTTCTAACTCTATACGTCTTGTTTGTGTTGTTTACTATCAGTATGGGGTACGTCTGGTGCTTATTTTGCCTGACTACCGTGCTTGTCACTAACAGTCCCGGTTCTTGTGCTATAAATCCCTTGTCTGTTTCCGAAATCTCTAAGAGTGTCTCTCTTGCAAAATACGGAGCATTCTTCATCCGTACCTGGAGTACTTCTGCCGTCTGAGGTTTTATCACTTTCGTCTTAGTCACTCTGACCAAAGACGAAATGTGGATGTCCTGTTCATAGGGCACATAAACACTTCCGACTCTGAGTTTCTTCAAGTCAAAATAAATCCTCACCCCGTTTTTGTCTAACCAGTCATTTCCCAAAATAAAGTTCCTGTTGAGCCCTGATACCATGTAGAACTTATGTTTAAACTTTTGCCCCGCTACCGTAAATTCTAATTCTGAACTCCCCAATACTTGTAAAGCTTCTCCACTAACTGACTGTAACGACACATCTCCCTTTCCTAACTTTGGCTTATGACTGAGTTTATCGTAAGCCCCCTTGCTAATCAAAGACACCTCTGCTCCCGTATCGATCAAGCTACGAAATCGTTGCTTCCCAATTTTGAACACTATGCACTTAGGGCTACCCGCTACATTAATGCTAAACAACTGACTCTTTCTACTTTTCCGGTCCTGCGTAACGGCTTCGTGTGCCGCAGAACCTTCTAGTTTTCCTGCCTCGGCGGAAACCTTCTTTGACCTTGTGGCCGTCTGTTTCCGGCCTTTCTACATTCCCGCTGAATGTGACCTCGTTCCCCACACTTCCAGCATTGAATCGGGGGACGCATTGTTTGCTGACCAACCGCCCCTATCACTCGGCAATTTCTTGCCTGGTGCCCTACTCTCCCGCATTTAAAACAATTACGGTGACGAGCATGGTCTACTTCCATAGCCTCTTCTCCACCCCTAGCTGTCGTTCTCGGCTGACTAACTGGCCGATTGTTTATCGTGCGTAGCTCAAACCTATGGCGAAGATTTTCCTCTTGCATGGCCACCTGCACGGCCCTATCTAACGTATTTGAGTTGTCCCTCAGGACTTTCATCTTAAGAAAGTCGTGCGCCAATCCGTCAACAAAGAAATTTGTTAGTTGCCGTTGTACCACAGCAGCGCCCATCTGACTCGGGAAGGCTTCGCCGGCCAGAGTCATTAGTCGCTCTGCGTACAGAGGCACGCTTTCCCTTGGGTTTTGTTTCACCCGCTGTAGCAACGCAAGAGCATGATTTTCATCGGCGATTTCGCCGAACCTTACGGTTAGCTGCCTTTTCAGTTCATCCCAATCCCCTGCCGCTTCCGTTTGTAAGAATCGGTGGATAAAATCACTCACCACCCCCGAGCTTGCTTGATAAGCAATGACCGGGCGCCTGTTGAGGGCTTTTATTAGCACTGCATATTTGTCAATTTCTTTTATCCACTCCCTAAATTTGGTAGGCTTTCCGTCAAACGTTCCTACCATCTGCCCTATACTCTGGGCGTTAATCGCCTGACTCATTTCCTCTACTTTTTCGCCTAAAATCCTAAACACTTCCTCTGCCATTTTTGTTTCTTTTTAAATGTAACAACAACACAACTCTAGCTAACTGGTCTGGCTCCTATATAAGACTCAACAAGGGTTAAACGAAAAAGTCACTTACCCCGTGATCCTTTCGGCTGTTGGTCTTGAATGAGTCGCAGACGTCCCGTGGGCTCGAACTCTGTTTTTCCTTGACGTGGGCTCAAACTCTGCTTTTCTTGAAGTGGGCTCGAACTCTGCTTTTCTTGACGTGGGCTCGAACTCTGCTTTTCCTTGACGTGGGCTCGAACTCTGCTTTTCCTTGACGTGGGCTCGAACTCTGCTTTTCTTGAAGTGGGCTCGAACTCTGCTTTTCCTTGACGTGGGCTCGAACTCTGCTTTTCCTTGACGTGGGCTCGAACTCTGCTTTTCTTGAAGTGGGCTCGAACTCTTCTCTTCTCTTCGGGTTGTTGGCTTGCACTCTTCTCTTCTCTTTCTGGTCTGCTCTTCCACCCTTGCGTCGTTGGCTGTCGATTTGGTGCTGATAGTCTAGTTTTTCTGTTTCTTCGTTCCTCTGTTTCTTCCCGTTCCGAGATCCTGGTCACGGCACCAAATAAGAAGATAAGGTAGTGTTACACTACCGCAGCCACACGCAAGGTGTTGTAGATGGAAGACGCAGCCAGACAAGAGTGTTTCCAGAAGAGTCTTTTATTTCTTGGTCATCGTGGGTCTAATAGGTTGGGCACAACCAACCTACTAGCATGGCATACTAAAATGGCGAAAATACCGCAGCTCGGTCTCTCGCTTCTCAGCTCCCTCTATCTATCTATCTCACTCTCTTCGTTGTGTACTCTCTATCTATCTCGTTCCCTTCGTTGTGAGCTCTCTCGTTCTGGTCATTGTGCGAGCTCTCTCTCTATCTCGTTTTCTTCGTTGTGAGCTCTCTCTCTATCTCGTTCCCTTCGTTGTGAGCTCCCGTTCTGGTGTTTGCCCCCACTATATATACCCGTTCTGGCCGAGGGCATCGCCCCTTTGTCTCAACCAGTCAAAGGGGCTAATACTGTCACCCATATTATTCCACATCTATCAGGGTGGTCAGCGTCCCCTGACCCTATCTGTCAAAGGAGCTATTACTGTCGCCCATAATCTACCCCCCATCTGCTCTGGTGGATAGCGCCCTCTGATCCTAGCTGACCAGGGACCCATTACTGTCTCTCATAATTATTCCACATCTATTATGCTGGTCAGCGTCCTCTGATCCTAGCTATCAAAGGAACTCATTACTGTCTCTCCTAATTATTCCACATCTATTATGGTGGCCAGCGTCCTCTGATCCTAGCTATCAAAGGAACCCATTACTGTCTCTCATAATTATTCCACATCTATTATGGTGGCCAGCGTCCTCTGATCTTAGCTGACCAGGGACCCATTACTGTCTCTCCTAATTATTCCACATCTATTATGGTGGCCAGCGTCCTCTGATCTTAGCTGACCAGTAACCTATTACTGTCTCTCCTAATTATTCCACATCTATTATGGTGGCCAGCGTCCTCTGATCTTAGCTGACCAGTAACCTATTATTTATTCATTAGCCTTAGCTCCCAGTTCGCTACTGCCCGCATCGGGACCGCTAAAGTGAGATTGATGTATTTCCACTCGAAATTATCATTCATTAGTCCGAGCTTAGTAGGGCCGGCCACTTGTCAACTCCACGTGAGCTCGTGGTAGCCAAAGTGG
>BTPG01000004.1:171128372-171135872 GCA_036245525.1 Semisulcospira habei
GATGTATGCGTAATGGTATTTTAACATTGCTTTTCGAAAGTCCCGTCAACACTTTTCTATACAGATTACTTCGCTTATAACAAACATCGGATATAACAATGAGAACGTGTGGGTCGATTTGCTAGCCTTAGTGTATTTCCAAAAGACGGCCTGCGACCACTGGCAGCGAACGGGTTACTTAATATTATTTCCTATTCTTTCACATGTGATATATATCCTGTTCTTTGCGAGGCATAGAGGACCGACACAAAGGCAAACATAAAAGAAACGCTGGTATAGCGGACACCGGACCTTCAATAACACTCAATTTTTCATAAGAGAAACAAACCCCTTTCTGTGTGCACGCGACACAGACCCTCATGAGCCCCTGCAGTGCAAGGTCTCACACGAATCTCTACCTATTTAACCCCACGACTACATCTCCCCAGTTGCGTGGGCTCACGAGGATCTATGCTTCTTGCAGTTAGACCGCATTCACTTTTTTGTCGGCAGTAAAGGGGCTAATGTAACTGGGAAACCTCGTATCTGACACGCGTCGACGACGCATAGATCTGCCTTGTGATGGCAAAAAACACGGACAAGTAGGTCCGTGTTCGCAAAATGCAGATTTTCATTGTAACACAACGGAAATGTATCGCTCTTCACGGACTAACCCTTCACACCCTTATACGCTCTCATAAATTTGACCATGATAGTTCAAGGGTGGTGCCAGGACAGCTTGGCGCCCAGCTGTCCTGGCCCACCCTTGAAGGCTATCATTACCAGTCTTATCGTCAGACCTCGTAGGACAACTCACTTATCTGCGCGCACACACACACACACACACACACACACACACACACACACACACACACACACACACACACACACACACACACACACACACACACACAATCAACCTCAGGATGTAGTGGGCTAATGACTCTCTTGACCTCAGAGAGAGGAAGACTTGATCTAGACCACGGATCAAGGCCAAGTAAAATTATATAACTTCAACTGTTCGATTACTGAGAAACAGTCTCTTGTCCGCCAGCCCTATACACGGATCTGTGAACGACATGCTCACGAGACCTGCAGCTTAACTCATTCTACCCCAGACACACCACAGCAGAATAAGGATCGACCATGATAGTTGAAGGGTGATGCCAGAATAGCTTGGCGCCTATGGGCGCCAAGCTATTCTGGCATCACCCTTCAACTATCATGGTCGATCTGTGTCCTGCACTGCAATGCAGTCCTCAGAGGACAACGGCAAAATTTAAGGATTTCGGTGATGGGGGTAGAATGAGCTAAGTAAATGTACCCTGCTGATGTCAATGTCTCTTGCAGAAACAGGCGTTCACGACAATGTAAATTCTATTTCTCTTGCTCGCTCGGTCCATAATAATGTATTATTCAACAACCGGGCACCACACGTCTGGAAGTGACAGTAACTATAATGTATTGAACTGTTCTGACAGTAACTATAATGTACTGAACTGTTCAGATAAAAAATGGGATGAACCATCCCAACAAAGTCTCTAAACCGGTGCGTGTGCGTAATGTGTTTCTAGAATTCATATTTAACACTGGGTTTTATATTATCTGTCCTGCAGCAAGTTAGTCGGAAATTGTATGGTTGTATACATGTCGGAAATACGTAAGTTTGAGGAAGTATAATGTACATATGTTGGGAGCATGGGACTGATAAGAGTGACTGTCAGAATGCGGCACTGATGTTGTAATTTAGAGCTTAGCCCATTTAGCCCCAACGGCCTGCAGAAGGAGATGGATTGATTATGATAATTCAAGGGTAGTGCCAGATTAGCTTGGCGCCTTCAGGCGCCAAGCTAGCCTGGCACTTTCCTTGAATTATCATATCCAGCAAACTGGTACGCAGTTGTTAGGTGACACCACCAAAATTTAGGAAATGTAGCCGTGGGGTCAAATGGGTGCGTGAGAAGACGGAAGGGCCAAACTGATTTTGCTGTAAGTGTAATATACAATACTCTGTATTTCTGCTTCAGCAATAGTTACACATCTGCGCCTCATAAGGAGAAAGAACTTGGGGTTTCACCATATGACTGAAGAAAAAGCAACTGTCCTTTTGTTGACGCCGTGACATTGTGACAAACTGGTCCAATCAACGCCAACACAGCGGCACTCCTACTTTATCTTTGCCCCGTCGACTGGTGGACACCCATCCGTGCCTTTCATCTGCAAGAGGCACAGATGCTCATGAGCCCCTGCAGTCGCAGGGGCTCATGAGCATCTATGCCTCTTGCTGACCACACTCAGAATCCGGCTGTCAGCACAAAATGCTGTTCTGAACCTGTCAGTGGTCAAGTGTATTATATATGAAGATGTTCATGTTTTTTCATGGACCACTTTAGATTGAAACCCAGACAACCTGTTCTGCCTGAGGAAGCAGATGCAAATTGGCTTGGCCTGATAGCTAAAGACGCCACGATATTGATTTGTTATATTCTTCACCTGGTTCAAGCTCACATAAATCTGTCATGATAATGTCAGTGTGCGTTTTGAAAGATAACTAGAAGTGTGTCACAGAGAGAGAGAGAGAGAGAGAGAGAGAGAGAGAGAGAGAGAGAGAGAGAGAGAGAGAGAGAGAGAGAGAGAGAGATTTAGTAAAACAATATTAAACCTCACTTTTCTAAGACTCTAAATGCTTCTGCAAATTCAACAGCTGATGCATAATAAGACAAATCAACCCAATCATAAAAACGCATTTCTATCCACGTCTCATTCTACAAAACCTACTACAACCAGAAACCGTGATTACTGTAAATTTCACAAACCCCCTATGAAAGCGAGAGCAGTGGCAGCTGGACTCTTTATGAAGGGCAAGATCCACATTGTCCCTACTCCAGAAGTTCAGTTTAACCCATTTAGCCCCAACACCCTACAGCAGGAGATGGATTGGCCATGATAATTCAAGGGTAGTGTCAGATCAGCTTGGCGCGGCCCTAAGGCGCCAAGCTGACCTGACACTACCCTTGAATTATCATGGTCACTCCATCTCCTGCAACTGTTACACTGCCGTCAGGTTACACCTTTAACATGTGGGAAATGCAGCTGTGGGGTTAAATGGGTTAGCGTGTAGGCGTGGCTCAGTTACATTCAAAATACAAAATCAACTATGTATCGGCTAACAGGACACACAAAAAAAGGACTTTCAACAGTGTAGGAAAGTCACCCACAACACAGGCCTTACTGAATAACATAATTACCCACGTCAGCAAGTCATCCTCTCCATCATTCATACCCTATCTGAAAACGTACTATTACCGTTCACTGAAGGCGGTCAGACACAACAAAAGGCTCTTTATATGGCTGGTATGCGCTGCCTCAGTCTTGTCACTACCTTTATCTTTTCACAGTAGATACACTGCTCACCAGAGGTAGTGGACTAACGCTTTGGCTGTCACTGTCAGCAGCACGTTTTACTGAGGTGATGCCAGGAGGAATCACCTCGGTAAAAAGCGCTACTGACAGGTGACTAACCCTTTGCGTGTCCGTTGCACTTTCTTATCGAGGTGACTCCTGTATGAATCACCTGGATAAAAAAAAAAAAAAAAAAAAAAAAAAAAAAGCGCGACTGACAACCAAAAGGTTAACTACTAAGTACTAGTACAGTCACCTGAGTGCAGTGCAGCAGAACCTGTTTTCAGCGAACACTATAGAAATATCGCCTGTCATTAACCCTTTTCGTCCTGATACACTACTGCTTGAAATTAATATAATTTGACTATGAATGTGATAGTTCAAGTGTGTTGCCAGAATAGTGTGGCGCATCAGGCGCCAAGCTATTCTGGCACCACCCTTGAACTAAAATGGTTGATCCATCTCCTAATCTGTAATATAGCCTTCATAGTACAATAAGCATTTTTTAAAATTTTAAATCAGCCTCAGGACGTAATGGATTAAAGACCATGATAATTTTGATATGTGGCTATAGCCACCTAAAAGATGGTCTTTAATGACAGGGGACACTTTTCGCCTTCCAAGGCTTCTCTTCAGACAGCACCTTTTCCTTAAGACCACTTTTTCTTGAACCCCCCCCCCCCCCCCCCCCCCCCCAAAAAAAAAAAAAAAAAAAAAAAAAAAAAAAGTTTGCTCAAAACAGGTTTTACTGTAGTAGTGTTTTCTCGTCATAAAACAAACAAACTGATCAATAGGAAATGTATGACAATATTGACTTGACAAGTGTCAGCAGCAGTTTTAGTCGGGATGATTCCTACAGGAATATCAGCATGACAAGCAAAAGTTTGAGTTCCTAGATTCTGGTAATTGCTCATGTGGACTAAATCTGTACATGTCCTGTTTCACTACATCCACTTTATGATTATCTGAACAACATGTTTCCATGATGTTATCAAGGAAAAAATAGTTATCAGAGCTCTCCTACTAAGGCAAAAGACAGTAAGTCTGGTATAAATATGTTGGACTTGCCTTCAAAATGGAGGGAAATTCTGATGTCCCACTCAAACAATGTTGGTTTTCCTATAGTTGTACATTCTTGTCTATAAAGCACTATAAAGCAAATGACTCTGTAACCTAACTGGTGCTGACTATCACCAAACTTGGTATTTCAATTTGGTTTAACTCATTCAGCCCAACGGCCGTATTTCCAAAATTTTGGAGGCATCATCTAAACACTATGCACCAGTAGCAGGAGATGGATCGACCATGATAATTCAAGGGCAGTGCCAGATTAGCTTGGTGCCGATAGGCACCAAGCTAATCTGTCACTGCCCTTGAATTATCATGGTTGACCCATCTCCTGCTGTAGTGCAGCAGGGCTGAATGGGTTAAAGTAGACCGGAAAAGAACTGTCACTGTGTATGCTGAAATTATTGCTATATTTTCTGTGTTGCATGTTTTATAACTGAAGGTGATTCACACATTCGACTCCAACACACTACAATTAAGGACATATGGACTGACCAAGATAGTTCAAGGGTGTTGCCAGAATAGTTTGGAGCCTGTTGGTGCCAATGTTTCTTGGCACCACCCTTGAAAGCATGATTGTGAAAATTAAATATCTCCTGAACTGTAATGTAGCCTTTTAGAGGACAACTTTCAGTTTTGGGAAGTGCGACTATACGGCTCAATGTTAACCCATTCAGCCCCGACGCCCTACAATAGGAGCTGGATCGACCAAGGGTAGGCTATAGTGCCAGATTAGCTTGGCGCCAAGCTAATCTGGCACTACCCTTGAATTATCATGGTCGATTCAGTTCCTGTTGTAGGGCGTTACAGTCGTTACGTGGGACCTTCAATATTTTGGAAAAGCGGCCTTGGGATAAATGAGTTATGACAGTCTGGACATTAAATTAAAATTTAAAAAGTGATCAGTTTGAATCAATGAACGCATGAATGAATGAGTGAATGAAAGAATCAATCATAAACTAAATAAAACAATTCGCTATAAACAACTACGTCAACTTACCTCGGAGAGTAGTCCGTGTAGCTGCCACCATCATGCAGGCGGACTTTAGTGAACAGGACGCCTGTCACAAAGGGCACCGAGGCCAGCTCAACAAGTTCCAAGTGAACGTGGAACTTGAACTTCTTCTTCTTAGACATGAAGGACATCATCTTGGGGCCAGCACATCTTCACCGGAACACACAATGTCTCTGGATGCCTACAATATCACAGGGGATGTTCTGTTGATGGAAATATGAAAACAGTTAACCGAACTTAACCCTCTGGCTGTCGGCACTGACTTTTATCAAGGCGATTCCTGCTGGTATCCTACAGACATCCGAAAGGTTAACTCATTCGCGGACAGCCACATCCAGATACGCAGCATAAGGTGTGCATCCGGATGCGGCTGTCCGCGAATGAGTTAATGTAACCTGTATTTTCAGAAACACACCATTTTGCAGTGGAGAGAGAAGTTTAAATAAGAATAGATTGATGGTGCTTATCAAAGTTTAACAAAACTGATAATATTGATAAGATATTTGTTGGAAATTATAGTATTGATACTAGTTTCTTGTCATTCTTATCATGACAAAAATCCAGAATACTAAATGATGTTTAAATTGAAGTCACTCAAAGCAGAGAATTACACATGTCATTGTATTGAAGTAAATAATTATGTTAGTGTGTGAAACCCTTTACACCAGTGTTAATACTGTTATGGTGATATATTCATTTTAGATGCCATTTAATTTTTAGTCCATCTGTAAAAAGTTTGTAATTGATCGACTAATCAACATCAAAGATTACTATTTGTTAATTTTGTTTATTTTAGTACTCAGTTTTTTTTTTCAATATCAAACAACTGCAGCAGTTTTTCTGCCATTTGAACAGGCATACTTTCTACACAGTAAAAAAAGAGTTGTGTGCAGAGTCACTATTCACATGACTATTGATTGCCATGAGCCATGCCCTACATTGCATCACCATCAAAGAAACCAAATTATGCACTTTCACATTTCCAATCTATTCCAAGGAGACAGTAAAAAGAACATCACCATCGGCACAGTTACAAAGACAGATGACGAACAGAGTTAGACTCTGTGCACATACCCATGCACACCACACCCTTTTAGTCAATACTTCAACGCTTTAAATAAACAGCCACAGCCTCCAGGCCAGCAAAGGCAGCTCAAAACCTTGGCAGCATCGGAAACCTTGCAAAAACGTTGTGTTCCCTGAAGCATTCAATTTGCCAACTGTTCAGCCCTGTCTTTTGCCACTCTGCAGATCGATATGATTGGGCAGACAGGAGTGTTTCATCAGGCCTACTACTAGTACTAGTCATAGAATAGTCACAGGCTTCTCATTATAATCTCATGTTATGTCAGCCTATGTATAGTGATGGAAATAAAATAAACTAATCCTGATGAGCAAGAGACATATATTCTCACGAGTCCCTGCAATTGCAGGCCTAAGAATCTATGCAGTTTGAACGGATCTAATCGGTGGTTCGGCGGCGGAGTACCCTAACATTATTAGTACCCAATGTACGGTAACACTCTCAGAGTCTGAGAGTGGTGGCACCGAAAATACTGAAGTAGGCATACACAAGAACCCCGATTCGGCTTTGCCGTACCTTTCTGTTGTGGCGCTCCACGCTTGACTAAGCGTGAATCAGGTACACACCTTCCACAATGAAAGCGCTTTTCAGCACACGGAAAACGATCGCTAGACTAACCGTGGGAATTGACCCTCGCTTCAGAAACAGACCTCGAATCATCAGCGTTTACACGCCACATACGGTTCCCAAATAGTTTCAGATGCCGACAAGCACAGCTGGAGGTGAGGGGCAGGAGATTACTTTAACAAGTTCCAGAGGTTCGCAATCAATTTTCGCTATCTCAACAGCTCGCCAAGCGCTGGCCACGGTCTAGCAGGGTGCCACATCCCCAGGCCATCCAGTGCAGTGAAGCGAGCCAGTCTAGAGCTGCGATAGCACTTCCACTCACCTGTCTTCCAACAGCCAGCCACTGTACACGTTTCACACCCGATCACGGCGCGATAAAATCCAC
>BTPG01000004.1:171143372-171148372 GCA_036245525.1 Semisulcospira habei
GTAATAAGTCCTTTACTTTTTGTGAGCAGTATATGTCACACCAATGTTGTGAAAGTGTAGGCCAGTGGGATGGCTAATCACTGATATACCCGTGATTACTGATACTGATTCTGTTGACTTTTAGTAATTCAAGCTGAAAAGTTATCTTACTATTTGTGAGCAGTGTATGCCACTTTGGCCGAGGTTGGGTCGACGCCGAGGTCGAGACCTAAAACTTATCCGCCCCTGCATCTATAACACATAGTGTGGAGAAGAGTCTACTACAGTATTTCCCACTACCCGGTACAGGGGTGATCGATATTCCCATGCATGTGTGGCACTGAGAGCTCAGCAACGACCGAGTGTGTGTGTGTGTGTGTGTGCCCGAGTGTGTGTGTGTGTGTGTGTGTGTGTGTGTGTGTGTGTGTGTGTGTGTGTGTGTGTGCACGTGCGTGCCGTGCGTGCGTCCGTGCGTGTGTCGTGTGACTTTGTGGGAGAACAGGGGCGGATCTGGGGGGGGGGGGTCTTAGGGGTTCCGGAACCCCCCTCCAGACCCAAAATTCTTTAAAATGTTATAACAAAATCCCTTTTTGAGATGTTTGGAACCGCTCCCCCCCCCCTTCTCCTCCACCCCCCCCCCAACCCCTTGTTGTTTGATATTTTGGCGAATGGTGAGAGTCAACACACGCACGCGACTTCTCCCCCCTCCCCCCTCTCAATCCCCTTCCCCCCCTCTCCCCCCCCCCACCCCTACCTCAGTCCAGTTTCAATTTTTCGGCCCCTGGAAGGCAAGGTTTAGCGTCGGGGAGGCCTTTTGTATCAGGTTGAAGGTCCCAAACAAAAAGTTGGACCCCCCCCCCCCCTCCATTGACTGATCCGCCCCTGGAGAAATATTGTAATTTTAGGTTGTGGTGATCGAGAGGGTTCGTTCGGTCAGTCAATCAAAGGGGCGGCGGTGTTGCTGGCTCAAAAACCGTCAAGTCTCCACGGCGGCATGTCGGCCGACAAGTTTAACTACTTTTCCCCCCTGTGTAACTGTACACAGCTTCGAGTGTCCATTGTTGTTTTTGATGTAGGCGGTACAGGTATGCTCCATGCTGCGCAGGAATGCGACCTAAGGCGCTTGCGGCTAAGCATCTCTGCCTTCAAATTAGACCAGACAGTCACACCCTGAAACCTAGGGGCCAGCTGCATGAGTGAGTTTAGTCCTGCGCCAGCCACTAAGCAAGGTACTACGCTTATTCCATTTAGTCCCGAGTTCCTAAAGCAGGAGATTGTTTCACCATGATAATTCAAGGGTAGTGCCTGAAGGCGCCAAGCTAATCTGGCACTACCCTTGAATTATCATGGTCAGTCCCTCTCCTGTAACTGGTACATAGTCATTAGGCAACACCTCAGTCCAAAATTTAACAAATGGGTCCTTGGGGCTAAAATGGTTAACCCATATCATACTGAGGCTAAAAGCTTCAAATTTGTACACTGCCATATGCAAGCTATATTATAGTACTTACAGGTAAGGATACAGACCAATGGCTTTAGTTCAAGGGTGGTGCCAGAATAGCTTGGCGCCTAGAGGCTCCAAGCTATTCTGGCACTACCCTTGAACTATTGTAGTCAAACTTCTTTCACACACTGGTGTATTCCGACTGATAAGGATTAACTCATTCTACCCCAACACCGAAATCCCCAAATTTTTCCGTTGTCCTCTGAAGTCTGCATTGCAGGGCAGGACACAGATCGACCATGATAGTTCAAGGGTGATGCCAGAATAGCTTGGCGCCCATAGGCGCCAAGCTATTCTGGCATCCCCCTTGAACTATCATGGTCGATCTCTATCTTGCTGTGGTGTGTCCGGGGTAGAATGAGTCAAGGGAGCACCTTGCTAAGTGACTGGCCCAGGACTAAGCTCACTCACTCATGCCCTGATGCTTTCATCAATCTGAGAAACAGTGAGAAATAGGGACACATCATTCAACAGCAAGAGACATAGATCCTCATGAGCCCCTGCGAATGCAGGGGCTCATGAGGATCTATGTCTCTTGCAAGATGAAAGGACACGAGTGAAAGAACTGCGGTCTCACTAAGTCCAGAAAGTCGGACTCAGTAGCCTGACTATTTTGAAAGTACCATTACTCGTAAATTTGAAGACACATTTCAGCACCATTTGTGTTTGTCACTATGCCTTGTCGACACACATAATGAACTTTAACAGCAGATGGGACACGCAGCAAAAGCCACACACGCGTAATCAGTCGGACTTATTTATACTGTCGTGTCAATCTATTTTTAGCTGTTTCTCGTACTGATAGCGTTGTATTTATAGACGGAGTGGAGTCATTGTCAGGTTACTTGATATAAAGACGAGTGCTGAACTGGATTGTCACTTCCCTGATCACCTCGGTGCAGAGGGACAAAAAAAATGAATAAAACTGGATTGTTCTAATGAACCATAGCTAGACCTGGGTGTAGCGTTTCGTAACCATCTGTTACATAAGTCTATCTTTGAACAGTCTCGGCGGTAGTGGGCCTTCAAAGCGATCTGCTCCATGGCGGGCTTTGATTGCTAAAATACGCCGATACAACGGGTGGTCAATGTTGTCTTGCCTCAACTAAAGCCTTTTCAACCGTTCCGTTTTAACACAATCCATGTGATTGGAGTATGGAGACGTGCCAGATGTTTCCCACTGCCTTTGTTGAACGTAACGGAAGGAACTCTCCTGCGGACGAAGGAGAAAAAGAGCATAAAAGTCTTTTATTTGACGACATTGAAACTTCATAATTTAACCCATATCATACTGAGGCTAAAAGCTTCAAATTTGTACACTGCCATATGCAAGCTACATTATAGTACTTACAGATAAGGACATAGACCTATGGCTATAGTTCTAGGGTGGTGCCAGAATCTCCTTTATAGGTGTTCTTAGTATGACTTGCACTTATGCTGCACAGAAGTGCTTACTTAACCCTATCATTCGGAATACACCAGTGTGTGAAATAAGTGTGACTAAAATAGTTCAAGGGTGGTGCCAGAATAGCTGGGCCAATCACCTCCTTCAGTTGCTACATTCCTTCAGTCTGCAAATGAAGATAAGTAGCGACTAATCTCTCTGTTTGTTTGTCTATTTTGACAAAGGGTATTTACCCGAAATATTAATAAATTGTGTTGTACCTTGCATTTTACACGCTTGGCAGTCCGGCACCTTTTTGGTCCGGTGCCACAATAGCTTGGCGCCTAGTAGAGGCCGCGCCAAGGTATTCTGGCACCACCCTTGAACTATTTTAGTCACACTTATTTCACACACTGGTGTATTCCGAATGATAGGGTTAAGTATGCACTTCTGTACAGCATAAGTGCACCTAAAACACATATAAAGGAGAAATAACCCTGTACCGCCTGAAGGAGGTCGCTTTAAGTGGGGCAAATTTCCAAGCTGCTCAGTAGAGGCGCAGGGATTCTCATGAGAATCTACGCCTCTTGCTCGTGTACAAGAGTGTGTAGATCTATATGATTCCGGCGACACTGACCCTGTTAGTCCGTGAATGTCGCTCAGTGCTCACGCGAAGTTGAGATAAGAACATATAGCTGCACTTCAGGGATACACAAAGATGGCAAAGTCCTGTGGGGACACAATCCATTTTGCACGAAGGTTCGAACTAATAACACAACGATCTGAAAAAAAAATGAACAGGTATCATGATCGTGCACAAACAGGCTGCAGGCATACTGACGACAGTGGCGGATCTGGGGGGGGAGGGGAGGAGGGGGGGGGTCCAGGGGTTCCGGAACCCCGCCCCCATACCCAATTAAAAAATAAATGCTATAAAAAAAAGTCCCTTCAGTTCTGGGGTGTATGGAACCCCAACTCCACCACATTAAAAATTTTGGCGAGTTTTCACACATGGCGCACCCACCCCCCCCCCCCAGGCGGGCCCCCCATCCACCCCAGTTGTTTAATATTTTGGCGAACGGTGAGAGTCTTAACATGCACACGCCTTCTCTCTCTCTCTCTCTCCCTACCCCCCCCCCCCCCCCCCCACCCTCGAGGTAACTGATCCACCCCTGGACGAGCAAACACGTGAACAGAAGATTGACCGAAGGGTGTGTGTGTGTGTGTGTGTGTGTGTGTGTGTGTGTGTGTGTGTGTGTGTGTGTGCGTGCGTGCGTGCGTGTGTGTGTGTGTGTGTGTGTGTGTGTGTGTGTGTGTGTGTGTGTGTGTGTGTGTGTGTGTGTGTGTGACAAGCGCGCCGGCTTGGAGGAGGCGGCAAAAATAATGACTCATTACTGGTTGAAATGTTTAACCCATTTACCCCGGGACCCAGCAGCAGGAGATGGATTGATCATGATAATTCAAGTGTAGTGCCAGATGAGCTTGGCGCCTTCAGGCGCCAAGCTAATCTAACGCTACCCTTGAATTATCATGATCAGTCCATCTCTTATAACTGGTGCATAGTCGTTAGACAATGCCTCCAAAAGTTTGGAAATGTGGCCGTGGTGTTAAGAGGGTTAACTCCAAACTTCTATTCACTTAGTCGTGTAGAGGACCCAGTATACATCTGCACCAGAAGGTTACATTAAAAAAAAAAAGAAAGTATTTATTAAACTCTCGCGGGGCAACCAGCTGTCTAGGGCATCGACTTTAACCCATTTAAGCCCAAGGCCGCACTTCCAAAATGTTGGAGGTGTCATCTAACGACTATGTACCAGATGCAGGAGATGGATCGCCCATGATAATTCAAGGGTAGCGCTAGATTAGCTTGGCGCCTGATGGCGCCAAGCTAATCTGGCGCTACCCTTGAATTATCATGGTCGATCCATCTCCTGCAGTAGTGCGTCGGGGCTAAAAGGGGTTAATAAGCCCTTTATCCATCACAGCCTCTCCCCGCCCCACCTCCCCCCATACCCCCGCCTCCCCCCCCCCCCCACACACACACACACACACACACACACACACACACACACACACACACACACACACACACACACACACACACACACCTACCTCTGCCTTTGGGCTTTTCAG
>BTPG01000004.1:171150872-171188585 GCA_036245525.1 Semisulcospira habei
AAAACACAAACATAAACTGTGCTCAAGATATAAATATAACAATAACATCGAGACTAAGGTATGCGTTAGATTCAGTATTATATATCCAAAATACAACACATGGACTTTCAACAGCACAAACAATTGACATACATATTATAGATCAGTCATACTCCGATAAGATCATTTTGTGTGTGTTTGTGTGTGTGCATGCTTGTGTGTGTGTGTGTGTGTGTGTGTGTGTGTGTGTGTGTGTGTGTGTGTGTGTGTGTGTGTGTGTGTAACAGACAGGAAATGAAAGTATACGCCGAGGCGTTAGCCATGGCTAACCTCAACTCCCCAAAAAACCCAAGATGCACTCCACGTGACGCACACACCTTCACCTCCTGTTTGTTGTATAGCAATTCTGACGTAATGATAAATAAGCCACACAACCTGGTTGACAGTGAGCGCGAGGAAAAAATCGTAAGAAATAATCCAAAGTAAGTCAGTCTAAAAAGGACTAGTGTAGATGCGAGCTTCAGCCAGTTTTAACTCATCCTGCCCGCGACACACCACAGCAAGATATGGCTCGACCACGATAGCTCAAGGGTGGTAGAAAGAACAGCTTGGCGCCTATACAAACCCGTACATACATATGGTATAATCTAACAAGCCATCAAAACTAGCGTGTGAGTACGAGGAGGGGAACATGAAATAGCTACCCAATTTGGACGTTAAAATTCCTTCAGTATTAACTTTATAAAATGAGCTAATTTCAATAGGACAGTTTTGCTGCCGCAAGTAAGTGAGCTGTTCAAATCTGAATGCATTTGGTCTGATGTAATAATATTTTTTAAAACACAGTTAACGCTTTTCAGCAAAGTAAGGGCAGCAAAATAAATAATGGAATTCATCCCCAATGGCCCCACTGTTACATATCACATACTCTATTTTTCGCTCTACTAATCCCTCTGTATCTGAGTGACTGTAGAGAGTGATTAAGTGTTCTAAAGTGTAACATTGATTTTGCTAGGTTTTCAGGTAATTTAAAAATATAGTCATCCATACCAAACCTTGTCTTGAACATTCTATAATTACAACAACATTCGGATGACTCCACATCAACATGCCACTGTTGAATATACCGGTCCTGGAGGCAACGCTTAATCTTTCCTTTATACCATGTGTAACCATAATCTAAATTATTATGATTAATCTAAAATCCACTGAGGCCGAGTTCTTCCAAGTTAATCTTGACAGACTTTATGAAAGCAGACTCAGATTTTCCCTCCTCAAACAGCTTCAGGGTCTCAAATGTTAAAGGGTCGAGGCAGCAGTTTCTGCAGAAGCACACACAGTTGACAGGTTTTCAGCCCACATAACCCTGCCGGGGAAACGATAGAAGACCACTCAGCTGCAAGAGGCAAAGAACCTCATAAGCCCCCGCATATGCGGGGGCTCATGAGGTTCTTTGCCTCTTACTGCCTCTACATTTATATCCGTGTCTAAGCTTCCTGGGTGAATGCTGTTATTCGACATTGAATTTGACACGAGTTCAAAGACATGATTAGTTCCCGCTGGCACTGTTTTTAGTTTTTGGGTGGCTGGGGGGGGGGGGGGGGGGAGGAGAAGGGGAGGGTAGGGGGAAGGGGAGGGGAGGGGGAAGGGGAGAGTGTGTGTGTGTGTGTGTGGGGGGGGGGGGGCGGGGCGGGGCGGGAGTGTGTAGTCATGTGAGGGGGTAGAGGGGGTGGGGGGTGTAGGAGGAAGTCATTTAGTGCTGTGGTTGAAGGCCTGTTTCTGGACAAATGCATGTTTAGTTTGGACTCCGCTCTCGCTTTTCTCCCCTTCCCCCACCCCCCTCTTCCTGTCCTGCCCCTTTGACCCCTCCCCCCCCCCAACCCTCGTCTCTACCACCTACCTCCTTCACCCCACAGTTCCCATGTAAAGAAAATTAATTATTATTATAACGGAAATGTCGTACTGAGTCCTTTCTCAGAAAAAAATGCCGCTTACGCATCATATTAGAAAATAGACGCGGCTGAATAAATCTTTGGAAACTCCCACAATGTGATGCTGAAACAATCTACTCCTGTCAACGTGCAGTGTTTATTTTGGTGTGCAAGACTGCTATGATCTGGCAAAAGCCCGTGCTTAGTGAGAAAAGCGAGATTAAGTTACATCGTTATGCAATGGAAATCTGGCTTTTCTCAAAAATAGACATTACTGCAGACGATATCAGTGCTTTGCGTGCAGTTTTACCTCAGTTGTCTGAAACCCTAACCGCCGGCACTGACTCAGTGGTCACGGATCGTTTCCCAGTGCGCAAAAGGCCATCGGGCCACGTCGACCGCCGTTTGGCCCGCGCGCGGGCCAACGGCGGTCGACGTGGCCCGATGGCCTTTTGCGCATTAGGCGGGTTGTAACAGAAGAATACCTGTTCTGCTCACTCAATAGAAAAGCCGGCGGACGTGAATCGTCGGCAGAAAGCCACCCCCCCCCCCTCTTCCCCCCACCCCTTCCACTCGGTCTGAAGTACAGCTAGAGTTGGTCTTGGCAAGCAAGAGGCATAGAGTCTCATTAGCCCCTGCGCCTGCAGGGGATCATGAAAATATATGCCTATTGCGGGTGTAAGGGCCCGCACCTTAAAGGTAAAGAGAATCTTGTATCTGGAACAGCCCGTTCCAAAGACACGCAAGCTGGCTGCTCAGTGACCTGCCTTAAGGCAATCGTACACGTGGATAGTTTTGACCTGAGGATAGAAAACTATCGGCGGACTATTCTATATGGTTGATAGTTTTTCACCGTACACGGCGATAGCTCTCAGCAAGAGGCGTGTGCGCTATTTCCTTATTTGGAAAATCTCGCGAGACGTTCATGTACACGAGACACAACAAACAAAATGGCTGCATACATGAGAGACGATTCATCCGACGTAAAACTGAGCACAATTGCCGCAGCAACCGCAATTATTGTGGCTAGAAAGAAGGAGAAAAGAGTGTGGGCGAGGGAGTGGATACTTCAGCGTCCGCATTTCGGTCATGGTAGGCTGGATCTCGTGTATCCCAGATACACGGATTTTCTCTGACTAGCTCAATAAAATGGGCAGTCTGGCAGTCGCTCATCGTCTTTGCCGCCATATTTGCACAGTAGAAAACCACAATCACACGTGACGCGTATTGCTCTGCTGATTGGTTGTTGGCGGATAGGCGAGGCGGCTAGGATAGGAAAAATAGAAGCAGTCTCTATTCGGACTATCAGGCGGATAGAAAAGTATCGGCGAGCTAGCGAGACCTATCGACAAACTATCGAGTGGGTGGATAGGCGCGGATAGGACAGGATAGGCCCATTTCTATCCTCGTGTACGGATGCCTTTAGACAGTAGCACAGACCGTAAAGTTGTGTGTGTGTGTGTGTGTGTGTGTGTGTGTGTGTGTGTGCACGCGCGCCTTTGTTATTCTGTGTGTGTGTGTGTGTGTGTCAGTGTGTGTGTGTGTGTGCGCCGGCGCGCGTTTGTTAGCTTGTGTGTGTGTGTGTGTCTGCACGCGCGCCTTTGTTATTCTGTGTGTGTGTGTGTGTGTGTGTGTGTGCGCGCGCGTTTGTTAGCTTGTGTGTGTGTTTGTGTGTGTGTGTGTGTGTGTTTGCACAGTGCGTAGTGTGTGTGCCCGTGGGCCCGGTGTGCGTGTGCGTGTGTGCGTGTGTATGCGTGTGTGTATGTATGCGTGTGTGTGTATCAGTGTATGTGTGTGCGCGCGCGCGAGTGTCAGTGTGTGCGCGCATGCGCGCCCTCGTTTGTTAGCCTGTGTGTGTGTGTGTGTGTGTGTGTGTGTGCGCGCGCGTTTGTTAGCTTGTGTGTGTGTTTGTGTGTGTGTGTGTTTGCACAGTGCGTAGTGTGTGTGTGTGTCAGTGTGTGTGTAGTGCCCGTGGGCCCGGTGTGCGTGTGCTTGTGTGTGTGTGTGCGTGTGTATGCGTGTGTGTATGTATTCGTGTGTGTGTATCAGTGTATGTGTGTGCGCGCGCGCGAGTGTCAGTGTGTGCGCGCATGCGCGCCCTCGTTTGTTAGCCTGTGTGTGTGTGTGTGTGTGTGTGTGTGTGTGTGTGTGTGTGTGTGTGAGAGTGTGTAGTGTGTGTGTGTGTGCAAACGTTTGTGTCCATGTGTGTCGCGAGTGCCGCGAGCGTATGTGTGTGTGTGCGCGCGTCAGTGCGTGCGCACGTTTGTGCCCATGCACGCACATCGTGACTTCCTTAACTCTTGGCTGTCCGGTAGGGCCGGTTAACAACTGTCAAGCATAGCTCCTCAGGGTAGGGGTCACTACAAGTACTGATGAGCCCCCGAGGATACATGGGCTCATGAGGATCTGTGTCTCTTGCAGATGCCGACTGTCTTAATTGTCCGCTAAGTGCGTCCGGCGTCTGGCCCCACAAACAAGTTGTTGTCTATTGTGCCAGGGTTCACGGCAACCTCCCTGACAACAAAGCTTGTTTTCTAATGTGCCTATACAGAGTAAAGCATGACGGAGCCGGTTCTTACCCAGCGCGCAAAGGCCACCGGGCCGGCGTCGGCCGCCGTTGGCCCGCGCACGTTCGTGCGCGGGCCAACTTGACAGAGGCTGATGTCGGCTGGATAACCTTTTGCGCATTGGGTACGGCTCATCAGTACTGTGCTCGGCGACTTAAAGGTGGCCCACTACCTCCGTAACAGTTCCGCCAAAGATCTATACTGTGACACTTCAGTGACACTGAGATGGTTACGAAACGCTATACACGGTCTAGCTATGCTTCATTTAGAGACAGGAGAACTAGTCCAGTTCAGCACACGTCGTCTTTATATCAAGACCGCAATGACTCCACTCCGTTCTAGAAATACAACGCTATCAGTGACGACCACTGAGAAACACTGAGCTACAAAATGTATAGACACGCTAACGGAAGCTCAGAATAATTAAGTGCGATTACGTGTTAGCTTTTGCTGCTGTGTCCAAACTGCTGTTAACGTTCATTAGGTGTGTCGGCAAGGCATACCAAATACAAATGGTGCTGAATTGTGTCTTCAGATTCATGCCTAATGGTACTTTAAAGACAGCGAAGGACAGCAGCACTGAATCAATCACTTTTCGCCGGCGCGGGGCTGATTCGTCAGTCCCGGCCACTGTTAACCCTTATCATTCGGAATACACCAGTGTGTAAAGTAGGTTTGACTAAAATGGTTCAAGGGTGGTGCCAGAATAGCTTGGCGCCTCCAGGCGCCAAGCTATTCTGGCACCACCCTTGAACTAAAGCCATTGGTCTATATCATTATCTGTAAGTACTATAATGTAGCTTGCATGTGGCAGTGTACACATTTGAAGCTTTTAGCCTCAGTATGATAGGGGTTAATAGTGAGGCTTCGAAAAGAATGCCTACTGAGCAACGCGGAACCGGAGAGCGAAATCACTACTTATGGATAACCAGCTTGTACCATCACCAAACATGAGTGTTATCAACTATGCTTATAATAGAAGCCGGAGTTATTCGTCGTGGCAGTCGCTTCGTGTTCGTTGTTGGTAGTCATTTGGTGCAAACGGAACCTCGCTGATACACTGAGCGAACGATTCCCAACTACAACGAACGAGAGCGAAATCACTATGGATAACCAGCTTGTACCACGAACGACACACTCCAAACATCGTCAAGAGGCACATACCTGTGCCTCTTCAGGGGCGGATCTGGGCCGGGAGGGGGGTTGCAGGGGTTCCGGACCACCCTCCTCAGACCCCAAATTTTTAAAAATGCTACAACAAAGGGACGGTCCCTTTTAAGGCCCCGCCACACGGGCCGGTTGTGCCCCGATTTTGAAGCCGATTCCGATCCGTTTGCGATCGGATGACGTCAGTTATCCGATCCGGTCCCAACTCGGCTGGGAATCGGCTGACTAGAACCTGCTCTATATTTCCCATCCGAATCCGTCCCGATCGTAAGCTTCAACCAATCAGAGCGCGTCTCGCAAAGCATGTCGTTTCAACACGGTTTGCAAATGGCCGAACACGCCTGTCGTGATCAGTACTAATAATAATAATAAGCGCATTAAATAGGCGCTTTATCCCAATTGAAAATCGGCTCAAAGCGCCGCCGCGAACTTAACCCAACAAGCACGCTCACGTGAATCACGCGCATTCACTCACACACTGTACATAAACATAGAACATTCACGTGGTGCTAAGGGCAAGCTCAAGCGAGCTACTGTAGTTATTTGGAAATTGAAAATCGTTTGTATTTGAAATTTGATTAAGTGGGCTGAAACTGATACCGCCGATGCCGCTGATGTTTCGCACGCCTCTTCCCGAATATGATCCAAAACTGCTGATAATGCAAGCACATCATCATCACTGTCAAAACTAGCAGTCATTTTGCAGGCGGAACAGGTACGACTCTGATCTTCGGTTCAAACCGGTCGGGCTAAACTTGACAAGTCGAGAAATGTCAGTGTGGCACTGCACACGTTTTTTAATCCGGCCCGATCACCTACTGATTCGAAACTGAACTGATCGGGAATCGGCCTCAAAACCGGGCTCGTGTAGCGGGGCCTTTAGGGGATGTTTGGACCGACCTTCCCTCACCCACGCCCGTTAAAAATCAGTTTTGTTTTCACACACGCATCCCCCCCCCCCCCGGTTGTTTGATATTTTGGCAAACGGTGAGAGTATTAGCGGCACGTGCCTTCTCTATATCCCCCCTCCCTCGCTCCCCCAAGCCCCCCCCCCTGCCCCCCCTCCCCCCCTCCCCCGGTTTCCGAATTTTCGGCCTCTGGAAGCAAGCGGTCTATCGTCGGGGAGGCCTTTTGTAATCAAGTTGAAGGTCCCAAAACAAAATGTTAGACCCCCCCTCCCCCCCCCCCCCCGAGGTAACTGATCCGCCCCTGCACTTGGAGATGTTTGGAATGGTGTCTATGCTTATGGTACACCAAAGACAGTTTATTATAGTGTTGCATTATATTATGATACTGTCTGTGGGTACAGTGAGCTGTTTGTCCGCTGTGCGGGTTTGCGCTCTCTTCGTTTGTTGCTGGGATTCGTTTGCAGCAAATGGAACCCTTCACTATGAGTAGTGCCGATGACAGCCCACTTCGCTTATTACATACATACTGTATAGCTACGCGCTCTCAAGGTCGGACAATAACAACATTATTTTCACTGGTCCCAACCAGACATAGTTTTCGATGTAAACTACTCCGCTCAGTTATAACAAATCTCGGTTAACTCGTTCTGCCCTCGACACACCACAGCAAGATATGGCTCGACCATGATAGTTCAAGGGCGGTGGCAGAATAGCTTGGCGCCTATAGGCGCCAAGCTATTTTGCCACCCCCTTCAACTATCATGGTCGATCTGTCTCCTGAATTGTCACATGCAGTCCTCAGAGGATAACTCTCAAATATGGGTATTTAGTCGTACCTCGGGCACAAAGAGTTAAGAAAAAAGAGTTTGCGTCCCCTGGCGTTTTGTTATATATGAAGCTTACCGTTTTACATTCCGCGTTATCATATTATAAAAAAAATTGTCATATTCAGAGACAGCCGAGCGCCGACATTTGTGTAAAGACGACCGAGCATCAGTTACAGAGACGACCGAAATTTGACTGTGTAAAGAGGACATCATTTTGACAGTGGAAAGAGGACATCCGTTTGACCGTGTATAGAGGACATGGTTTTGACAGTGTGAAGTTGACATCATGTTGACAGTGTTAAGAGAATATAATTTTGACAGTGTAAAGAGGACATGATTTAGACAGTGTAAGAGGAAATAGTTTTGACAGTGAGCAGTGGACATCACTTGACAGTGTAAAGAGGATATCATTTTGACAGTGTAAAGAGAACATCATTTTGACATGCTGAAAAATCTAACTCGACCGATAACTTTTGGCTCGACTCGAGTCGTAACTATCAAGAACATCGTGAAAAATCACCCACACTCGAAAAATATGCGCCAACTACCACTTCGCTGTAGTAGCACTGATCAGCGCGATTTGTCGAGGTCAGTGACTCCTTGCGCCGTCAACGAACTAAGGGAAGCAACAACAACATTTAGTTTAAGGTGAATGTTATTGCTTCCCTTGCATTAACTGGTCCTCGCATGATACCCGCGACTACACGATGTGTGTGGTATGAAACACACGGCACACACACACACACACACACACACACACACACACACACACACACACACACACACACACACACACACACGCACACGCACGCACACACACACACACACACACAAACACTCACACGCATGCACGCACGCACGCACACTGACACGCACACACGTACGTTCATGGATTCAACTTGAAGTGATGTCCGCCGTGAGATGGCCTTAGTTGCCTGCTCGGCGTTAAACCCAACTAACTAACTAACTAACTAACTCAAAGTGATGTCTCTTGCCGTTAGGTCGTGTTGGCTTTTTCCCGGCAGTGACGGCGGAGTTAGAAGTAGGATACCAATGCCGGCCACAACGGACGCGAGGAATCTGGGCGATGCTCAGCGAGTTAGAGGGAGACAAGGACAGCCGCTTTGGCTGCCGTGGCCGGAACTGACTCCGCAGTAAGCACAGGTCCTCGGGCCGTGATGTCGGCCGCAGTGGGCCCGCGGCGCACGTGACTGAGGGCGGGCCCACTGCTTGCCGACTTCTGCCCAACGGACTCTTGCGTACTGTCGGGTGCTGTGTACTGATGACTGGATCCCGTTCGAACTTGATTTAACACATTTTGCCCCAAAACCGAAATTCCCTCATTTTGAAGTTGCCCTCTGAAGGACTGTATTACTCTTCTGGAGACGGATCGAGCATGACAGTTCAAGGGTGGTGCCAGAATAGCTTGGCGCCTATAGGGCGCCAAGCTATTCTGGCACCACCCTTGAACTATCGCGTTAGATCCATGTCAGGCTGTGGTGTGTCGGGGCAGACTGCGTTAACAGTGGAAAACAACCTGTTGTTCGGCTTACTCAGTGTGCCCTGCTGATCAGTTCGTGACATAAACTTGCTTGCTGTGTCGGTGTCCGCACGACTCATTTACTTTCGAAATGTAGGTCTATCTGCGTATCTGGAATATTTTCAGTTGTCAGAGTGGCGGCCGCATGACTATCAAAGTGTCACAGAGACCACGGTGTCAACTATTCAGTCTCTCGCAACTGAATCGAGTCGGTCAGGAGTCCCAGAGACCTTCCATTTGGCTGCGAATGGGAATACATAGATTCACATGAACCCTTGATACTGCAGGGGCGCATGAGAATCTATGCCTGTTTTGGCATATAGATCGGCACGTTTTGCAATTAATTACATTTAACCTCATTGCCTTTTTTCTACCAATTTTGGAGGTGTCACTTTAAGACTGTGTACCGGTTGCAGGAGAATGGGTCGATCATGATAATTCAAGGGTAGTGCCAGATGAGCTAGGCGCCATCAGGCGCCAAGCCATCTGGCACTAGCCTTGAAATCTCATGGTCGACCCATCTCCTGCTGGAGGGAGTTGGGGCTAAAATTAATAGGTTAACTTCACTGAGATGGACTCTGTCGATGAGAGCGTTACGTGGATGGTTGAACCCTTCACAAAAGTGAACACCGACTGCAAGAGGCATAGATCCTCATGAGCCCCCGCTGTCGCGGGGGCTCATGAGGATCTATGCCTCTTGCTGAGACCATTTTGTATTAATATTCCTTCCAGGGCGGACTGGGCTCTTTTGGCATCACATTTTAAAGCGGCGATCTGCTCCATTTTTTTTTTTTGGCGGGGCCGGTTGGCCGGCACAATGCCGGGTTATCAATGTTGTCTTGTCTGAACTAAGACATTTCTACCCTTCTTTTTGCAGCCCCTGTGAGTAGGTGCACGCAACAGGGGACTTTTTACCGTCCTTTGTGTGTTTACAAAGGGACAAGAACTATACTAAAAGGAGAAAAAGAAGGTGCAAAAACATTGTGTAGTTTACGACATTCAATTTGACCCGCTTTGTCCTGCATAATTGTCAGACGCATTAAGGGTCATTCATAAATAAGCTAATGCCAGCCATTAACGCTTTATTGTCTGTATGCGGCCCGTTTTGACGAGCGTTACTGAACTGTAAGACACACTAAGGCCGTTCGTAAAGACGATGCTGCAAAACCAGTAACCCTGTATTGGCTGTCTGGCGCCCCGCCGCGATTCCGTCGTCAAGCGTTATAGTAGGACGTACTTTGATAATAATAATAATAATGAGTATTTATATAGCGCTTAATCTTACTCAAAAGCTCTAAGCGCTTTACAATCTGTACACAAAAATAAAAATACAATGACATATGCACATAACAAACAAAGCACAATGCCCGAACACACCACTTTTACAATAAACTAAATAACAATACATACATAATAATTTATATTCTAATTAACATTCAGTCTAAACAAGGATTGCAGAACTACAACTAAGGCATCAAACACTGGCAGTTATTCAAAGTAAAGCTTGAAGAGGTGAGTTTTCAACGACCTCTTGAAGTCAGAGACAGACTCACTGTTTCTGACCTCAAGAGGAAGTGTATTCCATAACACTGGGGCTTGATAAACAAAAGTGCGCTGACCAAATGATTTAGTTTGGACAGAAGGTACACACAACTTCCGTTTATCAGAAGAGGAGCGGAGCTCGCGAGAGGGTGTATACACATGCAGCAAAGAGGACAAGTATTCTGAGCTGGTGCCTGAAAGGCAGTTAAAACAGATTGACATAACTTTGTATTGAATACGTGAGGACACAGGTAGCCAGTGAAGGGACTTCAAGATGGGTGTGACATGCTCAGTCTTACGGACTCTCACAACAAGCCGGGCTGCATTGTTCTGAATTTTTTGGAGGCGATCGATGAGATACTGAGGGCCGCATACTTTGATCATGTATAAAGATGAGTTGGTTAACCCCTTGTGATGATGCGGGGGGAGGCGAGGAACGCTAACCACCTGCAAGAGACATAAATCCTCATGAGCCCCCGCAGTCGCGGGGGCTCATGAGGATTTATGTCTCTTGCTAAGTCCAGCGTTCTTTGTGCCCCGTCTCTGGTCCCGGCCATTTTGGCTGAGTTCTTCACGTGACTGAATGTCGGGTCCAGTGTGCTTTCGTTTCACCGAGACGCAACATTCGTCATCATTGGCAGCGAAGGGGTTAACACAGATTTCAGGGACACACACTGCGACCGGCACTGGCAGAAAACTTGAAGCGGTAAAACGTGCTGACTGAGAGTGAGATTATAAGGCATGATTGTCCATTGTCTATCGTATGTGTGTGAGAGTTTGACCACCTGTGATGGGAGTACGCCGGGCACCAGGGGCCAGTTGCATGAGCGAGCTTAGTCCTGCACCAGCCACTAAGCAAGGTGCGCCGCTTATAGGCCTAGCTCGCTCATGCAACTGGCCCCAGAAGATACCAGAATTGCACTAAGTGCAACCTTCAGACCCGCCTTTCTTTTCCAAGCGGAATCACACCATTTCTTCCACATTGCGGTAAATCTTCACTTGGTTAAGATTTTTGCGGCGTTTCGGAGGGACATCTAAATACAACCTGATCAAAATGGTGAGTGATTTAATAAAACAAAAACAAAAACACCCTAATGTAATAACAATGGTTACATTTTCTAATATGCTGACGAGCAAAATAAATGCGACATTTTTGGAATCATCGGAAACACCTAAGTGTTTCCGATGATTCCCAAAATGTCGCATTTATTTTGCTCGTCGGTATATGTACAACAATAAAGTTTTAGTGCGTGCATAGTATTACATTTTGTCAAATTCAGATCAAACAGATGACTATCAAGGCTATACAAATCAATAAACTAATAAAATAAACCAATAAATGGACTAATAATTAATCAATAAACTAATAAATAAACCAATAGATAAACTAATAATCAATAAACTAATAAATAAACCAATGGATAAACCAAGAAATCTCACAAACAATTCTGCCAGCGCTAGACTGACCTATCTGGTTTGTGAGCAAGAAATCTCAATAATCTCAATGATCTTAACTGTATTTGGTCATGTGTGCAAGATCCTTTAGTAGACATAATTATTACTATAATCCTTCATTACTATTTTGGCATAAGGATCCCAGCCAAGGAAAATTGTCCGCGAGACACAAACAAGTTTTTTGAACATTGAACAAAGAAAGAAACGCGTAGAAAGGACAACAATAAAAACACAACTGTGTTGTGCTTGTCCTTTCTAAGTGAGTTTCTTTCTGTATTTGTCGCTTCAATGTGAGCAGGGATTTTATATAGAATCCCTGCTGTGAGTAGTAGCAGTTTTGCTGATATGCCTGCCGGCCAGTACTTGGTGTCGGTTCAGCAGCCATTGCCAACGGTACATATATACCTCCTCATGTAATTATAGTCAAGTCTTTGAAAAATCTCATCATAATAATTATTTGAATGTCCTTTGTGACAAATGTGTGCTTGCGTGGGTGTGATTGCGGATGTGTGCTTGCGTGTGTGTGTGTGTGTGTGTGTGTGTGTGCGTGTCCGTGTCAGTGTGTGTGTGTCAGTGTGTGTGTGTGTGTGTGTGTGTGGGTGTGTGTGTGTATACGTGTTTGCGTGAATTGTATAATATATTATGTGTGTGTGTTTGTGTGTGTGTGTGACTGTGCGTGTGTGTGTGTGCGTGAGTGTGTTGACTGCCAGAGTATGCATATGTGTGTGTGTATATGTGTGTGTGTGACTCTGCGTGCGTGTTTGCGCGCGCGCGCGCGCGCGCGTGTGTGTGTGTGTGTGTGTGTGTGTGTGTGTGTGTGTGTGTGTGTTGACTGTGTCAGTGTATGTGTGTGTGTGACTGTGTCATTGTGCGTGTGTGTGCGTGTGTGCATGGATACGTGCTTTTTTGAGTGCACGTGCATACTGTTTTGTCTGACTAGTCTAAATTACATGTTTTCCTGCATTGTACTTTCAGGACTGTAAACTGCTTTGTGTGGCCCTGTCCTGTTTTGTTGCCGGCGTTTTGACTCAGAATCAGTAAGTTGTCATACACTACTGCCTTACATATCAATCGGTTCAACCTCTTTCACTGCCAGCCGACGCAAATTGTCTTTCTGAGATCTTTGTGAATCCATCGCCGAGAAGCCCCAGCAGCTCAAGTGGTCATATGTTAGCAAGAGGCATAGATCCTCATGAGCCCCCGCATCTGCGGGGGCTCATGAGGATCTATGTCTCTTGCCATTGTGTGGAGTTTAATGTTTCTGGGCAGTAAGGGGGTTAAGCACGTTGAGTGACCTAGGCGCACATCAGTGTCGTCTGCACGGGGCAGGGCAGTGTGTCTGATCGGGATCCGCCTCACACCTCCCCGTGATGAAAATAAAACGAGAAATGATCAATAAAATGGACGATTTCCGAAGTTAAGTCAAAACTGCACGTGTTTACGTTTCGACGAGAACAGTGGATCAAAAGCCCGGACAAACGCTCGGTATCGCACGTTTGTCCGGGCTTTCGATCCACTGTTTCTTGAAACGCGTGCAGTTTTGACCTAATTCCGATTTCGTCTATCTTCTTTCAGTCCGATTTCGGAAATCGTCTATTCAAGAAAAAAGAAGAAGAGATTTTCGTGACGAAAAAATGTCACGTTTTCCTACTTTTTAAATTTTTTTAAAATTGATTCTTTGTTATTGGTGTCGTTGTTGATGTTGATGACTATGATGATGATGATGACGACGGTGCTGATTTTCTGTCTCTCAGTCAGATGGACATGTTTGGTCTGATCAACATGCTGTACTGGAAGGCGGACAAGAACAGGGACGGCATCATCTCAGAGCCAGAGCTGGCCGACATCTGGCACGGGTTCGACCAGAACGGTTTGTCATTGACGCTGCCGTGCATTGATACCATCACCACGAGCAAAACGTATTAGGGCCTACGACGGCCGCAGTGAGCACGCGCACAGACGTGCGCGTGCTCACTGCGGCCGTCGTAGGCCCGAGGATCTTTGCTTTCTGTGTTACTAGGACCTGATCGATATTAAGTACTCCCTTCTCGTCAACACAGTAGAAACTCTTCCATTACAGTGGAGTCGGAATAATAGGACAGCTAGTACTTCCTTTTTACAAACAAACAAACAAACAAACAAACAAACAAACAAACAAACAAACAAACAAACAAACGAACGAACGAACGAACGAACGAACGAGCGAGCGAGCGAGCGAACGAGCGAGCGAGCGAGCGAGCCAGCCAGCCAGCCAGCCAGCCAGCCAGCCAGCCAGCCAGCCAGCCAACCAACCAACCAACCAACCAACCAACAAACAAACACATAGAAGAGAGCGAGCCAGCGAACGAACAAATGAGAAAAGGAACAAACGGACAAAGAAACACAGAAACAAATAAACGAACGAACACAAGAACAAACAAAATATCCCAAGCAAGCAACCAGCCAAGCAAACAATCAACAAAGCAGGTGGATTTTTCATGTTCCACTATTACTAGCCGTGGCGTACCAAGATATTATTTTCCAATAGTGGGGGATGAAGGTGTGTGTGTGTGTGTGGGGGGGGGGGGGTGGGGGGGGGGCATGGAGGGGGAGGGGGGAGAAGGATGCATGGGGAGGGGGGGGGGGGCAGCGTGCATGACATGTCATGTTATTACACAAATACCTCCGCCCCCCCCCCCCTCCATTAACAAACAAAAAAAAAAAAAAAAATCCAGCATAATTTATGTGTAGAATGGAAACACTCTGTGCAGATGACGGAGTGATCACCCTGGCGGAGTTCTTTCCTCTCTGGCAAGGGTTGACCAACATGGGTGCAGAGCTGACAACGGCTTACTTTTACCTGGCTGACCTGGACGACAGCGGCTCTATCAACTCAACTGACCTGAGCGCTGTCTACCTTCGTTTTGACTCGGATGGTAACAGAGCATTTTAACCCTTTGGGTGTCGGTAGCGGTTTTAGTCGCGATGATTCCAGCAGGAATTATCGCGACTAAAACCGCTACCGACACCCAAAGGGTTAAATCATTTGAGACGTGCCACATCCGGACACGCGACACAGCTGAACTCAAACTCGAGACCGTGAATGCTGCGTTCGGTTACCCCGCATAAAAGCGACCGCGTATCCGAGCGGACACGTCTAGACTATGTTAACCATTTGACTGTCGGTAGCGGTTTTTGTGGCGATGATTCCTGTCGGAATCATCGCGACAAAAACCGCTACCGACAGTCAAAGGGTTAATAATGTCACGTTTTGCAATCCCTTTTTTAAAACTGACATTTCTATCTGAAAATACTATGATCTCTTTAACTACTCGACTAGTCTTCAGCATACTGAACTGAGACACTAACAGCACCGCTGTGGCGTGTTTTTAAATATGTACGAAACAGCGGTGTGGTAGATGACACGGCGAAAACGTAGCTTAACAGCAGGTGGAAAATCGTTTCGTGCGTTTACATATGCCAGTGCAGAAGACGAAATCGCGCCCCTGTTTAATTTAAAAAAAGAAAGATTTGTTGCGACTTGTTTTCGTGTATTGAAAGCCACGTTCTCTTTCGTTGTTATTGGTTGGTTGGTTGGTTAGTTCGGGGTTTAACGTCCACGACACCGAAGTGATAATGGACGGCCCTGACGGGCGGGTTATGGGGGATAAGGAAATCTATTGCCTATGGACTACGACCTGAACACTGATCAACTCAGGCGCACTCCTACTGTGCCACTTTGATTTACCAGGACCTTTCAACGGACATGCTATTGAACAAGCCCGTCTTTTCCCCCTGGACTGCGAGTCCAGCTACCGGGGCCGGGACGGGGATTCGAACCCACGACCCGGCGATTCTCTTCGCTCTCCTGCTCCGACGCTTATCCGCCTGAGCTATTTCGGACTATCGGTGAAGGGGTTCAATATTTCAAAAGCAGTGCCTGTTAGTTTGACTTGTCAAGCGTAGCAGAGTGAAACAGGACTATGTCTGTGTATATTTTCAGGTGATGGCAGTGTAGCCGCCGAGGAGTTCAACCTGAAGTGGCAACAGGTGGGTGGCGGCGAGCATTGAAGGACAGTGCGCGCGATAAAGCATTTCTCTCTGCTCCGGCTCTTTCTCTCTAAAGTTTAACTCATTCTATCCCAACACCGAAATCCCCAAATGTTGCCGTTGTTCTCTGAAGACTGCATTGCAGTGCAGGACACAGATCGAGCATGATAGTTCAAGGGTGATGCCAGAATAGCTTGGCGCCCATAAGCGGCAAGCTATTCTGGCATCACCCTTGAACTATCATGCTCGATCCTTATCTCGCAGTGGTGTGTCTGTGGTAGAATGAGTTAATGGATCTGTATCCAGTGAGTAAATTACTACTCCTACGGACAGCAGCGTACAAAGAAAATCAACCCTCTTTGGGCATACAATGTGATGTTAAATATTCCAGAGTCATATTTTTGAATACTCCTAATCACCCGCCAACACCTCGGCACACACAAATCAGGGGAGCTGGGTGACTCTCGTCCGAAAGGTCCCGGGCTCGAATCCAGCCGGTGTCAAAATTTGTTCAGGCCTTATTCGGTGCCCCGTCTTTGAAATCACCTTCGTGGTGGACAAAAGACGTTAAGTCCTACACGTTTAACGTTTTAACTGTCAAACCGACACCGCGGATCACATTTGTCGACATCTCGTACCAGGTTAACTCATTCGAGACGTGCCGCCTCCGGATACGCGGCATAAGCCGCGTATCCGGAGACGGCATCGTCTCGAATGAGTTAAAGCGCGCTGAACAGACTGTGCATTTGACATGGGAAACTGACCTCTAAATGACCCTAACTCTCCAAGGGAACAAAACTCGTCATTGCGAATTTCACATTATTGAGTTGCCATTGTTTATTTGCGGCGGAGGGAAAGAAGGGGGGGGGGGGAGAGGGGGGAGTGGGGGGGGGGGGGCAGCGGAGGTCAATTATATAGTTCAGTTTTCCCTGATAAATTTCGTATATTCGGCGTGCCTTAAGTCTGATAACCCAAAAAGCCCTGACATGCTATGGCAGGATGTGGATGAACCATGATAGTTAGTGAATTACTACTCCTACGGTCAGCAGCGTACAAAGAAAATCAACCCTCTTTGGGAATACATTGTGATGTTAAATATTCCAGTCAGATTTTGTAACACCCCGTCGACACCTCGGCACTCCCAAACAGGGGGAGCGTGGTGGCTCGGTGGTAGAGCGTTCGACTCTCGTCCGAAAGTTTCCGGGTTCGAATCCAGCTGGGGTCAAAATTGCTCTTGTTTATTTGCGGCGGAGAGAAGGGAGACGGGGGGGGGGGGGGGGGGGGGGGGGTCAGTTATATAGTTCAGGTTTCCCTAATAAATTTCGGCGTGCCTTAAGTCTGTTAACCCACGAAGCCCTGACATGCTATGGCAGGATGTGGATCAACCATGATTAACCAACCATGATAGCGGTTCAACCTTAGGGTGGTGTCGGAATAGCTTGGCGCGTGTAGGTTAGTTGAACTATCATTGTCAATCTGTCTCCATAATATTTTTTTTGGGATAATTTCATCCTAAGGATGTAATGAGTTAACTCATTCGCAGCCAGCCGCATCCGCGAATATGTTAATGATTTCTTGTTCAGCTTTACCGCGAGGCTCCGTTCGCCGTTCTGTACCTGCGCGCGGACACCAACCCGAAGGACGACGACCTGACCAGGGATGAGTTCGCCCACCTCTTCTCGTCCCTCAGCAACGGCACTAACGGTACGAACATAATGTTTTTATCATCCACCCCTCACCGGATATAGCAACATATTGATCGACAATAAAAGTTCATGGGTGGTGCCAGAATAGCTTGGCGCAGACACTATAATTAACGGCGCCTTATTATTATTATTATTATTATTATTATTATTATTATTATTATTATTATTATTATTATTATTATTATTATTATTATTATTATTTTTTTTAATTTTTATTATTATTTCAAGGTGATGGCACCTTGACGAAACGAGAGTTTGAAAACGGATGGACGTCATCCATGTTCGGTTCTGTGGCTGATGCTGATGGACTGTTCGCGAACCTGGACACCAATAAAGACGGAACACTGACCACAACGGAGGTGAAAGGTCTCTTCGAGCGGTATGACGTCAGCAGTAAGTGACGCATTGATTTGAAATCATTCCATAATAATTCTGTCTTTTGAAGGCAATTTAAGTCAATGAAGTCACTTTACGAAAAACGAGATTTTCATTGTAATACAGCGAAGATCCTGATTTTTACACGTATGGGCTGATTGTCTTTCGCAATTTCAAGGCAAAATTGTGGTATTATCTTGTATATGTTTAACTGGGTCGTTTGCAATAGGCAATTTCCCGGAAGTAGGTCAATAATGCAGGTGTTTCGACAAAAACAGTGGATCAAAAGCTCGGACAAACATGCGATATGGCATGTTTGTCCGGGCTTTAATTCCACTGTTTTCGCCGAAACACGTGCAATTTTGACCTACTTCTGATTTTCGAATGCCTAGTTTGATTTTCTAAGTGCATTCGATCATTCAATGACATCATAATTTTCACCAAACATTGTTGTGTCGCAGAAAATGGAAATATGGAACTCGACGAACTGATTGCGGTACGTAGACACATTGACATGATATTCCGATCGTGTTGTATTAAATATGTATTGTAATAGGTTTATACGTTTTAACCCCCTCACTGCAGATAAAAAGCGGTTCCAAGTGCAGCAGACATAGATCCTCTTGCTGAGACCACTTCGTATCTGTGTTCCTTTGATGGCTGCGGATCGTTGACGTTGATTTTACGATGGTTCACAAACGCAGGCTGCTTCCACTCGCAGTGAAGGGGTTAAACATGTGACATGTCTGCATGTTAAAAACAAAGTTAACAGAAACATGCTGTTATCCGCATTAATTAAGTAATAAAATGATGCATTTAGTTTGTTTGTTTGCTATAATTAATGTATACATTTTAGCTAGTAAGTTAATTAGACATTTAAAATGAGTGAGTGAGTGAGTGAGTGAGTGAGTGGGTAAGTGAGTGGGTGGGTGGGTGAGTGGGTGGGTGAGTGGGTGGGTGAGTGAGTGAGTGAGTGGGTGGGTGGGATTGAGTGAGTGAGTGAGTTAGTGAGTTAGTCAGTTAGTTAGTTAGTTAGTTAGTGAGTGTCTTAGTGTGTGAGTGAGTGTATAGTTAGAAGAGAGTGAGTATAGTTAGAATAGTCTGAGTGAGTAAGTGAGTGAGTAAGTGAGTAAATATAGTTAGAATAGATTGAGTGAGTGAGTGAGTGTATAGTTAGAATAGAGTGAGTGAGTGAGTATATATAGAATAGTCTGAGTGAGTGAGTGAGTGAGTGAGTGAGTATAGTTAGAATAGATTGAGTGAGTAAGTGAGTGAATATAGTTAGAATAGATTGATTGAGTGAGTGAGTGAGTGAATATAGTTAGAATAGAGTGAGTGAGTGAGTATCGTTAGAATAGACTGAGTGAGTGAGTGAGTGAGTGATTAATTATAGTTAGAATAGATTGAGTGAGAGAGTGAGTGTATAGTTAGAATAGAGTGAGTGAGTATAGTTAGAATAATAGTCTGAGTGAGTAAGTGAGTGAGTAAGTGAGTAAATATAGTTAGAATAGATTGAGTGAGTGAGTGAGTGTATAGTTAGAATAGAGTGAGTGAGTATATTTAGAATAGTCTGAGTGAGTGAGTGAGTGAATATAGTTAGAATAGATTGAGTGAGTAAGTGAGTGAATATAGTTAGAATAGATTGAGTGAGTGAGTGAGTGAATATAGTTAGAATAGAGTGAGTGAGTGAGTATCGTTAGAATAGTCTGAGTGAGTGAGTGAGTGATTAATTATAGTTAGAATAGATTGAGTGAGAGAGTGAGTGTATAGTTAGAATAGAGTGAGTGAGTGAGTATAGTTAGAATAGTCTGAGTGAGTGAGTGAGTGAATGAGTGAATATAGATAGAATAGATTGAGTGAGTGAGTGAGTGAGTATAGGTAGAATAGTCTGAGTGAGTGAATGAGTGAGTGAGGGGGGAGGGAGGGAGTTAGTATAGGTAGTTAGTTTGTTTGTTTGTATGCTTGTTTGTTTGTTTATTTATTAGTTCGTTTAAACGCGTTTCCGTTGCGTTTCTTATTCTTTGATTTATTGCTTGCGATACTTTACGGTATTTTTACGCTCCTGTTGTCTGTACTGCTCATCAAAGCAAAAGACCTCATTGTTTGTTCCAGTGAACTTTATCGTGTGCAACTTTGTGCATGATCGTAGTACTGTTGTTATTTCAGCTTTACCAGCTGGAGCCAACTCCAGCGCCGTGATTTCATCATTGGACAAGGACTGGTTCACGGAACAATGGAACAGACTTTATTCTTTTATACACTGGGTGCCAAAGGCCTTTTGGCCGACGTCAGCCTTGGCTGGCCCGCGTCAGGCCATACTATCTATTGTTTATTGCTATAAGTCGAGGAGTTAGGACGGAAGAAGCACACAGTGTAATGTCAGGATTGTTGGAAATAAAGTGTGGTGTGCAGTACATTTCTGTTTGTTAAAAGTGTTCGATTTTCTTGTGTTTACTTGTATACAGATATACAGGAAGTCCTGATAAATATTGTTTGTCTCGGTGTGTGTGTGTGTGTGTGTGTGTGTGTGTGTGTGTGTGTGTGTGTGTGTGTATGTGTGTGTGTGTGCGTGTGTGCGTGCGTGTGTGTGTGTGTGTGTGTGTGTGTGTGTGTGTGTGTGTGTGAGAGAGAGAGAGAGAGAGAGAGAGAGAGAGAGAGAGAGAGAGAGAGAGAGAGAGAGAGAGAGAGAGAGAGAGAGAGAGAGCGGGAGAGTGGGGGAGAGGGGATAGGGGGATAGGGGGAGAGAGAGTGTGTGTGTGCGCGCGCGTGTGTGTGTGTTATTTGTGCCTACCGGCGAAGGTATTTCATGGGGTGGGGTGGGGAGAGGGGGGGGGGGGTGGATTGGTAGGGGGGGGGGGAGGTGGGTGGGTGGTGGGGTGGGGAGAGGGGGCGGGGGGTGAGGTTGATGGCTGGGTGGGTGGGTTTGGGGGTATTTTGTGCGTGTGTGTGCGTGCGTGCGTGTGTGTGTGCGCGCGTGTGTGTATGTGTGCGCGTGTGTGTGCGCGTGTGTATATAATTTTGTCACAAAAACACGCGGACACAGCAAGGAGCCGCGTTTACACCATTCGTAACAAATTTTACATCGTCACAACCTCGTCGTTACCTCGTTCAACGAGTCATTTGTGTCGAAGAGGTTAACATCGCGACATCGTCGCCACCGAAAAACCGCCACCGACAGCCCACGGGCTAACTCTTACTGAAGACCGCCTCTTAACCTCGCTACACACACACAAGCACGACGTGTCAAAGTTATCTCTACTGACCCAGCCAGCTCAAATAAATTTAACTGCCTCGCCGCCAATGACCAAGAATGAAATCTCTTAACCCCTCCACCGCCGGACCACATAGTGCAACACCCAAAATGCAAGAGGCACAGATCCTCATGAGCCCCCGCATTCGCGGGGGCTCAAGAGGATCTATGCCTCTTGCTGACTTCATGATGAGTTCATGTTCGCCTGCCTCAGACGGACGAGGTTAAGTACTTCGCTTATAACGCTTATAACAAATAAATCTGCTCTGCTTATAACAAATAAATCTGCTCCGCTTCAAAACAAATAAATCTGCTCCGCTCATAACAAGATGGGATGTAACAAAAGCCGGATATAACAACATTTTTTTCTCTCCAGAGGTCGCGTCAAGACACTTTCTACACAAATTTACTTTGCTTGCGGCAACACGCTTCGGATATTATATAACGAGACAAAAATGGAGGGTCCCAGGGCGATTTGTTGTATACGATGTTTACTGTGTCTGGCAGTGCTTCTGCGTCAACTCAAAAGCCGTCAGTTTCACACCCCAGCGGTTAAAAAAAAGTTTAAATATGAGCGCAAACGCTCAACGCTAGATGACTGTTCGGCACGAAAAACGCGCACAGATTTAAACGTCAACAAGAGGCTTAGATCCTCATGGGCCCCCGCGACTGCGGGGGCTCATGAGGATCCATGCCTCTTGCATCTGCGTGTTAATCGCTGTGTTACCCCGGGGCAGCGAAGAGGGCTCTTGAGGATCTATGACTGACTTTTATGGCTGGTGGTTGCTGTGTCTCGTATGGAAGGGATTAACTCACAGTTTCACTCGCTAGTTTTACCAGTGAAAGTCTGAAGTCCATGTACAGGGCGAGGAAGTTTGCACAGGTTACGTGCCCCTGACCGGCTACGATAGTCATCCGGCTGTTCAACCGGCGTAGTCGGTCGAGGGCACATAATTGATAATTTCCTCACCCTGTTGTCCGATCGGTCTTAGTGCCAGTGGGGGACACACATTCAGTGAACGAGCAGGAGATAACAAGGGCAGTTTGACCTACACGAACCAGGGCTCTGCTGGTTCCGAGTGTTCAGTGAAATAATACATGTACACATGCAAACCAGCTTGAGTACCGTACTATACCCCACATGCGTATAATATACAATTTCAGCTCATTTCAGATTAAAATCCCCAAATCTCTTCTTAAAAAAGTCCCAACAAACAACAAATTGGCCTACTTACAATAAGGGAGGGCGCTTGATCCATCCCTTATTCAAACTGTTCAATGAAACTGAAGTTAAACTAACTTCTATACTGACGAGCCAAAGAAATGCGATATTTTTGGAATCATCGGAAACACTAACGTGGAAAGGTAAGTGGGGGGGGGGGGGGGGAGGGACGGAGGAGGGAGGGGGGACAGTCCAGCCTTCGTAAAATCAACTAACGTGTTTCAGATGATTCCAAAAATGTCTCATTTCTTTGGCTCGTCGGTATAATTTATCAAAAAACAAACAAACACAAACTAAGAAAAAACAAACAAACAAAAAACCCCACAAAAACATCAGCCCTCTGGGACGTGTGCTCGAATGCGCACACAGAATGACTGTTGCTCGACTGTAAATTTAAAAACACGTAACTCACTCACGGACATAGCACGGCAGTCACAACGAAGACTCATGCAGCCAAACTACAGTTAGTCACCGGCTAACAACATTCTTCTCTTCTTACACATTGGCCACTTCAATAGACACACTGTGTGAACGGTCTCTTCAACTTCTCACTCGATTTAAACCACAGGCATTAGCCGACAAAAACGCAACAACACCAGCAACAACAACAACAACAACAGCAGCAGCAACTACCACCACCACCACCACCACCACCACAACAACAACAACAACAAAAACCAGATAGGAAGATGATAAACAGTGGGTAAATTCAGCTGACCTTGCAGTGTTCGATCGTGACATAACAGGTTTACATGTATGCTCCGCAACAAATTTGTTTTACATACATTACAATGTGCGTGCATACGTGATTTTAGAACATATGGCTCAAAGCCGTAGGTCTCAAATCAGAGATCAGCACAAGGGAGGGGGGGTTGGGGGGAGGGAGGGAGGAGGGAGGGGGGACAGTCCAGCCTTCGTAAAATAAAAAACGGGGCATGGGTATTGGGGTGGGGATGGGGGTGAAGAAGGGGGGTGGGTGGGGAAGCGTCAACAACAAGCGACGGTCCAGCTTCATAAATCAAATCTTGAGATATTTTGCTCCATAAACATTTTTTATACGAAAAATAAATAAGGAATATTGTGATTTGTTCTCTGCAAATTTTCTCTCTCAGAATATTGGGGAAGGGGGGGGGGGGAAGGGGATGCTCAACCCCCCTCCCCTACTTTGTCACTGGATAAGAGTGGGGGAAGCCCCCCCATTCACCCCCCCCCCACACACACACACAAACCCCCTCCCCTTCTTTTACCCGGTTCCTAAGCCACAAAAAAACATTTAGTGAAATCTAAATCTACCGCACAAACATTCTCATGTTGACAACATCATTTTGAGGAAAAGTATTCCATTGTAATTAAATTACTCGGTATGCTGTTCTTTTCTTTTAAGAAATATTGCTACAACGGCACGGTCCTGTGTTGTAGCTTAAAGTTTTCGTCACGTTCACGTGACGGGCATAATACGTCATTCTGTGTCGGATGCTTGTGGCTCAATGGCTGCTGACGCGTCACTGTTTTTGCTCTCCCACATAACGCACAAAATTCCGCACTTGAAAATGGAACTTAAATGATGCAATGCACAAGCATCGATAAGTCAAAAGCATTGTGTGCCTTCGTGGGTGTTCACCTCAGAATTGACTCCGGCAGAGCGTTTCTGCTGTGTGTAGGACTCTTTACACATAGCGTTATACATGCTTTGTGAAGAGGAGATTATTTGAAGCATCGCTGCCGAGAAAGAAACGGACAGCACACTAATGCAAGAGGCATAGATCCTCATGAGCCCCCGCAATTGCGGGGGCTCATGTGGATCTAGGCCTCTTGCTGAAACCACGTTGTGTCCATTGATCAATCATAGGAAGACTGACGCTCTCCCGCGTTGAATTTACACACATATCAGACGTACAATGTTACGAGTTAGTTATCTGGGTTTAACGCCGAGCAGGCGACTAAGGCTATCTCACGGCGGACAATGTACGATCTGTGGCAGTGAAGGGGTTAACCCGTTCAGCGTCAGTTGACGCGCCCGATTGTTTTTTTTTTCTTCTGCTTTCTTCTTTGATTCAACTCCCAAAAGTCTTAGCTTTCCTAGGAATGTGGAGGCGTCAGCAAGAGGCATAGATCCTCATGAGCCGCGGGGGCTCATGAGGATCTATACCTCTTGCAGTTTGAGTGATGTTTCAGATTTTCTCGGCACTGAACGGGTTAAAATGACAGTCGTCCATCGCATGCCCTGTTAAATGTCGCCCATTTCAACACTGAGAAGACAAGAAAACACACAGGGCCAGTCTAATTTTGGGACATATTTTATCTACTGAGCCAGCAGAGACGCAAAGTGCTCAGCGACCCTGCCCTGACCTCGACGCATGTCAGAAACTGTGGACTCTGGAACTTAAGAAACACCTACGGCGGACAGGTAAGGTGTATTATACGTACAGCTTACTTCGCTTATAACGAGGTCGGAAATCACAAACGTCTGATCTAAAACTACTATTTTCAGAGGTCCCGGCAGGCGGCACTCTTTCTATGTAAATTACTTCGCTTAACTCACTGTGCCCGAGGTACGAAATACCCCACATTTTGCAGTTATCCTCTGAGGACTACATTGCAATTCAGGAGACAGATCGACCATGATAGTTCAAGGGTGGTGGCAGAATAGCTTGGCGCCTATAGGCGCCAAGCTATTCTGCCTCCACCCTTGAACTATCATGGTCGAGCCATATATTGCTGTGGTGTGTCGCGGGCAGAATGAGTTCAAACAAACTCTGGCTGTAACAAGAAAATGTGGCTTCTCTGGCGATTTGTTGTATCCTAAGTTAACTGTTATATATTATAAGATATTGGTCGCAGGGGTTTGCTACACGGACCCTTGTAGGCCTGAGGGAGGTCAAAGGAACCATTGTACCCCGAAGGCCGAAGGTCGTTACAAAAAAGATGCGTCACAAAGAGGGCTACAAGAAGTCCGCCATTTGTCGCTACAAGGGTTTTTGTTTTCATCTCTACGTCACACGACCAGTCACTTTAGCGCAAACCGTATCATGTGACCGTGATATAAAAACCCTTGTAGCGACAAATGGCGGACTTCTTGTAGCCCTCTATGAGGCATCTTGGATGCGAGTTTTGTTCTATAAAAGATTACCAAAACGTTCTAAAGTAAAAAGTTACTTAGTGTTGTTCGAAACAACAAACACACTCAGAACTGGAGACAACAAGGTCATGAAATATTTTAAATTACGTCATAAGTCTATTATATATAAATGTATATTCTTTTGACGTCAGTCATGTCTGGCGTGATCCGGGTCGGACGGTGTCTTTTTGATATTTTTTACAAAAATAGTGGCGGAATGAAAACAAATACGTTATTGGTAGCATGGGCGTGCTGCACGGATCCTTGTAGGCCGTCGGGAGGTCAAACGAACCATTCTACCCCTCAAGCCTTCGGCCTACGGGGTACAATGGTTCCTTTGACCTCCCTCATGCCTACAAGGGTCCGTGTAGCAAACCACTGCGACCAATAACTTATATTGTATCACGGTCACATGGTACGGTTTGCGCTAAAGAGACTGGTCGTGTGACGTAGGGATGAAAACAAATATATTTGTTTTCATCCCTACGTCACACGATCAGTCGCTTTAGCGCAAACTGTATCATGTGACCGTGATACAAAAACCCTTGTGCAAATGGCGGACTTTTTTGTAGCCCTCTTTCTGACGCGTCTTGGATGTCAGTTTTGTTCTATAAAAGATCACCAAACGTTCTAAAATACAAAGTTACTTTGTGTTGTTTGAAACAACAGGCGCACTATTGGAGACGGCAACGTCATGAAATGTTATAAATTACCTCATAAGTCATATTATGTATATATATATATATATATATATATATATATATATATATATATATATATATAAATTCCTTTTACGTCAGTCATGTCTGGCGCGATCCAGGTCGGAAGATTTCTTATTGATTTCTTTACGAAAATAGCGGAGGAATTAAAAAAAAAAAAAAATACGTTATTGGTAGCAGGGGCTTGCTGCACGGACCCTTGTAGGCCTTTGGGAGGTCAAAGGAACCATTGTACCCAAGGGTCCGTGTAGCAAACCCCTGCGACCAATAACTTATAATATATAATGCCAGCACAAGTATCATGCGAGCTGGTCTGTAATTTTGGACCTTGGTGATTTGGACCTTACGGCACATAACATAACAGACCCGCAAAAAATACATACTGATAAACCCGAGTTTTACATGTTGTTATATATCCCTAGTTTGTTATAAGCGAAGAAATTTAGACAGTGCTGTCGGAACGTCTGAAAAAAGCGTTGCTATATCCGACTTGTGCATAATTCATCCGACCCCGTTAGACTTATCAGTATCAGTTTCAGCCAACTTAAATCAAATTTCAAATGCAAACGATTTGAATTTCCAAAAACAACTTCAGAAGCTCGCTTGAGCTTGCCCTTAGCACCACGTGAATGTTGTGTTTACGTACAGTGTGTGAGTGAATGCGCGTGATTCACGTGAGCGTGCTTGTTGGGTTCAGTTCGCGGCTACATTCTGCGCATTGAGTTATATTATAAATATTAGAAATACTCCATATAAATACCATGTAATAATAATAATAATAAGCGGAGTCGACTGTGATCTGTTTTGTAAAAATGATGCATCCACATCATGTTGACTGTACAATTTCGACCTTTGATTTAGTTAACCCATTCGAGACATACCGCATCCGGATACGCGGCATAAAGCCGCGTATCGGATGCAGCACGTTTCGAATGAGTTAATTAAGGCGAACGGCGAAATACAGTGAACAAAATAGGACAGTTACAATTTTGTTCGTATATGTAAATTTGATTGATTGAATGATTGATTGATTGCTTGATTAACTGATTAATCGATTGATTGTATGAGTGATTGTATGATTGATTGATTGATTGATTGATTGATTGACTGACTGACCCACGAAAGCGTAAGACATTCAGCACTTAGGTCAGGATCTATGACTGAGATGAGTGACGTTATATTCAGCTATGGGGCCGAAAGCTCATCTTCAGTTGATTAGAAGTCTAAACTTACGCTGCTTTTTCGTTAACCCATTCAGTCCTGACGCACTACAGCAGGAGATGGGTCGACCATGATAATTTTAGGGTAGTGCCAGATTAGCTTGGCGCCTGTCGGCGCCAAGCTAATCTGACACTACCCTTGAATTATCATGGTCGATCCATCTCCTGCAACAGGTGCATAGTCGTTTGATGACGCCTCCAAAATTTGGGAAATACGTGCGTCGGGCTGAATAAGTTAACTTTGATGGTTAGCTGGTTGGATAGTTCGAGTTTAACGTCCACGGCTGGTTGGATAGTTCGAGTTTAACGTCTATGGACAGCCCTGACGGGCGGGTTGCTGGGGACAGAGACAGCCATTGCCTATGGAGTGCGTTTCTCAATGGCCAGTTCAGAAGCACTGAACTGTGCCACTTTTGACGGATATGCTAATGCTACGATACTGTGATGGCACGTCCTTTCCAAGCGTGTACCTTTCCTCGATTTGTTGTTCTATGCTATAGAACAAGCCCGTCTTTTCCCCCGGGTTTCAAAGCCCAGCTACCGGGGCTGGGACCGACTACACGGCTGGTCCCTTCGCTCTCTTTCGCCCCAAACACGTAGCCGCCTGAGCTATTTCGGACTCTTAACCCATTTTAAGCCTAGAAAAAATGAAGACGATCCAACTGCAAGAGACATAGATCCTCATGAGCCCCCCGCGACTGCGGGGGCTCATGAGGATCAATACCTCTTGCTGAGGCCAATTTGTATCCATGTTTCTTGCACGGTGTTGGCTTTTTGGTCGTTGAATGAAACAAAATTTTTTGAAACAAGAATGTATGTACGGTGGCAGGCAAGGGGAGGTGGGGGGGGATAATACTTCGACCTTACGTCACTGTCTTTTATATTTTCTGACAGGACGTGTGGCTACTTTTATATACTATGCAACGGAGATTTGAGACGAAGTTGTGTAAATACCGATTTACGTTTCTAAATGCGAACCGACGTCGTGGTTTAGTTTTGGCGTGATTTGACAAAATTTTTTAACCCTTCGAACTCAATTTAAAGTACCATTACGCATGAATCTGAAGACACATTTCAGCACCATCAGTGTTTGTTATGAATTGTCCACACACCTGATGAACTTTAACAGCAGTTGGGACACGCAGCAAAAGCACACGCATAATCGCACTTATTAGTCTGCGCTTCCGTTAGCGTGTCAGTCTGTTTTTAGCTGTTTCTCGCACTGATAGCGTTGTATTTATAGAACGGTGTGGAGTCATTGTCAGGTTACTTGATATAAAGACGGCGTGTGCTGAAACCATAGCTAGAAATCTATGTAGCGTTTTGTAACCACCTGTTACAGAAGTGTATCTTTGAACAGTTACGGCGGTAGTGGGCCTTTATATGCCCCACATCGCAAGGCAGCAAAACATGTGTAAAGACTGAGAGAGAAAGAGAGATTTTTGAGTCTTTGAACCGTTACTGCGGTAGTGGGCCTTCAACATTGTTATTTATTTATGGATGTATGATGTTGAGAGTGTGGACTTTGCATTGACTGTTGACATGCTGGGTTGCTTTTCATCCAGAATGTGAGCCAATGGCCGAAACTGAATAAATAACTGGAGCCTTGAGCCTACAATTGAGTAGGTACCGTGCGTGCCGTGGGTCTGACTCAGAGAAATCGACCATGTTAGTTCAAGGCGCCAAGCTATTCAGGCACCACCCTTGAACGTATTATTTTATATTATCAACTCGCGCTTCGAAGACTGTCCACGAGCTGTATGGCAAATGTAACATTGATTAAGACTCCGTACAAAAGGGGTGGAGGTGAAATATGCTGCGGTGGGTGAACCATACTGTATCTCTATAATTTGAATGTTAATGCGTTAACGCGCTACAAGTGCTTAAAGTCAAAGCACTGAGACGCACTCCCAATGAGCAAAAGGCCATCTGGCCGACATCGATCGCCGTTGGCCCGCGCACAGCTGTGCGCGGGTCAACGGCGGCCGACGTCGGCCAGATGGCCTTTGCGCACTGGGCTGTGATTTAAATTTCATGAAAATGCTTTAGGAATGCCTTCTTTACGTTCCCTAGGGTCCCAGCCCTTCACTACACACAATGCCTATCCTGCCCAAGCCCAAATAATGGGAAGGAACTCTACACTTTCTTGCAAGAATACTCACTCAAAATCTACAGATGTACTCAAAGAGTGGACACGTCAGAATGCCACTGTGTTACTTAAAACGAAGTGCCATCTTTTGTGAAGCACAAGGGACAGATTTTCCCTTAAGGATTTTTTTGAGATAATGCAGCATAACATTATTAGTGGTGTTGTCGATTACTTAAAAAAAAAAAAATTATTGCGTCACCGAATAAGGTCATGTGTTCTTGTGAGGAAAGTGTGGACTTCCTTTTCAATATTTTGGTGTCCCTGATGGTTTAGGATGGATACATTGCCTCGCTGTTTCTTTCTTTATGAAAACGCTAGCACGAACGTGCATCCACATACTGATTTCACATATCATGAAGCGGTAAATTAACGAGTTGTAGCGGAATAAATCATCTCATTAGTTTCAAGATACATATAGTAAATGTGTGAGCCTGCCCACAAAACTAGGATTGCTTACTACAGTCATTTAGAACAGGCTAACCAGGAAGTCAGAGCTTGGCTGTTCAATTATAGATGCAGAAAGCATTACCAGAACGATGACAGTACAAAAGGGCTTTTTTTTATCCTAGTGTTAATGACCATAAAATATTTTGAAGAACAAATGTTATGGCATGAGGCTGCATTTTGTGTGACGGTGTATAATCAAAACCGGCCCTTGAGCGCAGAACAGTCAGTTGGACTGTTCGGTGCAAAAATCGCTGGCCTTTCCAAATCCGTGGCTGTTTGTAACACTTCAAACACGCACTTGGTTTTAAGGATGCAGGCAAGAGAGGCTATCTTGTCAAAACACAAAAATACGAATGCATACTTACTTTCCTTAAACGGTAATAACGAGTGTTAGGAGAGCTTGGGCAGGGTAGGCACTGTGTCTAGTGATGGGCTGGAACCCTAGGGAACTTAAAGAAGTCACCAAAAAAGGACATCGGGCCTACGTCGGCCGCCATTGCCGTGACCTGGCCCACGGCGGCCGACGACGGCCCGATGTCATTTGTGCACACGGCGTTTCATGGATCTGAAATCACAGCGCATCTCCGTGTTTGACCTTCAGACTTACGTGCAACCACGATGACGAAAACAACACAGACACAATGATGAAATAGGACACATACAGAAATGCACAGTGACCCTCTTATCTTGAGATGCTGCAACTCAGGACGACGACAGTGGAACGTGCGAGCTCGCGCAGTTTATTTCTGCACTAGTGAAAAGTCATCTGATAAGGGACAGGTCGTAACGTATATATGCTGACGAGCAAAAGAAATGAGACTTTTTGGAATCAACGGAAACACTAAAGTGTTTCCGATGATTCCAAAAATGTTGCATTTCTTTTACTCGTCTACGTATACATATCTAGCAAGCACAAGACCCCCGGGCCGCGCCCAGCTGTGTGCAGGCCAACAACGCCCGACGTCGGGCCGAGGACCTGTTGCTTGCAGGGTAGGGACTTGGTATTCAGGGCTCGTGATATGCATTCTGTTTTGTTGCAGGTTTCAGTCTACATACAACAGACAAAATGATCAAGGCAGCGCTGGTCCTACTGTTCGCACTGTAAGTAGTGCTACATTGCTTTCAAAAAGGAAACAAAAATGGTTGAATAACTGATTAGTTGATTGATTGATTGATTGACTGACTGACTGATGGGTGGATGGATGGATGGATAGATGATTTATTGCCTGCCTGACTGCCTGACTGATGGATGGATGGATGGATAGATGCATGGATGGTTGGATGGATGGATGGTTGGATGGATGGATGGATGGATGGATGGATGGATGGATGGATGGACTGACTTTTTGATTGATTGGTCGATTGATTGAATGATGATCTGCCTGACTGAACGAACGAACGTATAAACGAATGAAGAATAAAAAACAACACACGAACGAACGAACGAACGAACGAACGAACGAATAAAGATATGTGTTTGAATATCACCTGGCATTCTGGCTGACTGAACGATGTTTTACTAAATCTCGTTGGTTGGTAAATTGGTTGGTCGTCTGTTTGGAAGCTCTGCATGATTGTTATTTGGCTATCTTAGTTGGTTGCTTAGTTGGTTGGCTGGTTGCCGCATTGGCTGGTTACTTAGTTGGTTGGTTGGTTGCTTGGCTGGTTGGCTGGTCGGATGGTGGGTTGAATAGTCATTCTGATTAGGCTGTGGTCGCAGTGGTCTGACTCCCGACTGCCATCGCGTCTGACCGAGGAGAAGACCAACCAAGGACTTGCTGTCTGACACAAGTCCGACAGTCAGTCAGTCAGTCAGTCGCAAGAAATGACCGGGCCGTCGTCGGCCGAATGCGACTGTCGTCAGCCCTAAGGCTTTTGCTTTCTGGGTCTCCGGTCCATTCCTCGTTCAATCTTATTCGCAATCATAAGTGTATTACTGTAATAGTAATAAGACTTCTGTCTGCGTGGAGGGTCAAATCGATCACGGTGCGCAACTATTCTCGGGCCGACGACAGCCGCAGTGAGCTCGCGCGGTGCGCGGGCCCACTGCGGCCGTCGTAGGCCCGAAGGCCTTTTGGTATTGGAGACGGAGTGATGGTCGGTTTCAGCCCGCTGGCGTACAGCTCGTCCGACCCTCAACGCGAGGCACTGCTGTTCAACCGGGCGGATAAAGACCAGGACGGACAGATCACCCAGGCCGACCTCAGGATCATCTTCCTGGACTTCGACACCGACCGTAAGCAGCAGTTGAGTTATTTGGAGAGGGAGAGAGAGAGAGAGAGAGAGAGAGAGAGAGAGAGAGAGAGAGAGAGAGAGAGAGAGAGAGAGAGAGAGAGAGAGAGAGAGAGAGAGAGAGAGAGAGAGAGAGAGAGAGAGAGAGAGAGAGAGAGAGAGAGAAAAAATCAACGAATCAATGAATCTTTATTTTACAACGGTGAAGATATTAACACAGTCAGTAACTATATCATTTTTCGTACCTGCCGTTGCTAAAACTACGACTAACTAAGTACAAAATATACATAAAACAGGGACACCAAAGCACAGTGATACAAAATATACAGTCCACTAAATACAAACACACGCATGCACGCACAAACGCACACACGCGTGCGCGTGTGCACTACACACACACACACATGCATACACACAAACATACATACACGCGCACATACACATGACAGAATATACACGTACATTCGTGTGTCTACGTTTAACTAGGTATTATTATTTAAGTGATGTCAGGTATCTATAAAGACTTGTCTTGAAACGAGATAATGTCGGCGTGGCTTTAACGTCATGTGGGAGTGAGTTCCACAGTGTGGAACCCGCAAATGACAAAGTGGATTTAAATAAATCTATTCGGGGTTTTGGAACAATATAAAGACCCCTCATATTCCCATAGCAGGAATCTGATTTTTTAAACAGATTTATTAAATATTCTGGAGCGATATGGTTCCACACTTTAAACATCAGTACCCCTTTGTTAAATTTAAAGTGATTTTGAAGGGGTAGGAATCCAGTTTTTTTGAGGTTTTCCTCGGTTGTCAAGTGCGGGTCGGGAAGAATTAATTTTGCCATTCTCCTATGTAGAGAATTTAATCTTTTTAAGTGGACATCACTGCAACAATCCCACACCGTCGATGCGTAGTTTATATGTGACATGATGTGTGTATTACTGAACAATTTTCTGGTTTCACTATCTGTGAAATACTTTAATTTCGATAACATAAAGACATTTCTAGAGACCGTTTTACATACATTGTCAATGTGCATCTGCCACCTGAGCTGATTATCAATTGTAACCCCCAATAGACGATGTTCGGCTACCTGTTCAATGATATCGTCGCCGAGTGATAGATTAAGCTTTAATGGTTTCAACTGATGCTTTTGGCGTGTAGCAATAATCATAGATTTTGTTTTAGTAGGATGCAGAATCATAGAGTTGACTTTACACCATGCTGCTATATCATCGAGACTTTGTTGAAGACCGTTTTCAACTACAATTATGTCTTTGTTAGCTGTGTGGATTGAGGTATCATCGGCGAACATATCACACTGTGCTGCTTCGCAGGTTAGACTTAGAGGTAGGTCATTGATGTAAATACAAAATAAAAGAGAACCTAAGATTGACCCCTGCGGAACTCCGAGTTTTACATCTTTAGTAGAAGAGTAGGCTCCATTTACAATTACTTTCTGCTTCCTGTTTTCGATGTATGACGTAAACAACGAAACAGCCATGTCGTTTCGAAGATAATGCTTAAGTTTAGAAATCAATATTGTATGGTTCACTAAGTCGAAAGCCTTTTTAAAGTCAAGATAAATTACACCTGTCAGCTGCGAATTATTCATATTTGAAAGCCATGTGTCTGTTAGTCTGCTCAGAGCCGTTTGACATGAGTGCCGATGGCGAAATCCTGACTGAGACGAATGGAGCAAGTTTCGTGATTCTAAGTAGTCAGACAGGTGTTTATGTATATGCCTTTCGAGGGGTTTAGATACTATGGACAGCAGAGAAATGGGTCTATAGTTGTTAGGGTCAGTACGATCTTTTGATTTTGGCAGTGGAACGACTTTTGCGACTTTAAGGTCTGTAGGGAATACATTGTTTTGAATACATAAGTTGTAAATATAAGTAAGGGTCTCTACGATGTTGTAATTGACGACCAGCTCAATTGGTCGTCGCATATCGACAGTTTGTGCAAAACCTTGTCCAGCAAAGTAATTTATGCTCTCTAAACTTAGACATATTCTTAGTACAAAGTGTTGTACATTGTTCTTTCACGCACACATTAAGAGCCACTTCGTCTGTGCTCTGTGGTCATCTTCATGACCCAGTCTATGGCCAGTAGGAAGAGGAACGGCGACAGCAGACACCCCTGCCTGACACCAGTTCTGACCTGGAGCTCCCTGGTGAACTGCCCTTCGTGGATCACGCGACATGTCATGCCATCGTAGCTGCTCTTGATCAGGCGGACGAGCTTTGTGGGTACACCGTAGTGTCGTAGGAGTTTCCACAGAGTCTCTCGGTCCACACTGTTTATTTTTGGCAATTCGCTGTTTGATGTATGTATGGTAGTGTCATCAGCAAATAAGTCACATGTTGCATCGGGATGTGAGATAGAGAATGGTAAATCATTGATAAATATGTTGAACAACGATGGGCCCAAAACTGACCCCTGAGGAACACCACACGTTACTAAACCTTCACTCGAGTAATTACCATTAAGCAAAACTTTCTGTCTTCTGTCACTCAGATGTACGGTATTGGAATCGATGTGATACATCGGTAGTTTTTTTTTAATAAGTTATAGTGGTTGACTAAATCAAAGGCTTTTTTAAGGTCAAGAAAAACTGCACCTGATAACTGAGAATTATTAATGGCTGAAAGCCATTTATCAATGATATGTATAAGGGCAGTTTGGCAAGAGTGTTGCGGGCGAAACCCAGACTGCATTTTACTGAGTAGCGAGTTCTGTTCTAGAAAATTTTGCAGATGTTTATGGATATGTTTTTCAATAGGTTTTGAGATGACTGGTAGAATGGAGATAGGTCTATAATCATTCAATGAGTTTAAGTTTTTGTTTTTGGGAAGGGGAATGACCTTAGCTGTTTTAAACTCATCAGGGAAAATATTTTTTTGAATAGAAAGATTGTAAATGAACGTTAGAGACTCAACTATGTAGGGCAGAGCTATTTTAAGAATTTCGCAACTGATGCCATCTGAACCACTTGACCTCTTTTTCATATTAGATATATATTTACCCACGTCAAAAACAGTCATTGGGGGAGTGAAAAAACACAACCAGCAGTACTGTTACTGTGAAATCGTAGTTCCTCAGAACATTGGTATTTCGCAGGATCATTTGTATTAGTGCGTGCTAAAGTCTCAGCTATGCTAAGAAAGTGGGTATTGAAGGTATCTACAGTGAGCTCAGGTGCAATGTTCATGTCTCTGTGATTGTGACCTTTAGTAAAGGTGTTGATAACTTGCCAAACAGAGCGCAGGTTCTTGCCGTCTGCAATGATCTGTTCGGCATGTTGTCTTTGAGCTTTTCGGACTAAAGATTGAGAGAGAGAGAGAGAGAGAGAGAGAGAGAGAGAGAGAGAGAGAGAGAGAGAGAGAGAGAGAGAGAGAGAGAGAGAGAGAGAGAGAGAGAGAGAGAGAGAGAGAGAGAGAGAAGCGAGCAAGGAACGAACAAAGGAAGGAAGGTATCAGCTTCAGCCCACTTAATCAAATTTCAAATACAAACGATTTTGAATTTCCAAAAAACTACAGTAGCTCGCTTGAGCTTGCCCTTAGCACCACGTGAATGTTCTGTGTTTATGTACAGTGTGTGAGTGAATGCGCGTGATTCACGTGAGCGTGCTTGTTGGGTTCAGTTCGCGGCGGCGCTTTGAGCCGATTTTCAATTGGGATAAAGCGCCTATTTAATGCGCTTATTATTATTATTATTATTATTATTATTATTATTCTCTCTTGGCTTGACTTCGCGAACGAAGATTTTATAGGAGTTGCCCACGACGTCTGCAGGCTTGTTCGTGGCTGCGGAGGCCAATCCGAGACAGGCAGGTTCGACCGCAGTGGCTGCAGGGGAAGGTATGGCCAGGGTTCTGAGCTGCGGCATCTCTGTTTTTTCTCCTGAGCCGCTTGTCCTTAAGGCTAGCTCTGTGAGAGTCCTCAAAGGAGACAGCTGCCTTGTAAATGGTGGAGCGCCAGGTGTCACGGTCCGCAGCAAGCGAAGACCACTGGTGGTGGTCGATTTGGCAGGCACTAAGTGACTTCTTGAGACAGTCTTTGTATCTCTTCTTTGGTGCCCCTCTGTCACGGTGTCCAGTAGCAAGCTCGCCGAACAGGGTGATCTTTGGTAGGCGATGATCCTCCATCCTGGAGACATGCCCCGCCCAGCGGAGCTGTGTCCGCAGCAGCAAAGCCTCGATGCTCACAGTTTCAGCCTGTTCAAGGACCTCGACGTTGGTGACATAGTCACTCCAGTGAATGCCCAGGATGGTACGCAGGCAGCGCTGGTGGAAGCGTTCGAGGAGTCGTAGTTGGCTGCGGTAGAGGGCCCAGGACTCGGAACCATACAGCAGGGTGGTGAGGACCACAGCTCTGTACACGCTGATCTTGGTGCCTGTTTTCAGCTGTTGATTGTGCCACACCCGCTTGAAAAGTCGCCCGAAAGCGCTGTTTGCTTTTGCCAGCCTGCTGTCAAGCTCCTTGTCCAGCTTGGCGTCCGACGTGATAATGCAGCCAAGGTAAGTAAACTGGTGCACTGACTTTAGTTCAGACTCGCCAATGGTGATGTGAGGAGGGCGATACACTGTCTTGGGTGCCGGCTGATGGAGGACCTCTGTCTTTTTCAGACTGACCTCGAGTCCAAAGAGCTGGGCAGCATCTGCGAAGCAAGACGTGATGCGCTGCAGGGCTCTCTCTGTGTGTGCAACGAGGGCAGCATCATCAGCAAAAAGCAGCTCACGAATCAGTTGGTCTAGGGTTTTCGTGTGGGCCTGCAGTCGTCTGAGGTTGAACAGGCTGCCATCGAGACGATACCTGATGTACACTGCATCGTCATCATCGAGGTCGACTGTGGCCTGCTTCAACATCATGCTAAAAAAGATGGTGAAGAGGGTCGGTGCCAGCACGCAGCCCTGCTTTACGCCGTTGAGAATAGGGAATGGTTCCGAGAGGTCATTGTTGAGTCTGACCTGGCCTTGCTGGTCCTCGTGTAGCTGGACAATCATGTTGAGGAACTTTGGGGGACAGCCAAGTCGCTCCAGGATCTGCCACATGCCTTGCCTGCTCACAGTGTCGAACGCTTTTGTTAGGTCGACAAATGTTACGTACAGACCTTTGTTCTGCTCGCGGCACTTCTCCTGTAGCTGTCTCAGCACAAAGACCATATCGGTGGTGCTCCTGTTTGCTCTGAAGCCACACTGGCCCTCTGGGAGTTGGTCTTCAGTGATGGCAGGTACCAGCCGATTCAGGAGCAGCCTTGCAAGGATTTTCCCAGCAATGGACAGCAGGGTAATTCCCCGATAGTTGGAACAGACAGACTTCTCGC
>BTPG01000004.1:171189784-171264784 GCA_036245525.1 Semisulcospira habei
GTTCCAACATGCTACGTTGAGTCCGGTCGTGGTCGTCATGAGAGTGGATCCGTTATTCTTTCTTGTTTTTTGACCGCAGGAGAAGATGCCCGTTGACCGCGGCTAGCCAACTGGGGTTGCGAGGGGACGAGCTTTGGTTAGGCCACCTTTTCTAGGCCCCTCTCCGTGTGGAGCAAGCAGTGCTGTCCCTAGAGAAGGGGCAGTGGGCAGATGTTCACATCTGCACGGGACATAGACGACCCCGCCCTCCACGAGTCGCCTGCTGCCTTGCAGGCCTGGCCGCTTGGCTGCGGAAAGGCTAAGGGAGGAAACCCCTGACATCAAAGCCCCCGTGTCTCCGGGGAAGGCTTTTGAGCCAGAGACTAGGACAAGGACAGTCTGATATAAAACCTACGACCCGAGGACCTCGATGCCATCGTCCCAGCTTGCTAGGCCATGGCAGATGAACCAAGGGTTTAAAGGGTGGGGCCAGTACTGCGCACACTGCACTCCACCAAAAAGCTCCACCGCGCAGGCTTTAGGAAACGTCCACGGACCATGACACTGATTCATTCCAAGTCCTGTAGCGACGGGCGAGGGGCGAAACGGCAGGTGAAAGATGTCACTGGAAGCCGCAGTCTCAAACCTGCATGCAGGCGGTTCAGGATATTGGTCGCCTGATGTTGACATGGGGATGACAACATCACTCGGCACACCCTGAACGACCAAGCATTATTATTATTATTATTATTATTAGAACAGAAAGCTAAAAACAAAGAAAAACAAATAAATAAATAAATAAATAAACAAATAAATAAATATAACAGCAAAATCAACACAAAAACACCAGCAACACCAAACAAGCAGACGGATATTGATCTCGGCGATTGGTGAGGTTTTGTTTGCGACGAACAACTCGCGACACCAACCAAAAGCGAAATCACGGCGGTCAGACAACACTGCAAACATCTCCAGTAGGCATAGATCCTCATGAGCCCCGAGGGCATGGAGATGTTTGGAGTGTTGTCCATGCTTATGGGATAATGGTATAATCTGGTTATCCGCCATCATTTCGATCTCGTTAGCTGTCCGGAGTCTTTCGGCCCAACGAAACCTCACTATTGAATAAATGTGAGTATTAATTTTGATGCTAATTAATTAATTAATTAATTAAATAGGGTATTTATAATGCGGTACTCTAGTCAGTTAGTTTCACCTAGTTAGATTATCTAGACTGATGTAAAGCGCTCTGAGCCTTTCTTGTGGATATCTTGCGGTATAGAAGAGTTTTTTTTTATATTATTATTATTATTATTATTGTTATTATTATTATTATTATTATTATTATTATTATTATTATTATTATTATTATTATTATTATTATTGATCGAAACCGTTTCTGTACACTGATTGGAGGTCCTTGTTGTCAAGGTACACAACTCATACTGCACTTGAGTCAATTCTGATTTAGGAACAACTACGATTTTTTAATTTTTGTTGTTGCGTCCAACAGAAGGAAACAATAACTTAGGTCTGTTGCACATCACAACAATACAATAGGTTTTGTTTGCAACGAACGACTCCCAACAACGAACGAGAGCGTGATGCCATAAGCATGATGCCTTCTCGTAGCCTACGTTCTTATTCCCAGAAATTACTGGTCCAACCTAGAATTAACTTGAAGACAGCAGGCGCTTGTTCTTTTCAGTACCAGGTCCCTCATGCGTGAAACTCTCTACCTCCCTTTGTCCGTCAGTCCCTGACACTATTACTGTTTAAAACCAACCTGAAAACGCACTTTTTAAAATTTGGCATATCAGTATTGTTAATTTGCTTTGCCTCGCATCATGTGATTTTGGATGCGTTACTGTAAACAGAATGTGTTCGTTGTGTGAAAGACTGTGGTTAGTATGCCTGAACTGGTTTTGTTGTTGTGATTTATAGATTGTGTGTGTGTTTATAATAATATATATAATAATATATAATATGATCATTGTAAAGCGTTCTGAACCTGCGTCAGTGGGGAAGGACGCTATAGAAAAGCGCTGTATTATTATTATTTATTATTAAACATACACAACACCCCAAACATCTCCAATAAGTATAGATCCTCATGAGCCCGGAGGGCTCATGAGGATCTATTCCTTTAGGAGATGTTTGGGGTGTTGATCATGCTTACGGAACAAGCTGGTTATCCGCCTTGATTTCGCTCTTGTTCGTCGTTGGCAGTCGTTTGTTGCAAACGAAGCCTCGTTACTATTACATTAACGGTTGCAGATGACGGTAGAGTGACGGAGGACGAGTTCCGGAATGACTGGACCACCGTGTTCCATCTGGGCGGCGGGGACGAGGCGAGGACGCTGTTTGGAAGGGCCGACAACAATCACGATGGAGTCCTTACTGACGCCGACCTGCCTGCCATCTTCAGCTACTTTGACATGAACGGTGGGTGTACCCATATCCGAGAAAACCAACCACAGTCATTCCACTCGCGCGCTCCGTACACTTGCCTCACAATAGAAACATGGGCTTTACATGCCGTATTGTGCGGCAAGTTGTCGGAGTGGGCACGTTAAAAGCGATGCATATGATGTATGTTTTAAAGGATGTATATGATCGTCTTGATATTTACCTACGTGTTTTTCTGTGGGCTGGCGATTGAGTGCCTGATAGGAGGGGGCAAGGGATCTAACAGTTTGTATGCCAGTCCAACGCTGAGTAATTCCCCTAGGTATGTGTTCTATTCTACCAGCGCTACTCTCACCCATCTGGTTTGTGAGCAGTTCAAGGGTTAATGGTCAAATGCCTATCCAAAACACAAAAAAACAAAAAAACAAAACCCACAACAACAAACAAACAAGCAACAAACAAACAAACACACACACACACAAACAAACAAACAAACAAACAAGGAAACAAACTTAATAATAACAGCAACAACATTCGCAACACATACAAAGCAACAACAACGACAATAACAGCAACAACAAGGACAACAGCAGCAAATCCCCAACAAACCAAACCATTCATGATCAGCATTCAGTCTTTATCTTTAATACCATTCGCGCCGTGGGATGGCTTGTAGCATATTTTACTTAGACATTAACCCTTTCCATCCTAATACACTTTTGTATGAAATACATTTGACTATGATATTTCAAAGGTAGTGCCAGAATAGCTTGGCGCCTAGAGGCGCCAAGTTATTCTGGCACTACCTTTGAACTAAAACGGTTGATCTATTTCCCGAATCCGAAAATAGCCTTCATAGGACAACGTATAAACATTGAAGTTTCGACCGCAGGATATAATGGGTTAAATTTATGCCTGACCTCGCTTTTTCGGTCGCGTTTTCTCTGTGGAGCTGAGCACACGTGTTTTTATTTATTTAAAATTTTTTTTTTAAAATATTTTTTTTGAAAGGGAGGCATATAAGATGATTTATCATAGAACGACTTTTTGAAATGGTCTTAACCTCAAAATCAACACATTCCTTTCTCTTCGAACTGGTTTGCCTTCCACAGTCTTACTTTACCCCAGTAGTTGATCGTGATGTGGCATGGCAACAAAACAGTCCAAAAATGCGGCGGAGACTGCCCAGCCTGTATCACCCGACGTGAATTGAGGCAGCCTTGTAACACATGGCCGGGTAAAGCGTTCGCGTTGTATACTGACGAGCAAAAGAAAAGCGAAATTTTTGGAATCACCGGAAACAATTAGTGTTTCCGACGATTCCCCCAAAGTCGCATTTCTTTTGTCCGTCAGTATATACATTTCTTTTTTGCATTTTTGATACCGTAGTCGCATGGACTTCGGAAATAGTCAACCCCTTCACTGCCGAGAAAAAGTGAACACGATCGAACAGCAAGAGACATAGATCCTCATGAAGCCCGGAAACTGCGGGGGGGTCATGCGGATCTATGCCACTTGCCGACACCATTTTGTTTGTATCAAGTCGTAACTGACTTTTTGTCTTTCTTATTCTCTTGTTTGATGTGACAGGGAAGTGGATGCAAGTTATGGGGAAGGGATGGGGTGGTTTAAAGTAGTGTATGATTGTGCGCGTGTGAGAGAGAGAGAGAGAGAGAGAGAGAGAGAGAGAGAGAGAGAGAGAGAGAGAGAGAGAGAGAGAGAGAGAGAGAGAGAGAGAGAGAGAGAGAGAGAGAGAGAGAGAGAGAGAGAGAGAGTGTGCATTGTGCACGCGCAGTGAGTCAAGTGTGAGTCCAACGCTTTATAAAAACTATTATTATTATTATTATTATTATTATTATTATTATTATTATTATTATTATTATTATTATTGCTATAATATAATATAATAACAATAATAATAATAATAATAATAATAATAATAATAATAATAATAATATAACAACAAAAACAACGATGATGATGATAATAATTATTATTATCATTATTATTATTAATATCAACATTTTCCCCTGGACTACTGGAGTTCTTTGGGTTAACTCATTGTGTCTGAGGTACAAAATACCCACATTTTGGAGTTATCCTCTGAGGACTGCATTACATAACAATTCAGGAGACAGATCGACCGTGATAGTTCAAGGGTGGTGGCAGAATAGCTTGGCGCCTATAGGCGCCAAGCTATTCTGCCACCACCCTTGAACTATTATGGTCCAGCCATATTTTGCTGTGGTGTGCCGCGGGAAGAATGAGTTAACTCATTCTACCCCAGACACACCACAGCAAGATAAGGATCGACCATGATAGTTCAAGGGTGATGCCAGAATAGCTTGGCGCTTATGGGCGCCAAGCTATTCTGGCATCACCCTTGAACTATCATGGTCGATCTGTGTCCTGCACTGCAATGCAGTCTTCAGAGGACAACGGCAACATTTGGGGATTTCGGTGATGGGGTAGAATGAGTTAAATAAACACAAACTTCGAATACCCGCAGCAAAATGGTTACGCTCTGGACAGCGCGTGCGAGAGTGTCACATGTTGACAAATGCTGTCACCCCTAAATAAAACATTTCCACCAATGCCTTTTTAATTACTGCTGATTGTGTTACGTTTCAGGTAACGGACTGGTGGATCTGAACGAGTTTCTGACCCAGTGGGGCGACCTGAGCCTGAGCGCGCTCGACACAGTCGTCATCACACCGGATCATCCCTAAGTCATGCGCTAAGCCGGAAGTCACGTGATGTCGTTCACGTGCACTGGTTTTTTTTTTTTTCAGAATATTTTTTTCCAGACAAGATAAGGAGGAACAACTTTCCAAAACGTTCGAGTTAAAGCGATACAACGAAATAAAGATCTCGACATGGGGATAGGACGCTCTATAAAACGTTTTAAAAAGTTGTCATTTTGTTGTAGACATTATGTTACGGTTTAGATATGGATGGTGTTCCCGTGCAACCTCATAAGTGACATTTTGGCGCGAAACCATGTTCTGATGGTTACCTCCTTTGATTTTTGTTCGACGAAATCTCGACCCTTGGCTCCGTTGCATGAGCGAGCTTAAATACTGATACAACGGAGCACTTTACTTAGTGGTTTGCGCAAGATTTAACCATAGCGGAGCACCTTGCTTAGTGGCTTGTACAGGATTTAAATTCACTCATGCAACTGACCCAAGTAGCTGAAAGAAAAAATCTCAACTCCTTCTTGCGAAGAAAGCCTCGGATGATATATTTTGAACAAATTGTTAATATTTGTTTTTCGTTATTTACGAGGTTGCGCCATCGATTGAGCGCCATCGATCTCCTCCACGCGTCAGTCTCTGGCGTGTCTTCTTTACTGTGATTTCGCTTGTTGGAATCACAGACATTAACACAGATTTGGGACACATCTATCGAAATCACTAAATATTTGATCAAAACCCAGACGAAACATTTGACAGCCAGGCGTGCAAAATGCAAACAAAGAAACATTGAATCCATTTTGTAATATGAAAATTTAGAATCTACAAACATCGTTTTTGAAATAGTATATTGACCAGCAAAAGAAATGCAACATTTTCGGATCGAACGGAAACGAAAATGTCGCAGTTCTTTTGCTCGTCAGGATATAAGTCAAGAATCAAGACGCGTACACGTTCTATACTTGTTTTAAAAAAAGTTATCACGTAAGATCACATATTACAATGATTTGAGGAGCACGTACGTAATTTGCCTGTGCCACGTCGTCATCCGCTCCCTGGTGCAGCATTAGCTACTCTGTATAACCTTTGCTTAACTCATTCAAGACGAGTGGCATCCGCGTACTCTTGAACAATCATTCCCGATCCATCCCCCCTACGGCTGGCACTCAGTTGTGAACCCCTTGGCCGCTTTCTGCGGTTCTGACAGCTCGGCGGAAATGACGCGTGTAGTTATGCGTCTTTTCCGACGAGTCAGTAGCCGTCTAGGGATTGGATACACCTTCAAAAGTTGTGATATGATTTGATGCGAATGAATCGTCAGCACGCATAGAGGTGTGGTCACATTTTTTAAAAATTAACATAGCAGCTGAGAAATAGTTCAGTGACGTTTCTCTGCTCTGCTTGGAGACAATCAGGACTGTCTTATCTTACATATTATCGAGCAGAATGGCAATTGTTTGCCTTTGCAAAGAAACTCTGTCATGCCCTTCACTGTCAATGGATGTAGATTGCGTTTTTGAAATCTTTGCTCATTCAAAGACTAAGAGGAACCGTCCAAGGAACATGGACACACGACTGAAACCGGTCAGTCTTTGCAAGAGATATAGATCCTCATGAGCCCCCGCATTCGCGGGGGCTCATGAGGATCTATATCTCTTACAAGGATCTACGCCTCTTGCAGTTGGATCGTGTTCGCTTTTTTTCTCAGCATTGAAGGAGTTAACCACTTGACTGCTGCTACCGCTCGAGGTAAAAGACGCATAAAACGTGTCTTTTCCGTCGAACACTTCAGTAGCACTCAGCGGGTTAAAGTCACGTTTAACACATGCTTCCATCGCCCTCCACACAAACAAATGACCTATACTCGCTTTTCCAAACTGGCACTCAACCCAATCAGAGCGCCAGAGAGAGAAGTGGCCGCCGCCATTTGCAGTCCGGGCAGAAACAGCGCCCCCTGAGACACCGGAAGTTGGGGCCTAGGGGAGACGACTCCCATTGCCATATCTGCTGGACATCCTGCGGTCGAGTGACCGGCCCTGGGGAGCATGGTCTCTATGGAGGAGATGACGGAGGCAGCCTGAGGGTGAAAGTTGGCCCAGTAAGGGTTGGAGCGCAGGACCCGTTGCACGGCCGCTAGGTTGCTGGCTTCTGTGAGGAGTTCCAGACCCACCGCCGTTTGTCTCTTCCATTTGGTTCTGTATTTGACAAATGCAAGGAGCGGGTCAGTTACATGTCAGGGAAGGAGGGAGGTAGTTAGCCCTTGGTTGTCGATTGCACTGTATGACAAAAAGCGCTGTGGACAGCCAAACAGTTAGTTAACTTAAACTTAAGCAAAGATTGGTTGGTTGTACATTGCTTGACTCATTGTGCCCGAGGAACGAAATACCCACATTTTAGAGTTATCATCTGCGGACTGTATTACAATTCAGGGGACGGATCGACCATGATAGTTCAAGGGTGGTGGCAGAATAGCTTGGCGCCTAGAGGCGCCAAGCTATTCTGCCACCATCCTTGAACTATCATGTTCGAGCCATATCTTGCTGTGGTGTGTCGCGGGCAGAATGAGTTAACGTCCAGACAACAAGAAGACTTTCTCAGGACGTGCCTGCACTGCTTGTGACCCTCCACCCACACCTCCATTCCCCCCAACTAAACAGAATATTGATTTATGCCGCCAGCTGGTCGAATATGCTTAATAAACCTAAGACATGTTGGGGACGCTGCACCTTCATGCTAATTTATCGTACCCTCGTGTACAAAAAAAAAAATAAATAAATAAAAAAATAAAAAGGTAAAAAGAAGAAGTAGAAAATCATTGCAGTTACAAAATATGTACAAATTAAATGACATATAAAAAATGCACTAACCGCAAACACAATTCATCATCTCTTAGGTGCAGCAGACCATTTAGCAAAACACATCAAATATCAAGGACTACAGGCAGCGCATACAGTAGGGAGAATTTATAAAAAGAAAATAAAGGTGAATGGGCCAACGGCAGACAGAAACATACGCCCTAGAAAAATAAGGAGAAAATCCCAACCTTTGGGGCTGACCAGTGTGACTCTGGGAATTAAAAACTAGTTAACCCCATCCAGATCCCCCCCCAACCCTCCCCCCCCAGGGCAGTCCCGGGACGGGGTATTTAACCAAATAGATTATGGGTAGCCTCTTTATTTTAACTCATTGGAGACGTGCCTTATGCGGATACGCGGCGATTCGCCGCGTATCCGCATAGGGCACGACTCCAATGCGTTAACGCCGAACAGGCAACTGAGGTAATATGAAGCAGAAGCACGACAGCGCTAAGGTTCAGTCCGGGTCCTGTCCAAGTTACGAATGTTGGGTCTCAAACTCGGCGTCGACCCGACCTCGGCCAGAGTGACACATAGTGCTACAAAAATAGTAAGGTACATTTAATCATTCAGCCCGGCGCACGTATATTCCAAATTTTGGAGGCGTCGTCCAACGACTATGCACCTGTGCAGGAGATGGATCGACCATGATAATTCAAGGGTAGTGCCAGATTAGCTTGGCGCCGACAGGCCCATCTCCTGCTGTAGTGCGTCAGGGCTGAATGGGTTAACTTTTAAGCTTGAATTTTAAACAAAGTTCTCAGAATGAGAATAATAACGGTTATATCAGTTATTAGCCACCCCACCATATGCGTACAATTTCGCAATATTGGTGTGACGTATAGTGCTCACAAAAAGAAAAGGGACTCATAATTTTCAGTTTGAATTACTAAAATGGTATCTCCGCGAAAAAAATCTTATATCCGCAAACTGCAGTCACCTATTTGGACTGGTTAATGTTTAAACTTTTTGGGACATTTTAATAATTAAAACTAAAAGTAATACATCCTTTACTTTTTGTGACCACTACATGTCACACTAATCTTGTGAAATTGTAGGCCATTGGGATGGCAGATCACTGAAATACCCGTGATTATATTCTGAGGACTTTTAGTAATTCAAGCTGAAAAGTTTAATATACCTTACTATTTGTGAGCAGTATATGTCACTTTGGCCGAGGTTGGGCCGACGCTGAGGTTGGGACCCAACAACAAAATCAACCGCAGCTTCACAAATGCATACATTAAAGGGGCACGACCGACCTTTTTTAATGCTTCAGTTCGCAAAAAGCTTTTACTGGGATTCAGTATACACACCCACTTAGTGACCACCCTATTGTCCCACCAAATGCTTTCTTTCGTCCGTTCAAAGCGAAAAGAGGCCCACCGGAATCTTGTGACGGGACCCCGTGAAAAGATTGCTTCTGATAGGCGATGATAGCTGATGTCATAACTATTCTATACGACCTTAGGTCATCTGCATAATTATAACCAATCAGAGACAAGATGGCGGATGAACCAGCGAAGAAAAAAAAAGAAAGTATCAGTCGACTCGCGCGGGCCGACAATGACAGACTCGGAAATGAAGAGAGGAAAGAGAAAGAGAGACAAGATACCCCTAAGTAGAACTGACATCGGACAAGGGAATATAGAGCTTGGCTTGACCGCCCATCCGGAATTTGTCGCTTTCTTGCTGTGTGAATCAGTAAGTAATTCGACTACGGTCTTTGTCGATCTTCCTATAGTTCCGCGAGCGCTAGTGATTTTCAGAATTCATGATCTTCAGTAGAATTTATCTCTTACTGATTTCGCAAGATTTTAAACCTATAAAGTTACGAGCTAGTTTATCAGATTTTATGCTGCAAGGATCTGAAAACTACGGTGTGTGTCAAAATTGCGGTACTGACATCACTGGTCGTGACACGTTTTTGTCTGTGCGGGCTCTCATTCACTCGATTCACAGAGGTAGTGTTTCTGCTGCGATGGTGCATTTGTCGTTTCCAGAGATGCTTTCAGTTACGTAGACTTCGATGTGTGAGATGTGAAATTGCAAAGCAGAAACTGTTCTGTTTCGTGTTTCCGAGGGATATGAGGATCAAAGGCACCGTGAACGCTGGCTCAGTCGCTTGCCGCGGAAACCGAGTCGAACAAGCCACGCCCCCAGCACGATCGTTACTCCGGGTAGCAGGTCAAGCGGAACCCGCATTGATTTTGACAGCAATGCGAGTATGGAAGGTTTATTTTACATTCTCTTGGGAAAATTATGTCAAAGGGATGCCGGAGAACATCAGTACATGTGTACACACACCGATGACCTCGTCTGCAGTATTGACCGGGTTCTGCCTTGTGACGTAGGCTAGTAAATATGCACAAATTCAAGACGAGGCCGATGCAGACGATAATCTGCGCTCTCGGGTACAAAAACAACACACCCACCAAACGATGAATTTCGACATTTGGCATTGTATTTACATCATAAAGCTCTAAGTTAGTACACAAAGGACCCATACATAATACTGTCAGCAGTATCTGTTGCAGACAGTTTTTTTTTACTGTGTTGAGATGCTTGATGCTGGGGAAAATAACGATTTACCGTTGTAAAAAAATAAATCGGCCTTTAAACTTCAGAAGCACCTTACTGCTACCATTGCCAAGAACTGACCTCTTTGAATCTAGCGTAACCCGTTCAGTGTTTCCGCAATCTTCGTTAATTCAAGACCAGAAAACCTTAGCTGTCCCAGGAACATGGATTCAGAGTGGTGTCAGCAAGAGGCAACTGCGGGGGCTCATGAGGATCTATGCCTCTTGCAGTTGGGTGGTGTTCAGACTTTCTCAGCACTGAACGGGTTAATACATAATTATACTCCGGATCACTTCTCTTGAAAGTTTGCCTCAGTGCACAAAATAAACTAAATCGCCGAAAACTTTCAAGAATGACATTATCGAATATTTCAACCCGTTGAGTGCGGAGTAAAAATGAACACCACCCAACTGCAAGAGGTATAGATCATCATGAGCCCCCGCAGTTGCGGGGGGCTCATGAGGATCTATGCCTCTTGCTGACACCACTTTGAATCCAAATTTCTGATATAATTATCTATTTTTTTTATTCTTTATTTTTTCAACTTTTATTTTTTTTTAAAGTTTTGAATAACGAAGATTGCAGAAACACAATATGCGTCAGTTGGCACTGAACAGGTAATTAACCTTACAAAAAAAAAACTTAAAAAAAATATTGAACATTCGATTGGTCCACACTTTGCCCTTGTTATGTCTTATTGTCATGTTATTTGTATTGTTGTTACCTATTGCAAGAGAGACTTTCAAGCCTGAATGTCTATTCTTAAAAATAAGAGAGTTATTGAATGGAACTGAATTGAAATGAATTGAATTTAAATCAATTTAATTTAAATCAATTTAATTAAATTAAATTTAATCAATTTTAATTTTAATTTCAATTTTAATTTCGATTTCGATCAGATTAAATAATAATAATAATTACGATATTTATAATGCGCTTATCTTATAATAATTAAAACTCTAAGCGCGCACTCACAACTCGCGCACGCATGCGCACGCTTTAGACAACGACTCACGTACCACAAATAGTGAAATACATTACGACAGCCAGCTTGGGGTGGGGAGTGTGATATAGTGCTAGAACTGTTGAAAGAAGTGAGTTTTGAGGGCGGACTGGAAGGAGGAGAGATAGTGTTTCTGACGGAGAGAGAGTGGGAGAGTGTTCCAGGTGGATGGACCGTATACTGAGAAGGAGCGGGGGCCGAAAGTGCTGAGTTTGGTGCGGGGGGGTGTGGAGGCGGAGAGGGTCGGAGGCGGAGCGGAGGGGTGCGGGAAGGAGTGTAGGGGTGAAGTAAGTTGGAGAGATAGGCAGGAGCGCAGTTGTTCAGGGATTTGTAGCAGAGATACAGAATCTTGTATTGGATGCGTTGTGGGATGGGAAGCCAGTGAAGGAGTTTGAGCAGGGGAGTGATGTGGTCGGATTTTTTCTTTCTGAGGACGAGGCGGGCAGCATTGTTCTGGACGCGCTGGAGAGTGAAAGTGGTGAAGTGAGGGAGGCCGGAAAGGAGAGAGTTGCAGTAGTCGATGCGAGATAGGATGAGAGAGACAGCAAGTTTGGTGGCAGCTTCGGTAGTGAGGTATTTTCTGATCTGACTGATGCGGCGGAGATGGAAGTAGCATGCCTGGGCCGTGGCGGAGACGAAGCTGGTCATGGAAAGAGAGGAATCGAGGATAACGCCGAGGTTTTTGGCCGAGTCATGGAGGGAGATGGGGTGCTGTCGAGTTGAAGGTGGAGAGAGGAAGGGAGCTGGGAAAGTTTCTGGCGAGTGCCTACCAGCATGGCTTCCGTTTTGTCGTCATTCAGTTTAAGCTTCTTTGCTGTCATCCAGTTTTTCACGTCTTCGGAGCAGTCAGCCGTGCGAGTCAGTAGTGACTGAGTGTTGTCGAGTTTGTCTTTGTCTAGTAGTTGTGAGTCGTCAGCGTAGTGGTGGTGGTGTATGTGGTGAGACTGGATGATGTTGGACAGGGGAGAGGTGTAGAGTGTGAAAAGGACCGGGCCCAGGACGGACCCCTGTGGAACTACGCAGGAGAGCGTGACTGGGTTGGAGTAGACGCTGTCGATGGTGACGGACTGCTGTCTGTCGGAGAGGTAGGAGAGAAACCAGGAGTGAGCAGAGTCAGTGATGCCAAAGGAGTGGTGAAGGCGGTGGAGGAGGATAGAGTGGTCTATAGTGTCGAAGGCGGCAGAGAGATCGAGTAGCGTAAGAAGGGAGATGTTGCCTGAGTCGGTGGAGAGGAGCAGGTCGTATGTAGAAAAGCTGTTTCAGTGCTGTGGTGTTTGCGATAGGCAGACTGGAAGGGACTGAGGAGGTTGTTGTCGGCGAGGTGGAGGTTGAGCTGGTTGAGAACGACCTTCTCAAGAAGCTTGGACAGGAAAGAAAGATTGGAGACTGGGCGATAGTTCTATAGTTCGTTTGGGTCGAGGTTGTGTTTTTTGAGGAGAGGACGGACGATGGCGGACTTGAAGATATCAAGGACGGAAGCGTTCTCTAGAGATGTGTTGATGATGTCGGTAATGAAGAGCAGAAGTTTTGGAAGGCCGTCCCGGTAGAGAGAAGCTGGGAGGGGGTCTAGTTCGCAGGTTTTGAGAGGCATGGACTTTATGGTCTTGAGGACTTCGTCCTGAGAGACGGGGCGGAAGGACGAGAGGGGGGGGGGGGGGGGGTGGGGGGTGCCGAAAAAGGGGTTGTCGGGAGGGCAAGGCGGAGAAGGTAGAGTGTCGAGTGTGTTGCGCAGAGTTTGAATTTTGTCGGAAAAATAGGTGGAAAAAGCGGACGGGAGTTCTTCTTTGCTGTGTGTGTTGGGGAGAGGAGAGTCTTTAGAAGTGCCTAGGAGTGTGTTCATGGTTCATGGTAACGTAGAGGGTTTTGGAAGAAGTGGATTTCATGATTTTCTTTTGAAGGTGTTTACGTTTGGAGTCGGAGATCATTCTGCAGACTTTGGATCAGCTGCGTTAAGTTCAATTCAATTCAATTCAATTCAATTCAGTTCAGTTCAGTTCAGTTCAATTCAGTTCAGTTCAGTTCAGATCACATCAATTCAATATATTTTTTTTCTAAATTTAATATAGTCTAATTCAGTTTTTTAATTCAATTTAATTCAATGAATACGAAGACGGATCTATAATCCGGAACGTCGTCTCGTGTGTTTTCCAGAAAATATGGTCATACCATCACAAATTGCAACCATGTCTTTTATTAAGAAATAAATAAATTAATTAAAAACCCAACAAAACAAACAAACAAAACCAAAAAACCCAATAAACAACAACAACAAAAACAACAACAACAAAAACCAACACAAAGCAACAACACCAAAACACAACACAAAACACTATCACAAACACATCCTCGTAACATACTGAAATAAGACTGACCTTCTGTTCTGATACCAGGTCTTGACCTGTGTGTCTGTCAGTCCCAGCTTTGCTGCCAGTTCCAGTCGGTCCTGCACACTGAGGTACTTCTGTCTGTCGAAGCTTCGCTCCAGGCTACGCAGCTGCTGCTCGCTGAAGGCTGTTCTGGCCTTGCGGGGCTTCTTGGACCTCAGCAACAACAGCGACGACTGGATGCTTTGGGGGCATGATCCTGAGGGAACAACGAATGAATGTCTAGCGTTGTGTGCTGGTCGTGATTTCCCGGTAGCAAAACGTTTTCGGGCCCACGACGGCCGCAGTGGGCCCGCGCACGGCCGTGCGCGGGCCCACTGCGGCCGTCGTGGGCCCGAAGACGTTTTGTTACTGGGGTTTGGACCTTACGGTCAAAACCACAGACCACCCCACATGTTTTGTTTAGAGAAGACCAGCTCCCGAAATGAACAGAGACACTTGTGTGTGCGTTTGTTTATTTCTTAATTTTTTTGATTCGTTCGTTCGTTTGTTCGTTCGTTCGTTCGTTCGTCCCTTCGTTTATTTCTTCATTCATTCATTTACTCATTTATTTATTTATTATATACTCATTTAGCGTATAAGTCTGACTTCTGACTACTTACTTTTTTACACACTTCCTTCTTTGCGCTCTTTAGATAGAAACAAGCTGTATCACACACGCGTGACACTGCTTGAGTGATACAGCTTGATGCGTGTACGGGCGCATGTGCACAAAGTTGCTTGCACAAAGTCTGGTCAACAAAAAGGCACGGGCACACGCGAAACTGAAACATGACCTACTTTCAGCTTACATGCAATGACATCATTAATTTCATGATGACAACTGACACTCTGGCGTCATAATGTATTGTGCAATCACATCACCACACACGAACATTTCGTCGGGCATCGAAAAGTATTGAAGCCGCTTTATAAATTATTACATCAAGATTTGCGCCGTAGGTAAAACGAAGGTCGTGTATATGTCCAGGTGTTTCCGGAAAGTCAGCTCTCATCGGATTACTACAAAGAAAAAAGGTGTGTAAAAAATATATTCTTACATCGGCGTTTTAGGTGACACTGAGAGTCTCACTCTTGTTGTCTTTAACCCTTTGCATGTCGGTAGCGGTTTTAGTCGCGATGATTCCTACAGAAATTATCGCGACTAAAACCGCTACCGACACGCAAAGGGTTTAAACATTATCCTACTCGCTTTCGCTCGTAGGGTAATGTTATAAGACCACTCGAGTGAGATTCTCAGTATCACATAAACACCCATGTCAGGATCTGTATGTATCAATTGATTAATTTTTTTTCGGTCTTGTTGCGACATTTGTTTTTGTCCAATTGACTTTATAGAGTTGTTTATTTTTTAAATTTATTTATTTATTTATTTATTTAACTCATTCAGCCCGATGGCCATATTTCCCAAATTTTGGAGGCGTCATCTAATGACTATGCACCAGTTGCAGGAGATAGATCGACCATGATAATTCAAGGGTAGTGTCAGATTAGCTTGGCGCCGGCACTACCCTTGAATTATCAAGGTCGACCCATCTCCTGCTGTAGTGCGCCAGGGCTGAAGAGTCGGACTGTCCACAAACTTAAAAGCAAATTAATAAATGGTAAGGAGAATGTTTCTTAACCCTCTCGCTGCCACTGTATTTCAACGACCAAAAGCCAAAATCTGTCCATGAAACATGGATACAAATCGGTCTCGTGCAGTGTTTAATTTTTCTCGGCAGTGAAGGGGTTAAATACACAAATGTATACCTGTTGGACAGAAGTCTTCGTCGTCATCAAACTTGTCATCTGCCTCATCGTCGGATATATCCTTGGGTCGACCGAATGATTTCGAATGCGACAAATCAGCCGATGACAAAGTCAGATGTTTAGATACTGGAAATCGTCCCATATCAAAACACCTGTCTCTGACATCGGCAGATTTCTTGGGATGTGAGAATCGGTCAGATAATATATCCGTGATCAGGAACGAAGGTTTCGATGGCGACTGAGAGAGCGACGAGGAAGATGCAAGAATAGAAGACTTTTGACTATTTTCTTGAGATGCCTTAGAGTTGAAGACATCATTGTTCTTGTGAGATAATTGTGCGGCAGAGAAATGTGCGTCTTTGTCACATCTGTTTTCATAGAGAGAAGAGGATGTACGAGCAACACACGACGATGCTTGTTTTTCTTCTAGCGATAATGTTTGGCTAGTCAAGTCCTGGTCTTTGTCTTGGAGATGTTTTTGTTCTTCTGAACAAGGTTCGCTCCCCTGCCCGTATTTGTTTTGTGTCGCCTGCATAATGCTGCAATCAGACTCTACGTGAGCCTTTGTTCTGCGTCGTTTGTATATGTCCCTGTGTTTGGATGCAGGGATCAACCGTTTTGTGATGCTCACTTTGCAAACAGACAGCGTAGAATCTTTCCTTGTCACGGGAGAATTATCATCGCTGTTTTGGGAGTCACTGTTTTGGAAAGAAACGCCATCTGGATCGTTCAGACAATAACTGTTTTCAGCATCATTTTCATCATTGTCGTCTGTTTTATCTTTCTCAGCTCTGTCTGAGGATGTCGGCTTCAACAGACTCTCAATGGTGTCATGCTGCACAGGATGGACTCCGCTGTCTCTGGAACCCACCAGTGCAAGTTCTCGGTCTTTCTTTGTACCTTCTTCGTAATGTTCTAGCGGTAATTGTTCTCCTGTTGCGTGGTCAGCGTTTTGTGAAGTAAGGCTCGGCTTGGTCACATCACACCCGCACACACCTGAATCTATCGGAGAAACTGTTTCACTAGATGTACGTGCGTTTTCCACGGTCTTGTCCATGCCATACACTGCTGGTTTGCTTTTCACTCTGTTCACGATGTCAATATCCTCTTTGTCAGTGTCTTTCTGGGCAAAACTGATGCTACTGTGCATTCGTTTATACTCTGAATGAGGGCTCCCGATGCCACTATGTTCACGTGCAGACGACAGTACAGACGTTGCCATTGTTTGCACTGGAATCAGAACATTTGCCGGCAAAACTGTAATTGCTAAATTCAGACGAAAAAGGTGACTGTCAAGAATGCAAAAAGAAAGAAATCCCCAAAAAAAAAAAAATAAAACTCGCTTAGAAATGACAATTATAACACAATTCATTACGTTGTTTTGTAATTGTCATTTCTAAACGTGATTCTTTCTTTGATGGAATTTTCTCTCAACAAGTGCATTACACAAACTAACATACTACAGGGGAACTGTTTCATTGAAAACGTCCTATTGCCAACATTGGAAATTTTAACACTGTATTCGCCAGCAGAAAACAATTTAACCCTTTGCATGTCGGTAGCGGTTTTAGTCGCGACAAAAACCGTACCGACACGCAAAAGGTTAAAACTATTGACAGCTTATTAAGTCACAGGACATATTTTTGTATGTAATATAATTCAATGATTTAAGTGCTACCATTCATCAACGTTTTCAACATTTCACAAACTATCGAAAAGTATTCACAAAATGTCAAAGCAAATTCAAAATGTTCAAGTAGGAAATTATTTAGAGCACACACATAATAATTGCACTTTGATTCAAATCGTTAATGCCACAGAAAACATGCTTACGAAGAAAAACCTTCTGCACAACACAGCAGTCAAGCAACTGTCTGAAGTCACTGAGTGTAATTTTCCTGTCCAACTGCATACGACAAGATTGCCTCGCCAACACCCTGTAGGGCAAAACAAGTTTTGGGGACGGCGGTTACAAAGATTCAGTATTTAAACCCCGGTCCATTCACGGGACAACACGAGTTGAATGCTGCCCTAGACAGCAAAAGACGGCAAGTCCATTTTTGTGAAGAGCGAGATTTTCATTGCAAGGCAATGAAAATCCCGCCTTTCACGACAATGGACTTGCTGTCTTGTACCTTTCCAGGGTAAGGTGGTATTGATGCCAGTAATGAATTTCTCATTGACTCCTCCCTCTATTCCTGGCGAACACGAGCGATATTCGTTTGATTGAAGTGATTGCACACTAAGCACAGTTCGGTGCTGTATGCGTTTACTGACTGAATAAATCTGGCCAGACTGCTGTACCTTTTCCACTGGCATTGCTTTTCTTAATAAAAAACAACAACAACGCAACATTGTTTTTGTGACAATATTTTAACCCTGTCACTGCCGCTTGAAGCAGATTCTGTCTCTGCAATCTTTGTTAATTCAGTGCCAAAGATCCCAACACCCCTAGCCATTAAAGAACATGGGCACAGAGTGGTGTCAACAAGAGGCATAGATTCTCATGAGCCCCCGCAGTTGCGGGGGCTCATGAGGATCTATGTCTCTTGCAGTTGGATTGTGTTCACTTTTTCTCAGCAGGCAAAGGGTTAATCATATCTGGAATTAATGCCTACTAATCCGGAGAAAGGGTGCGCCACAATTCTTTGGCTCTGAATCGCCAGGATGCGCACAACTATGCACGTCACGAGCAAGCAATCAAACGAACACACCCACAGAAGAGAACATGGCGGATTAGGTAGGGGCGTGGTTTGGGGCGGGGGTAGAGGGGATCGTTCAATAGAACTTGACAGCATGTTGTGGTGTCCGACAGTCCTTAGGGAGGGGCTTAGGAGAGGAAGCACGCGCGATATTGGTCACGTGACAAGTAATCTAATTATTGCGTGGACTTTATTTCAAGGGAGAGGCTTAGAATATAATGTGTTCTGGCTCAGCACAGATTTTATGCAAATCCAAATAGGAAGGACAGCAAAAGAAATCAGCTACGTATTTTGAAATTTCCCACCGGTATTCTCCCTAATCAGAATCTAATCCACACAAACAGCATTATGAGACATAGACAGTACTTTCATATTCATGCATAAATAAATGATTAACTTACGAGGTAAATATATGTATACTTCTGCAAGAGACAGAGTAAGGAAGCTGCCTGGGACATCGCAGGTGAAAACGTTATTTCAATTAGATTCCCATTTGGAACAGAAGTAACTCCTTCTTTGACAATGGACGCTGACTGTGTTTAAAAAAAAATTCAACGCCACGATTTCCGGCCGCCAAAGGAACATGGATTCAAAGTGGTGTCAGCAAGAGACATAGATCCTCATGAGCCCCCGCAACTGCGGGGGCTCATGAGGATCTATGCGTCTTGCAGTTGTGCAGTGTGCAATTTTTTTCGGCAACGAAAAATTTTATTGTATAAGTTTCAATGACTAAAATAGTAAAAAAAAAAAAAAATCATTATCATCATCATCAACATCATCATCATCATCATCATCATCATCATCATCATCATCATCATAGCACTTTAACTTCCTTGTCCTTCTAATATCTTTAGTCTCCTCAACTCTAATCCACTTTTCAATTAATCATCATCATCATCATCATCATCATCATCATCATCATCATCTTCATCATCAAAATTATCATCATCATCATCAAAATCAACATCATAAAAATCATCATCATCATCATCATCATCGCCATAGCACTTTAACTTCCTTGTCCTTCTAATTTCTTTTTTTCTCCTCAACTCCACCCCACTTTTCCTCCCTCCCTTACCATCACCACCATTACCCCCCCCCCCTCCCCCAACCCCCCCCCCCCCCATTAAATTCTCGACAACTTGCACCCCTGTTACCTGTGTAAGGGTGTACCCTTAGTAACCCCAGACACCCTTTACGCGATTCTCTCCGCCCAAATTGGGTGGGGTCCGGGGTGAGAGGTCCGTGAAGTCCAGATGGTGTGAAATCAGCTCCGAACCTCTTCACTGCCGAGAAAAATTGGAGCACCACACTCAACACCACACTCAACACTCAAAAATGGTGTCAGCAAGAGGCATAGATCCTCATGAGCCCCCGCGACTGCGGGGGCTCATGAGGATCTATGCCTCTTGCTGACACCATTTTTTTGAATCCACGCTCCTTTGACGGCTGGTGCCGCTCTTTGGCGCTGAGTTCACAATGATTTCAAAAGGACAATCTGCGTCCCCCCGACAGTGAAGGCGTTAACACCCTCGACGAGAATCGTGTGTCTGATATCACTAGGACCTAGCGTGTGGGCCCACCGGCGGCCTGAGGACCTTGTGCTCACCGTGCGTCCCGTCCGCCAGGAGGGACATGGACATGAAGGGGACTGCCAATGGGACACAGATCATGACAAGTTTTTCGCGGTGTCTCGGCGGAGATGAGGTTAACCCCCTTGCGCATTCAGCCACCCGGTGCTGAGAACAGTACGGGTGGCCGCGCGCGCAAGAGGGTTAAAGTTAGGCAGCTTGAGCCAGGCACTCCACCCGTGAATAGGATTAAAAGTTCGCCATGGTTCCTCGGTGCGCTGCCCGCCCTTGTCAGCGAAGAAAGCGTCTGGGTGGTGAAAATGTCGAGCGGTGCCCGTCCTTTCTCTGTCAGACGGTCTGCCATGTGGGACCTTATGCCAGCTGCATGAGGGAGCTTAGTCCTGCGCCAGCCACTAGGCAAGGGGCTCCGCTATAGCGGAGCACCTTGCCTAGTGGCTGGCGCAGGACTAAGCTCGCTCATGCAACTGAGCCCAGGAGGACCTTACTGCCTTCAGTTCAAGACCAGCGCACATGCGTCGAGCTCGAGTAATGGTGAACTCAGCCTGCCGTGTTTCTGTAAATTGTTGCTATAAAATTCACTTTAACCCATTCAGCACCGTCGCAATACAGCAGTAGATGGATCGACCATGATAATTCAAGGGTAGTGCCAGATCAGCTTGGCACCTGATGGTGCCAAACTTATCTGGCACTACCCGTGAATTGTCACGGTTATGTCACGGTTCATCTCCTGCAACTGCTGCTTAGTGGTTAGGTACGGTGACACTTCCAAATTTGGGGAACGCGGCCGTGGTGTTAAATGGGTTAAAAATTAACCCCAAACATGTGGGTGAGTAAAGGGAGAGAATAAAACAAAGCACGAAGCATTTTGATTTTCTGGGTAACTACAACATCCAATACACTACTTAATTAAAAAAAAACACAACTAATCATTGAAAAAATATATATTTGTTTAACCCTGTTACAGTCTGTGCTGAAAAATCGTGTGTCTAAAATGTTAATTCAACACTTAACCCATTCAACCCCACGGCTTGCTTTCTGAAAGTTTGGAGTTGACACCAAACGACTATGCACCAGCTGCAGGAGACTGATCGGCCATGACAATTCAAGGGTAGTGCCAGATTAGCTTGGCGCCTGTTGGCGCCAAGCTAATCTGGCACTACCCTTGAATTATCATGGTCGATCAGTCTCCTGCTGCAGGGCGCCGGGGCTAAATGTGTTAACGATCCCGAGCCGCATAAAGAAAAGGGATTCAAAATGGTGTCAGCAAGAAAGAAGAAACGATCTTCACGAGCGTATGGGGATTGTGTCTCTTGCTCGTGTTCACTTGTACGCGGCTGTGAAGGGTTGGCTGACAATAAATGAAAATGAACTGGGCGTTATTTCATGATCACATTGAAAAGACACAGAATAATTTTGTTCCATGTCATTGTCGTTTCCCAAAAGGGGACACTGTATGCACAGAAAATTAACCCTTTTCATCCTTATACACTTTCGCTTGAAACAAAATTGACTATGACATTTCAAGTGTGGTGCCAGAATATTTCAAGTGTGGTGTCATTTCAAGTGTGGTGCCTGAGGCGCCAAGCTATCCTGGCACCACCCTTGAACTAAAATGGTTGATCTATCGTCTAATCTGTAATGTAATCAGTGAATTTTAAAAAATTCAAACTCAGGGTGTTATGGGTTAAAAGTCTTCTAAATCGTTGTATATGTATATATACCAATTGCGATAGCAACATTTTATCTGGTTGTCACCCAAAATTGTTGGAGAAGTTGATCAGCCTGAAGTTTAAATGGCTGCAACAGAAGCGTGTATTAGTGACACTTTATTATCACTCTACCAAAACCATTTTCAGCCTAACCCTCTTACCCCCCTCCCCCCTCCCACACCCCTTTTCCTCACCCGGTGTCAGTCATCGGGTACAGATTTAGAAAGCAGAAATCCTTCACGTCAAAGTCACGAGTCCGGAAAAGAAGAATAACTTCCCTTGAAAAGAAACACACGGCAGAGCGCTCTCCCCTGAAAGACCAAACACGGCAGAATGAGCTCCCATAAAAAGAGCTACACCGTTGGACACACTCAGGCTTCAAACCCCGGTGACTTTGTTCGTGCGAAGAGAGTAGATTTAGAGTAAATAGGAACGTTGACTACCAGCAAGAGGCGTAGATTCTCATGAGCCCCTTCAACTGCAGGGGCTCATGAGAATATACGCCTCTTGCGCACAGAACTTTCAGTGAGAATATCTAGTGCACCCAAGAAAAGTGAACGCGCATACGGTAGAATAAACTAGCCTTGAAAGACACAACCCGTTTCAATTTGTTGGCTGGTTGACGAGCCGCCTGTTCAGCCGTATAGCTAGCCCGTTCACTGGAAGGACACAAGCTGTAAGAGACAGGGGCGGATAAGTTACCCGTGAAAGTGGGGGGAGGGGGGAGCGTGGGAGGGGGGGCGAGGGGGGGGGGGGGGCAAGGGGAGGGGGCAAGGGGGGCAAGGGGGGCGGCAAGAGGGGGTGTAGGGGGGTAGGTTCAGGATTTGCAACTTTTTGTTGTTTGTTACATTTGAACCGACAGACACTGATTTAGCTCTTATTGAAAGAAAGCATGCTCATATTATCTTTTGAGTCCAACATTTAACATTTAACCCTTTGGCTGCCGACAAAAAGTGAGCATACCAGTCCGACTGCAAGAGACACAGATCCTCATGAGCCCCCGCAGTTGACGATCTCTGCATGTCGCACGTTCATGTTCCTGGGACGGCTGGGGCTCTTCGCGTTGGACCAACGAAGATTGCAGAAACACAAACTACGTCCACCGGCAGTGAAGGAGTTAAAGAGTGGAGTGGAGGTGGGGGTGAGGGGGCGGGAGAAGAGAGAAGAAAGGCAAGGGTGGTGGGTGGGAGGAGGCGTGGGGTAGTGAGGGAATTATACGTACGGCCATATTTCTTAGTCTTACCGCGCGGTGCTTTAGTCTTGGATCCATAGCACCCCTCTAGACGGCAAAACAACCACGGCTTACTTTACACTAGAACCAATGACATCGCGGCGCTCCTCACGAAAGTGATATAATACCCGAAAGTGAAACAGACAAACCTTTACCATTCATCGTCACTGCTATAGATATCCAACGTTTACGTTTGCTCTACAAAGCAGCGAAACTCAACAGAATCAGCGATTAGCGGCTCAGACCGGCGTAGCCGACAAACAGGCAAATGCGAAACTGTCGTCAGCTTTGTTTAGTTTTTGGTGACTGGAATGATGATGTAAAAGGTTCTATAAAACATAAAAGTGGAGTGTTCGTATACTAGCATTTAGACATACCTCTCTACTAACACTCTCAAACTTCGCTCTTGGCGACTATGATTCATACAGTTTGAGAATGGGAGTCTCTCGGTCTGAAATGATAGTATACTCATTAACATTCAACTTCTATGTTATAACACAACCTCTCAAGACCACTTTTACATAGATAGCATCCCCGCACTATATGTGAAAATCTGACCACGCTAAGGTGTCTGGGATATCATGGTGAACCTGTAGGCAGTTCGTCAAGCTAGAACGTGTGACTGTTCGCATAAAAACACATATTTCACATTTGAATGGCTTAAGCTCATTTCTTACACTTAGAAAAGATACGAACAATCCAAAAATAATAACGCGCATTTTCCCATTATTTATTTCTAAATAAGAAGTTTTGATCGCGAATCGCACGTAAAAAAGTCTAAATAGCTAAATACCACAATAATGTGAGAAATACTACAAGAATGCAAGTATGTTAGTAACAAGGGAAACAACTTCACATTTGCATTGTAATATATATTTGAGTCATTACAGTTCAAAATAGTTTCGTATTACACTTTGTAATTTTATTTCATATGTTGCAAGTTAAACTGCATCCGATTTTAATTTTTATGCAAAATGGACATTTTTTTAAAAACGAATTTTATTTGTTGATTAAACTGTTTTAAACGGATTTATTGTGTACTATTTACGAAAATAAATGCGTCGCTCCTGTTCATAGATGGCTTCGACCTACATCGCTATTCTGCGGTTGTGAAAGGTTCTATAAAACATAGATGTAGAGTATTCGTCTACTATCATTCCTAGTCAAACCTCGCGCCTGACACTTCTGCAACTGTTTGATCCATAGTCACCGACCGCGTACCGCGCTCGGTGACTATGGATCAAACAGTTGCAGAAGTGTCAGGCGCGAGGTCAATCTAAAAATGATAGTATACGCATACTCCACTTCCATGCTATAATGTCTTCCTCAGATTTCCCTGCTCATCTCTCCCTCTCTCTCTGCCGCAGGAGTGGGAGATAGGGGTGAGGTGGATCTAAACCCTGGATCCCTCCTTCCCACCCACTCACCCCCACCCCCAGCCGTGATCCGCCGCTGAAGACGTGCACATCATGAGGATCACGCCTGAACTGCACGGCAGTATTTTCTGTTTTAAAACGATTCGACATTGTAGCGTTTTGAATAGAGCCCAGTACCTTCTGCCAGTCGATCCGTGTTTAATAGACTCCGCCAACCAATAGACCAGGCCAACCAATAGACCAGGTTAATTTTTATGACCGCACACGTGTTTAGGCTGAGGTGACTCGGTTCATTACCCGGCGTGTACCAGGAAAAAGAAGTACAAATAAAAAATATGCACACCTCATTTTTCCTCACAGAATAAGCGCAACATTGTAAGAATTCCAATGACGAACGTCAAACGACCAGAAAAACAAGTCGAAGGACGTTAGAAAGAAATGCGCTTGTAATATACTGACGAGCAAAAGACATGCGACATTTTCATAATCATAGTAAACACTTTGGTGTTTTCAATGATTGCAAAAATGTCGCATCTTTTGCTCGTCAGTATATTTTGAATTTCAGTTGACAGAATGCATTGAAAGAAAACAAGCGACATTTAGATATATGCATCATCAGCTGAAACTTGACTGTTAAAAATGAAACAAACAAACAAGTAAACAAAGATCATTACAAATAAATAAATAAATAAATAAATAAATAAATACGAATACTAATACGAATATAATACCTTTATTGTCCCAAGATGGAAAATTTGTTCGCAGCGAAAACAGTTCTAAAAACAACAAATTTGAAACATAAACCAAACTGAGTAGAACACACCGACCGATTACAGTGAGTATTTGTACGTATATAACATCACAGCCAATAAATTAATAAAATAAATAAAAAAAATAAAATAAACTTAGAAACAAAGAAACGCACAAGGAAATGAACAAGGAAACGACCTAAGAACGAACAACAAAAGAAAGTAATAAACAAATCAACAAACAAACAAACAAAGAAAAAGAAAGAAAGAAAGAAACAAAGACAAATATGTATGCAGCGCAAAAACATTTTTTTCCTTCCAAGTACCAGAATATAAAAATGTGTGCTGGTCTGTGATTTAGGACCTTGCGGCCTTAGGCCGCAAACTCCTAAATCACAGACCAGCACACAAACACGAACTCCTTCACCTCTTAATCATTCAGAAACGAACATGAAATTGCAAATGATCTCTTTAGCTTGCGCGTTTTCATTTCTGCTTCTCCATTTGGACACGCTGAAATGTCTTCTTTTCTTTAGTTATTTCTTGACACATTGAAAAGTCTTATTTATTCTGCTACTTCTCGACACAGTGAAAAGCCTTTTTGAATCATTTCTGCGATGCCGAGCAGGGTCACTGGGTGCAGACAGCTACAGGTTATTGTATGACCAAAACCGATATGGGTGGAGATTGCTTTTCATTATGCTCGCTCGCAAACAAAGCAGTCACTCTCTTTCCCCCCAGTGGCAAAACGTCTGCGGGCCCACGACGGCCGCAGTGGACCCGCGCACTGTCGTGCGCGGGCCCACTGCGGCCGTCGTGGGCCCGAGGACCTTAGCTTACAGGGTCTTTCACTGTTAGACGCTAAGACAGAGAATTTTGTTTGTGTTCTGAGCGACCTCACTTATAAGATATCATCACCTGTCATTAAAGACCATCATTAAGGTGGCTACTAAATGATGGTCTTTGATAACAGTGCAGATTGTTCTGCCCTGCAAGAGAATTGAGACAGCATCTGTCTCGCTTTAATGACAGATGACACCATTTTTTTTGTGTGTGCCCTTAAAGTCTTCTCTTGAGAGTGCCTCTGCCTTTTAAGATCGCTTATTTCTTGCACAAAACGTAATCGCTGTAAACAGGTTTTGCAATAAACTAGTTTAGAGTAAATGTGCCACTTTTATGCGTCCGTGGCGGTCCGTGGCGCAGTGGTAATCGCGCCTGCCACCAATGCTAGAGGTGCGAGGTTCGATACCTGGTTCAAGCGGCGGTCTGTTCTCCTCTAGTAAGTGGCACCGTTAATTCGGGCGGACCGTCGGGAGTTCTTTCTCCGGGCTCTTCCTCCCCCTCCACTTCGGTACTGGTTTCAGGGAACTTTATAAATTTCAAATACAAGCTATCAAAAATTTCCGAAACCTCAGTAGCTGAGCCGACCCTTCGCTCCGCGTGAATGTCCTCTGTCTGCCTTGTACTGTGTTTGTCTTCAGAGAGAATGGGTGTGTTTCACGTGAGCGTGCGTGTTGGATTTAGTTCGCGGCGCTTTGAGCCGATTCGCAGAATTTAGTAAAGCGCCTATATAATAACCGGTATTATTATTATTATTATTATTATTATTATTATTATTATTATTATTATTATTATTATTATTATTATTATTATTATTATTATTATTAGGGGCAGATGACCAGATAAAAGGTTTCTTCGCTCGAAACAAGCAAGCCAACTAACAAGTTATAAAACATTCAGCGAATCTCCTTACCTCGTGAAAAAATGAGGCTAAGGAACTTCTTGTCTGTTGAAGTTAAAACACCGTGTAATAAAATACGACCGATATTCAAATACGCAAAATTTCCTGATACAGCTGCATTTATTTGTACGTAAAAACACCACGGACCAATTATACTGAAATACATGTTACACATTCCACCCCAGGACTAAAATCCCCAAATATTGAAGTTGTCCTATAAAGGACTGTATTGCAATTCTAGAGACAGATCGAGCATGATGGTTCAAGGGCGGTGGCAAAATAGCTTGGCGACTACGGGCGCCAAGCTATTCTGGCACCCCTTGAACTATCATGCGCAGTCGATGTCTTGCTGTGGTGTGTCGGGGCTGAGTTAACAAATCTTCTGAATATATTGACACTTTATTTACTTTAATATCAGAACTCGCAGCAAAGGTGTGGAGAAAGACAGTGGACGATGGACAGAACTGAGAGGGCATGACAGATCCGCTGAACTAAACCAGAACAATATCGCCACGAAATCGAAAAGAACTGACTACCGACTTCTAATGGGTGGCGTGGAGTGCGTATAAACTTTTTTGAACGCAGAGATCCCATCTTGACGCACGGACCGTTGCAATTAAAACGTCATAAATCAGAGCCTTTGACTTAACTCATTCTACCCCAACACCAAAATCTTTAAATTTTGCCCCTGTCCTCTCAAGACTGCATTGCAGTGCAGGACACAGATCGACCATGATAGTTCAAGGGTGATGCCAGAATAGCTTGGCGCCCGTAGGCGCCAAGCTATTCTGGCATCACCCTTGAACTGTCATGGTGGATCCTTATCCTGCTGTGGTGTGTCTGGGGTAGAATGAGTTAACCCTTCCAATGCCGAGAAAAAACTCAATAGATCTAACTGCAAGGGGCATATATCCTCATAAGCCCCCGCAGTTGCGGGTCTTGTGAGGAGCTATGCCTCTTGTTGACATAACTTTGCATCCACGTTCCTGTAGGACAGCTGGATCAACAGAGATTTCGGGAATACAATCTGCGTCCACTAGCATCGAAGGGGATTATAGAAGAACTTGTAGCTCGCAAGCCGTGAAAAAAAACAACAACAAAAAAACAAAACAACAACAAAAAAACACCAGCGCTCACATAGAGATTTTCGGACCATTTCAATTATAATGCCATAAAAGCGGGACCTTTGACATAACGGGAATTTAATTGGCAGAAGGCAGCGAGGCAACACAATTTCTCTGGGGGATCGCGCGGAATTTTGACAGCTCGCTTGTCCGTTTCTGGGAGCGATTCCACGGCCGTTATCTGATGCCCCTGGTAACAGAGGGGATGACAGAGCCAGTTCCAGACTCCAAAAGTTAGCAGACGTCAGAAGGGTTTAAAAGGGCGAGGAATCGTCTGCCAATTAAGTTGTGGTGGCGCTACTTTTCTAGGGAAATCCTCTTGAACTATGTCTGTGAATTGGAAACAGAAAATAGAGGTTGAAAACCCTTGAAGTATGAAACATAAACACGACGTTTCGGATCAGAGATTCTTCTTTTCAGGAATATGGAAACAGCTTAGCACATAAAAGAACACGCGATAAAAAGAAAAGACGTCATCCTGTATAGAGAAAATTAAGAATGACGTAGTTGAAAAAAAAAAGAAGAAAAGAAGAAGAAGAAGATATGTTCTCGAGAAGAGAGAACAGAAGATACATAATGACGTAAAACACACACGCATAAAACACGTAGCACAAGACATACGACAACATTTTTACTTCATGTGTGTGAATTGTCTGTGTTTGTCACATGCAGAACTACAGGTACGGAACAATCGTTGCTTAATCGACAACCTCTTAACTTCGGTGCTAGTTCCTACTACCCATGTTAAGAAGTTGTCGATTAATTGCCTGTGTAGAGAACCTATTTATTTCGCACCTCATCTCATTTCACGCGGAGTAGGCTACTAATTGGCGTGTGCTATTGTCATGGTAGTTTGGAAAGGGCTGTCTTTCTTAATGGTATTAACAAATTTTATGTATTGACGCAGTCCAAATATGCAATATTCTGATTCAAGGCATGATTAGAAGCCTCATAACCAAAATATTAATAAATAAATGTGACTTTCTGTGAGCCGACATTTTAAAAAGAAAGAAAAAAAAAAAAAAGAAAAAAAAAAGAGGAAGAAGAAAAAAGACTTCGACAAAATGACCCTATTCCACAAGAAGAAACAACACCTTTTCTATGTTTATTTTATTTAGTAGGATATTAAGGTAGGTTTTCTTTTATAAATCAGAAAAAAATGTAAAATGCACGAATTCGGAATATTGAGTGGACCAGAAGGGCGCAGAACGTGTCACATTTGTGCATCTGTTTTACGAGAAATGTCCATTGACAATTGTGATGAAGCTCTATGCTTGTGCATAGTGCTCGCACAATAGGATTAGTACGGTACGGGTTTTGTTAACGGTTTGTTTGTGCCGAAAGTCCGTGGGGCCTGCTGCCCACGTGGAATATGTAAGGCATGTTTAGCACGGAGTTTTGGTGAGTTCTGTTTAGTGAGTTCTAGGCGGAAGCTGTGACTGTCAGAGGTCTAGATCGGGAGTGCGGGCTGTTTTGTCGTATGGAACGGTTGTTTGAGTTACCTAGCCCGCATTCCAAGACTCTGAAGCCTAGATTTCAGGTATGTTTCTATAAACGTAGTATTGATAGTTGTTTAGTTAAAGACAGTATGCGTGGTAAGATTAATGTGGTTGTATAGCGGTGTTCCGGTTTGGTTTAGTTATAGTATGTTTAGAATTCGGTGAAGTAACCGGTGTTTCTGTATACAGTTGTTTACCGAGTTAGATGACTAGTAAAGGAATATGAAGTGTGTATGTCTAAGCCGCTATGAAGATAGTACGTGGTTGGGTAAGCATAGTCTTTTTCAAGATATAGAGTAAGGTATAGCAAGAGTGTCAGTTAGGCTATAGTCTGTTTCAAGATAGTGACAGAGATATGGGGGTGATACGAAGATAGTTTATGAAGCACGTGTGTGTGTGTGAATGAACGTGTGGGTTATTTGTATCAGCCAGGTTACGTGACGTTTCTCATTGATCCAATATGTTGTGTGTTTAGCAAGTGTTACGTTGGGACTTTTGTCTATTCAGAGTTCTTGTAACGAGAGTGGAAAGACGGACGCCGAGACGTCGAGTCGCAGGTGGGACCTACGTGAGGTCATCCCTCCTGAGAGTGAGTCTGACTGGGGACCAAGACACCTAAGTCCAAGTGAGAACTGAGTACCGTACGAGGACGTCCGTGCCAAAGAGACAGGACGGCGACAAGCGTACGACGAAGGACTTTCACGCCTAGACGTGAGAAGGACCAACGTAACCAGACAACAACATCAAACAGGTTGGAGGCAATGTGAGACTAAGACCTAACCTGGCAAAGATATTGTGATACGTGTGTGGTGTGATAATAGAACAGTGTATATATTTGATAATCATTTAAGTCGTTCCTTTCATTTATAGTGTATAAAGGTTACTTTAGAAAGGGAGCCCGTGTGTTGTGTTTTACCGCATGAATGCGCCCGTCTGAGTCAGTGGCGGTGTATGCGTCTGTTGCGTGAGAGTCTGTGCGTACGACTGTGGGCAAGTCTGCGTGCGTTACAACAATGTAGATTTGAAATCTGTCTACTTCTCAGCAGGATTTCCACAGAGATTTTCTCAACGCTTCAACAACATCCCAAGACAGATTCACAGGTTATCTCCCTTTTCTTGCCAATAGTTGTCCCCCTTGATCTGTCGCGCCCCCAGGCGGCGTTGACAACCTTTTAAGCAATCATAAACGTCTTTCAGTCCCGCCCAATCGCCGCTCACGGCAGCCTCTTCAGCGCCATTTCCATGGCAACGCCGTCCGCCAATCAGGAGCGGGGCCTAGGCGCGCGCAGAGTGCGTGAGCGTGTGACGCTTTCTTCATAATGGCCGCCCTTTTGAAGCTCAGTCCTTTTTTTTTGTCCTCCAGTCAATTTCTTTTTTTCTGCAAGAGACATAGATTCTCATGGGCCCCTGCAGTCGCAGGGGCCATAGAAATCTATGTCTCTTGCTGGCTGGCTGCAGTAAGTCCAATTAATTTCCATGACTGTTCCTCAGACTGTTAACGATTTTGAGGCCAGTGTTGTTCTCCTCCTGTTGTAATGGCATCGGACCTGATGGCTGGATTGGAGAGCGGGCAAGCTTGGGTAAAGCCTCTTTGTGGTGGCCTGATGGTCAGATGAAGGCTCAATTTATTAACTTTTATTGGCTCCGCTCATCCGCCAAATGTGGAGGAAATAGCTGTTTAGAAGGGGCGACTCCTGTAACGAACCCCGGCCACCCAACCAGGCAGAGATCATCATCAGCACCAGTCTGCAACAGTCATACAGACATCCATGTTACCAGAGGCATAGATCCTCATGAGCTCCAAGTGCGGGAGATGTAGAGCCTCACACGCTTCACACAAAGAAACATGTAGATCCACGATGGGAAATATTGGCTGCCCGCTACCCGTGGGGAAGATGCATCCAAATTTCCTATGTAGGACCTTCGATGCATCTGCCACGTGCAGCATCACCCGACAAGCCTAGGAGGTATTTAAAAAAATTAAAATGTTAAAAAATAAATTATTAATTATTAATTAATTTTAAAAAATCATTAATTTCGCTGAGGCACGGCTCGAAATGCGGAGGCTTATCTATCCGTTGGTACAGTTTAGCGCTCCTCTTTGAGAGGAATACAGTGGGTGGTCATGTGGTGGAAGTGTTCACATTGCGGCTGCATACCTGCAGTCAGTTAAAACTACACAGCTGAGTGCGGTCAATTCTGAGCGACATCTTTGCCCATACGCCCATACGCGCTCCGTCCCAGGGTTGCTTTCGATGTCGTAGCAACATTGGTCTGGGGAGGTTTACCATGGTTCTCTCACATCCTTTCAAGTCTGGACAGCGTCCGCAACCTTCTTCAACACCTTTCCCAGTAAGCCAAGGTCCTCGGGCCCACGACGGCTGCAGTGGGTCCGCGCACGGCTGTGCGCGGTCCCACTGCGGCCGTCGTGGGCCCGAAGACGTATTGCTACCGGTTACTAGGGAGGTGATCGATTGTGTCGTGCCCTTGGTTTGGAAGCGTTTTCTCAGGTTTCTCGCCTAATTTGCCAGTGCGTAGACCTTGTGTGATTTCTGCCTTACTGGCGAGTGTGCCCGCTCTGTCATTACCCAGGACTCCTGAGCAGTAGATCAACAAATGTTACAGCAGCTGTATGGATTTTGTGCACATCTCACTTCCTTCTTCGTCATCTATAGGACGTTTGAGGGCACAACGTTTCTCGCAAATATCGCCGCAAAGAACCACTTTTCTATACAAAGCTTAGAATAAATATCATTCAACTAGTTCACTTAATAGGATTTACCTATTAATAATATCCAACAATGTGTCATTGTTGCTGTACAGACGTAAAGATAGGGAATATTTTCATGAAATGACTGATTTTACATCCCTAAATGTGCCCCAGGTATATTAAACCCAGTATAAGAAAGATCCATTTTCACGTCAATTGGCTATGTTTTCAAACCTGAAACAGCGCAGGCATACATGAAGTCTACATGCTTGACCTCGATTTTGAAATCTGCCGGGGCTCTATTGTATGGTATTGAAAATGACTTGTTCTTCTTTTCACCCAATTTCTACGACTGTACAGCAAAATCGACATATCATAGGAGTTCAGGAAAATTATTCCATATTAAGTCAGTTGGCACTAAATGATATTTGTTCTTAGAGTCATACCCAAAATGTTTCTTTGCAGAGATATTTGGGGAAAATGTGCGCTCCGAAGTCAAACGGCCTATACTCTGCATTCGAGCGCCACGAGCATTTTACAATGGAAGTTGCTGCGCCGGCTGTACAAGTGAGTTATCATCGGATGCCTCACACAACGTCAGTATGGGTTTCCTAATGCTGCCTCGATAATTCTGCACTAAGAAACGTGTTATTGAGTCAGTTAACAGTGAGCAATGCCCGCTGACGTAGGCTGTGTTTCTGCAATCTTCGTTATTTCAACACCAAAGGTCCCAGATGTCCCAGGAACACGGATCCAAAGTGGGTTCAGCAAGAGGCATAGATCCTCACGAGCCCCTGCAACTGCGGGGGCTCATGAGGATCTATACCTCTTACAGTTGTCTGCAGATTTTCTTGGCACTGAACGGGTTAAAAGGGCATTTCTGCCCTTGGAAAGCTCATACGCGCCTGCCTGCGTCTTGTCCTGTCTTGTCTTGCTTTGTCTTGTATTTGCATGGACAATAAATAGACGATTTTCCGGAAATCAGAAGTAGGTGAAAATACCACGTGTTTTGAAGAAACAATGGATCAAAAGCCCGGACAAACATGAGGTAACGTATGTTTTGGTCGGTTTTCGTGCAAATTTGACCGAATTATGATTCCCGAAAATCGTCTATCATTATGAATCATTCACAGCAAATAAGACGCGGGCATTCTTTATGTCTATAGGTTCTTGCCTCGTAATATACGTTATCTGCCCTACGAAGACAAACGACAGGAAATCTTTCTCTTTTTCTTGCGAAAAGAGAGCTTTTCAGTATTATACTATTACAGTGAGGATATCGCTTTTCACACATGTACTTAATTTCCTTTGCCTTCAAAGCAGAGCAGATCTGCCTAAATACAATTATCAATACTTTAATTATAGCGCCTGTAGAGTTATACACTTTCTTTGTCAAACATTGTAAAAAACAAACAAAACAAACAAACAACAACAACAACAACAACAACAAAACCCACAAAACAACAACAACAACAACAACAACAAGACAACTAAACAAAAACAAAACAACAACAACAGTAGCAGCAACAACAAGAACGAACAAAACAAAAACAAAACAACAACAGTAGCAGCAACAACAACAACGAACAAAACAACACCAACACTTCAGCTGTTTTGTAATTACCTTTTCTAAGCGTGTTTCTTTCTTCGTTAAGAATTTCTTTACTTGTTTTGTCGCTGGAGCTGATTAATAGCCTTCCAAGTAAACAAAAGTCCTCCGGCACCACGACGGCCGAGCCCACTGCAGCCGTCGTTGGCTCGACGTCGTTTTGTGACTAGCTTTACTTTCTTTTCTTCGTGCACTGACTTCAGGTCTTTCAGCATCAGCCTGATCTGGAGGGACGAGTTGTCTTTCGAGAACACGCTAATACAGTCGCTGGAAGACCATAACCCATATCATACTGAGGCTTAGAGCTTCAAATTTGTACACTGTCATACAAGCTACATTATAGTACTTACAGGTAAGGATATAGACCAATGGCTTTAGTTCAAGGGTAGTGCCAGAATAGCTTGGCGCCTAGAGGCGCCAAGCTATTCTGGCACTACCCTTGAACTACTTTAGTCAAACTTATTTCACACACTGGTGTATTCCGAATGATAAGGGTTAAAATATTCTCACTGCCGCAGTTCTGGCGAGTACTCGTTTACACTTCCCTCATGGCGAGTAGGCCTACTCGTGATAACAGCCATCTGAAGCCATTGGTAAGTGTAAGACCAATGAGGTATGACACACCATTCACATACTTTCAGCTGGCGCCTGAGGCGCCAAGCTATTCTTGCACCACCCTTAAACGAAATTGGTTGTAAACCGTAATGTAGTTTACACAGGACAATGGGCATTAAATAAAAAAGTCAGCCTCATGATATAATGGGTTAAGAACTCAAGTGTAAACGGTCAGCGAACGGTATAGATCCTCATGAGCTCCAGCATGTGCAGGGGCTCATGAGGATCTATGTCTTTTGCATCTGACGTTCGTTTCTTCCCGGCCTCGAACAGGTCTACTTCAGTCCGACGCACGTATTTCCCACATTTTGGAGGTGTCATCTAACGACTATGCACCCGTTGCAGGAGATGGATCGATCATGATAATTCAAGGATAGTGCCAGATTAGCTTAGCGCCGACAGGCGATCCATCTAATGCTGTAGTGCGTCGGGGGCTGAATGGGTTAACAATACCACTTTACTTTATCAAACTCCGCTTGGTGGTTTTCTTTCGTTCTCATCCAAGCGTGAACAGGAAAGGATAACCCCTGCCGAGCGGTGATCAGTCAATCCCGTTGGCGCAGCTCCGTACACAAACGCGTGAACTTTGTTCAAGAGTGCACACCCTTTGGTGGTTGGCTCTCTTTGAGGCGCCGTGTTTAGCCGTAGAGTACACGCCCTTTTGGGTGTTACCTCCCTTTGCACTTCTTGTGTTTTTGTTGTGGAAAAGGCAAGTTCCCTTGTACTGATTAGTGATTATCCTTGTCTAATGGGGGATTTGTCATGTTTAGCTGAAATAGAGTTTACGCGGCAATCGAAGATCTATTGATCATCCGAAAACCACCTCGTCCCTCCCTCATGGCATACACTGTGACGGCACACGCGCGCACACACACGCGCACGTAGGCACGGACACACGTACGCACGCACACACTACGCACGCACACATGCACGCACGCACACTCTTGAACACGTTTAACCCTACCTGTCAGTTTAGAAGATACTGAGTAGGAGGCATCACCCTTGGACTATATTGTTGTTATAATGTGACAGGTCTGAATGAATAGCCTGAAATTATACACTAGATCGTTATTTCTAACACTCACACACATAGCGCGCGCGGTCACACACGTACATAAATACACTTATACACACTTTTTCCCCCCGACGAACCCCCCCCCCCCCCAAAAAAAAAAAAAAAAAAAAAAAAAAAAACCCGTGAAAAGAAAACAGCGAACAATAATTAATGGCCTAGCCGTGTTGAGCATTGAGCGTTCAAGGAAAGCTTTTCCTTCATTGTCTTCGGAGAACTGAACATCGGAAACAACATAGACGTAAATGGTCCTTGTAAGACCCATACGCTGCAACGAGACCCCAGATGGGTCTATACTAAAGCAAGATGAGGTGCACGTTCCTATTTGTCTACGACACGCTGAACGCCGCCCGATCGACCGAAAACCACCCTTCCACTGCCGAGAAAAACCACTGACCTATATTTACTTAATGTAGTGTCCATGGAAAAACTGAGGGGGGCTCATGAGGATCTATGTCTCTTGCAGCTGGGTCGTGTTGACTTTTTCTCGGTACACAAGGGGTTAACAATGTGTTCAATGAAGCCAGAGAAGGGCATAGAGTCTCAACCGAGTCTGTGGTTGATCATGTAGATATATGATTCACGCAGATGAGGCGCTTTCCCTTCTTTTTACTCATTAACCCATTTAGCCGGCCCCGACGCACGCACAACAGCAGGAGGGGACACTACCCTTGAATTATCATGGTCGATCCATCTACTCCAACGGGTAAATAGTTATTATGTGACACGTCTAACATTTGGAAATGCGTTTTTGGGGTTAAATGGGTTAAGCGAGTAATGTTGTTAGCTTTGTGACTATCTATGCCTCTTGGAGATGTTTGGAGTGTTGTCTGTACTTATGGGACACGCTGGTTATCCGACGTGACATCCCTAGCTCTCGTTCGTTGTCGGTAGACGTTTGTTGTCGGTAGTCGTTTGTTGCAACCGAAATCTCGCTAGCGACGGACAGACGAACGGCCTAAACGCAATATGGGGCATGTAATAATAATATAATAATAATAATAATAATAATAATAATAATAATAATAATAATAATAATAATAATACCGTTATTATATAGGCGCTTTTCTCAATTTTTGGGGAAATCGACTCAAAGCGCCGCGAACTGAAACACAACACGCACACTCACGTAACAGACACGAATTTACGCCATTTAAGACACAGTACAAGACAGACGAAGGGCCAGTTCAGCTACTGAAGTTACTTAGATTTTTGATCGCTTGTATTTGAAATTTGTAAAGTGGCCTGAAACCGGTACCCAAGTGTGGGGGGTGGGGGGATGAAGAACCGGAGTACCCGGAGAAAGAACCCCCGACGGTCCGCCCGAATTAACGGTGACACTTACCAGAGGTGAAAAGTCCGACGCCGGAACCCGTTTTCGAACCTCGCACCTTTGGCATTGGTGGCAGGCGCCTTAACCACTGCGCCACGGACTGCCCCGGGAATGTGCGCATGTGCACGTTTGAATGCAGGCATGTTGCAGATGCCGACAGTGAAGTTATGGGGTACTTAGCGCATTAGAGTGTTGCGGAAAACGTTAACAGCGAAATTTGTTAACAGTGGCGGCAAATGTTGCTCCTGTGATATGCTCCGGGCGGAATTTTTGTGTGGAAGGTTGAAGCATTCGTTGATAGCTTGGTGTTGCAAGAGGCTAACAGAGAAAAGTGTGTGATAACAAAGTGGGGGGGAGGGGGGGCGGCGGGTGGTGGTGGTGGTGGTGGTGGTGTGTGTGTGTGTGTGTGTGTGTGTGTGTGTGTGTGTGGGGGGGGGGGGGTCTGGGTATCTCAATTGGGCTGTTAACCAACAGGAGAAGATAATTTGTGTTCGCTGGCAGTGAAGAGGCCAGGAGTTATAGTCCCACACGGCTGTTTGGTTCTATTGACTTTCAAGGAATCAGCGGCGGGCTAGTTCTACCAGCAAAATGAACCGGGTGACACGCGTACCCGGCGTTTGACACCGAACGGGTGGGGAGAAGAGGGACCCATTATAGGCTTGACAATAGCCAGCGCGAGCCGCCGTCTGCTAAACCTCTTGTACGTGTGTCTAATGGCCTCCCAAATCCGATCTCATGTCAGTAACCCTTCGGTTGTCGGTAGCGCTTTTTGCCGCGATGATTCCTTGCAAGGAATCATCGCGGCAAAAAGCGCTACCGTCAGCCAAACGGTTACCCTCTTGACCGCCAGTGACTATCCTGCTCGGCGGCGGAAAGGGCGGGTAACTGCGCGTCTATTCCGCCCGACGATAGCAGTCGAGGGTTAAATCGGATCTCATGATAGAATGGCTGACTTTTTAATTAACACATTCGAGACGTGACGCGTCCGGATACGCGGCGTAAAGCCGCGTATCCGGATGCGTCACGTCTCGAATGAGTTAACCCTTCAAGCTAAAAACATGCCTGAGAACTGTCCATGAAACTATGAATCGCTAGAGGCACATTACCCCTTTGAGCCCCATGGTCCCATTTCTCAAATGTTGGAAGTGTTGCCTAATGACTATGTACCAGTTGCAGTAGACGTATTGACCATGATACCCCAAAACTGACACTTTGATAGTATTAAAAAGTGTTTTAAATGATCTTAGTCGGGAGGAAGGAGAGGGGGGCGGAGAGGGGGGAGAGGGGAGGGAGAGGGTGGGGGAGAGGCCCGGAGGGGGGGGGGGGAGAGGGGGGGAGAGGGGGGGAGAGGGGGGGGGGGAGGGGGGGGAGAGGGGGGAGAGGGGGGGAGAGGGGGGGGGAGCTAGGGGTTGATTTGGGGGATAGGGGTCTCCGGAACCCTTGGAATTCCCACTCTCCATATTCGCCCCTCATGCTCTCTTTGACAACTAACGACAAGCCCAGTTTGACCCCTTCAGTCGGAGGCCTCAAGGTGTCTTTGAAAGCCACTGTGAGTTAACACCTGTCACTGACTGACACTGGACGTAAATTGCGGTGAACAGTACTTGTGGACTCAACGCCAAAGAGGGCAACAAGAGACATAGATCCACATGAACCCGTGCGACTGCGGGGGCTCATGGGGATCCATGTCTCTTGCAATTGTATGATTTCTGAAGTTTTCGGCATCAAAGTGATTAAATTAAATCCGGTTTAATGTTGTAGTCAGTTTCAAGGAAGCCAACTGGATCGCTAAAGCAGGCAAAGGGGAGAACACCGAGTCATTATGCGCACAACTGTGCATGAAGAAAATAAGTCGTCTCCCTTTAGTATGGAATGTGTGGATTGCAAACCCTCCCTTGAATGATGCGCGTTTTTGAAGAATGACTGCCTGTAGATCGGTATTTTCGGGAACGTGTTGTATTTGTTGTTTCTAATTTTTATGTAATTAACTTTTAGTAATTAATTATTTCTGGCAGAATCAGCTCTTTTTTTTTGTGTTAGCGCAGAGCACTAGCTTTGAGGTTTTGTTTAAAAGGCAGTACTCATTATTATTATAATTAAAATTACTATTATTATTATTACTATTATTAGTATTATCATTATTATTATTGCTATTATATTAATATTGTTACAATTATTTTTATTATTATCATCATCATTATTATTACTATTAAGCGATTCCTGTTCCCACCTCACGGCGTTAGTTCATAGTCAATAGGCTACAACCCTAATAATTATCATATTGACGTTCTGAGTCAGGGGCACGAAACTCTTGCCATAACTTCGATTCCCTTCCCCATGTGCGCTAGAGGTGGGGTCAGTTGAATCCCCGCAGGACAGAGAACGTACGAGTTCGATCCACTGACAGAGGCTGTGAGAACAATAGGGACCCAAGTATGTGTAGTCCTCTTGACAATTGCCGCCGCTGCCAGCGGACGTCTCAGTACGCAACAGACTATCGGGCAGGAGACGGCCGCGGTGGGCCCGCGCACTGTCGTGCGCGGGCCCACCGCGGCCGACTCCTGCCCGTCGGCCTTGGTTATTGGAAGACTCGTACAGATGATGTCCAGGTGTTATGGCACATTTAACCTTAACTTACCTATATTGCTGTTTGCGGTACCGGTGGATGCATGCAAAAGGGGGTTAACTCATTCGAGACTGACGTCACGCATTCTGATGCATGTGCAAAAAAGAAACACCTTGGCATTACAGACAAGAGTTATCTGGAACACTAATTACGTTTTCCAACTCGCAAGTGTTTTCCTGAACATGTCTTACAAGAGTCTCTCAGTTTGGTGTGGTGATATTTGAGTCCGAAATAGCTCAGGCGGCTAAGCGTCGGAGCAGCATAGAGCGAATCCTCGTCTCGACCCCGGTAGCTGGACTCGCAATCCAGGGCCGGGAATAGACGGGCTTGTTCAATAGCATGTCCGTTGAAAGGTCCTGGTAAATCAAAGTGGCACAGTTGGAGTGCGCCTGAGTTGATCAATGTTCAGGTCGTACTGCATACGCAATAAATTTCCCTGTCCCCCATAACCCACCCGTCAGGGCCGTCCATTATCACTTCGGTGTCGTGGACGTTAAACCCCGAACTAACCAACCACCAGTGTGGTGATATGGGTTGAGTGGTCCGGCTACGCCGTACTTTTGACTGTTTCGTTGGCGGAACATATTCTCCAGAGATGCCACCCACCGAACGATGAAAGAAAAGAAGTGTGGCCATCGCCAACTCCACTGCAGACCAAACTCAACGGCAGTCGAGAAGACCTGGAGAAAACGACGTCATTTATCGCCGGTGTTGGACTGACCGTATAGCCCACTGCGAACGACAAGAAGAAGAAGAAGAAGAAGAAGAAGAAGAAGACTGTTTCGTTGCAGTGCCACAAAATAATCCGCTGCTAAGGATGGGTGAAGTAAGAGCGACACAACTGTGATAACGCACAGCTTCGAAGAGGAAAGAATATGAACCAACGAATCAATGAATCATTATTTTACAACGGTAAATATATTAGCAAAGCCAGAGGCACCTACATTTTTCAAGTCTGCCGTTGCTACATCTACAAACAAACACATCAAGTAGGCCTACATTACGTCAATAACTGTGTATGACCAACGTGTTTGGGGAGTCGGAGCAATGGTAAGAAAAGAGAAATGAACAACAACACAACAGCAACAACAACACGCCGCGCACACAATCGCGCACATACTCCCATGCGCACACACTGATTCACACACACACACCGCGAACCCACACACGCACGCACGCACACACACGTTGTATATGTATACATACATAGCAGTAGAATGGGTACTTACTAACAATAATACCTATGTACTGACCTCCATTATACACAGCAGTAGAATGGGTACTTACTAACAATAATACCTATGTACGGACCTCCATTATACATAGCAGTAGAATGGGTACTTACTAACAATAATATCTATGTACTGACCTCCATTATACACAGCAGTAGAATGGGTACTTACTAACAATAATATCTATGTACTGACCTTCATTAAACACAGCAGTAGAATGGGTACTTACTAACAATGATATCTATGTACTGACCTTCATTAAAAACGCGAAATTTTCACCATAGCGCTTTTCTTCGTAAATGTGCTTTAATCCGGGTTATTTTGACGTCATTTATTAGAAAATGTTATAAAGAGTGTGTTATGTCGTGTGCAGATAGAATGTTTAGTCTTACAAATTGCACATCGACGACTTATGACGTCATCAGTGACACTACCATCACAGGATATTGAAAGTGAAATGGGGAGCATCTACAGAGGACACGGCTGAAAGCCAACCAATGTGCAGTGTCACTAGGGTCCGTGTGCATGAAAATCCGGCCTGTCTGGTCTTGACCTACTTTTCGTTGGTCAAAGGCACCTCAATAGTCAACATGACCTACAAGCATGAAAATAAAAAAGTTCTTTATTTTTAGGTTAGCGGCCAAATCTACCTGATCAAATGGATATGGGTGTGTTCTTTATCTCTGTGTCAGTCACTGGAGCATAAAAATGGTTTGAAAGTAATTCACATTAACTGAAATAAGATTTATTAAGAAAATGATGTGCATCGGAAGTTCTGGTTCTCTAATGAATTTTTCGAGTCAAATTTCGTTTGAGGCAGTTAATAACATTATAAGCAATCCAAACAACTTGTGTGTAAAACAAATCACAGGAAACTTGCTTCACAGAGTGTGTCCAGTTTTGCTTATTTTCACCACTAATGAAACCCTGTGTCCTCCAAGGTAGCCATGGGCGATAACTCATCCAATTTTTGTGTGAAGGTAGCTCAGACAGTAGGCTGAACATCTGAAGTAAGCAACAATTTTTTTCTTGTTTTGCTGTCAGGGTGGCTTTTTGTTTGCGGGTACACTTACAGACACCTTTCGCGTTTTTAATGGAAGTCAGTATGCAAAGCTTGAAAATTGTTATGGCTGCGAAGATGAATATTTGAAAAGACTTTTCATGAAACATGATACCGCAGGAATACTCATGTGGGATGCAATAGAATTCCACAAAGTCGCCCCAGAGAATGCTAGGCTGGTTTTAAATAAGTCTATTCTGGTTTTGGGTACTACATAAGGGTTTTCGTATAGCCATAGCGGGATTGAGACCAGACTAGCAGCTGGGTTAGATATTATGGAGTGTTTTAATTCCGAATCTTGAACATGAGAACTCCTTTGTTAAATGCAAACTGATTAATGTCAGAAATAAGTCCAGCTTTGTGAATCATATCATCAGTTGTCAAAGTAGAATCGGGTAAATTAATTTCGCTGCTCGTCTGTGTAAGCAGTTCAGTCTTTGAAAATGTACATCTCTGCAGCCATCCCACACCGTCGAAGTATAATTAATGTGGGACTGAAAAAGTGCATAATAAAATAATTCTCTAGTTTCAAAGTCAGTCAAGTGCTTCAGTTTGGACAGCATGAAAATGTTTCTTGAAACAGTTTTACACACTTTATTTGTGTGTGCCTGCCACTTGAGCCGATCAGTTCTATGTCGATACTAAGGTGGGGACCGTTTTAAAAACAAAAGTCGTATAATTTTTTTTTTCTGACGCACAATAAATCACTGGTGCACTGTTCGACCGATAAAATGCGAGCTTTAGCATTAGAAGTACCCAACGGAGAAAGAAACACGCTTAGAAAAAACGGTACAACACAATTTATTAATATTTCGGGTAAATACCCTTTGTCAAAATAGACAAACAAACAGAGACATTATTTGCTACTTATCTTCAGATGCAGAAGGAATGTGGCAACTGAAGGTGACGTAAAAAGAAAAAGAAAAGAAAAGGAAAGGAAGAACAAAAGTAAAAATGACGTCAAAGAAAAAAATCGTAAGAGAAAGACTCCGAGAGAAACTAAACACGAGAGACAAGAGTGTGTGTAAGCGCGCGCAGGAGCGAGCAAAAGTAAATGCGCGTGTGTGAGGCCGGGGAGAGAGAGAGAGAAGAGAGACAGCGAGAGAGAGAGAGAGAGAGAGAGAGAGAGAGGGGGAGAGAGAAAGAGAGAGAGAGAGAGAGAGAGAGAGAGAGAGAGAGAGAGAGAGAGAGAGAGAGAGAGAGAGAGAGAGAGAGAGAGAGTGAGAGAGAGAGAGAGAGAGAGAGAACGAACGGGGAGTACCCTTGGGCACGAAGTAGGCTGAGTGTCTAATACACAAAGCCAGCTAAACACCAACCCGAAGGCAAACCTTATATCACCATCGAGTTGAGGACTACCTCGGGGAAAAACGGAAGGACCCCGGGAAAAAACCCCAGCATTTAGCATGGTACACAACAAGGAATATCGATGAAACAAAGCAAATAATCAAATTCAGTAAGAGAATAATGGTATAAGAGGAGAGTAGGTAGTTGTGAAACCATCTTCAAGGGTAACTAAAAAAAAAAAAAACAAAAAAAAAAAAAAACAAAAAAAACAAACAAACCGGGTGTGGGGGGAGAGAAAGACAAAAGGGGCGGGGGAAGGGGAGGGGGAAAGGGAAGAGAGAGAGAAAGGGGAAGAGAGAAGAGAGAGAGAGAGAGAGAGAGAGAGAGAGAGAGAGAGAGAGAGAGAGAGAGAGAGAGAGAGAGAGAGAGAGAGAGAGAGAGAGAGAGAGAGAGAGAGAGAGAGAGAGAGAGAGAGAAAACAAAAAGGGAGGGGGGGGGGGAAGGCAAACAAACAGAGCCACCAGCCCCACCCAACAGGCACCCTCCAGCCCACGGACGAACGCACAGGCATGCGAACAAGACGACCACATACATCCCCAAGGGAATGCACATGATCGCCCCCCACACCCGCGCATAAATCCAAGGACCGGCGACCAGGCGCCCGACAGGGAAGGGCAAGGGATCCAACTTAACGTACGGCCAGCGCTGAAAAAGTCCCCATGGGAGGCACAAAGTACATATCAATCAGCGCCAGCCGCAACTATCTGGTTAGTGAGTAGTCAGACAGAAGCGACTCGGTAAGGTAAATGACAGTTAGCAGAAGACACAGGTAAGGTCCAAAAAGTTAATCTTTCATATTCATCCCGAGTGGCGCCACAGTGCCCAGTTTATTAATCAAAAATTTTTCTCGGTCTTTCCTGGCCCAGACATTACTGGCTTGCATAAGCCAGAGGCCTTTAACACGAATGTCCGAGACGGAGTGATCGGCCTGGTTGAAATGTCGCCCGACCGGTCTATTGTAATGGTACTTGACCGACTGAAGATGTTCTTTAAAACGGTCGTTGATGGTTCTTTCCGTCTCTCCAACATAGAGTTGGCCGCATTTCACACAGGAGATGACATAAATCACGTTGGTAGTTTGACATGTGAAGTATCTGTCTATGTTGAATTTGTAGCGTGGACTTTAGCATTACCTTTAGCTTCACCTTTACCTTTAGCTTTAGCTGCCATTTCCAGCCACCTCCCCCCCACCCCACCTCAAAAACAAACAACAAACAAAAACAAAAAATCATTTATCTACAAAATGCAGATCCTTTTCATGAGTGACTGTGTTTGATTCAAGGGCGATAATTCTTCATCTCCCTTTGATGGCAGACATCCTGTGAAGGGGATTGTAATCTTACCGAGATGCACTTAAAGTAAAAGAGTAACTGTCATACAGAGGTGCTCCTTAAATCAGCTCAACGACTGCGCCTCTTTTCACACATGCGCAGACAGTGGACAAAAAGCCCGGATTTTTGTTTTTTGAAATTCTTTCATTCGTCCGGATTTTCAATCTCAGGCACCTCTTTCTCAGGATCAATAACTTGCGAGTAGTGCCAACAAGAGGCACAGATTGCGGGGCTCATGATAATCTATGCCTCTTGCACGACAGGCATTTCGACCTATTTTTGACTTCCGAATTACGTCTGTTGCCGTTGCCCAGCACCTACATTTTCAAATTACTGTCGTTGCGCATCGCGTGGCACTGCCTGCGAGCCAGCCCACCGAGCCGGCCCACCAGGCAGTACAAGCAAAACAGCAGACAAACAAACTATTTATATGGTTATCAGTGTTTAACGCCCAGCAGGCGACTAAGGACATCTCACGGCGGAACAAACCAACCAAGAAATAAACAACAAACACCCAGCCTACGCACTACAAACAATTACAGCCCACTTCTCCTAGTTTTCAATTTTTGACCTGTTCAGTGCCGAGAATAAACGTAAACAGCACTCAACTGCAAAAGGTACAGATTCTCATGAGCTCCCCGCATGTGCGGGGGCTCATGAGGATCTACACCTTTTGCTGACACCACTTTGAATCCGTGTTCCTGGCACAGCTAGGGTATTTCTGGCGTTGAGTCAAGGAATTTGCAGAAACACAATCTGCGTCAGCTGGCACTGAACGGGTTAATGTATGTTTTGTAATGAAAACCTCGTCCACACAAAACTCGCACGTGCTCAAGGAGCTTTTTGAAGTCACACAAAACACAGCAGGATTAGACATCCCGTCTAAGATCCTCACGACCCCTCCTTCGAACACCTCTTTCTCATGATCAATATTTTGTGAGTAGTGCGGCCAGCAAGAGGCAAAGCTCCTCGTGAGCCCCCGCGAATGCGGGGGCTCATGAGGATCTATGTCTCTTGCACGACGGAGTGACATCGATTTTGCTCTGTAAACCCACGCACAGATTTTGTCAAACCGCCTGAGGGGGGTGGACATAACAGGCAGAACATCTCACGATTTCCGTTCTGTTGTCACTCGTTATACTTGTTTCCCTCTTCTTATGGGGTTTAATGCATGACAAAGGCGTACTGAACAGGACGACTGGGTCTAAATAAGAAATTTGAGCCTGTTGGCAACAGTATGCTAGAAGTTTCTTGTGCTTGCCTATTTTTTATTTTTGTGTGTGTTAAAAAAAAAAGTGAAAAAAGACGAAGGGAGTACACGACTGACTAATATTCATTCATTCATTCATTCATTCATTCATTCATTCATTCATTCATTCGTTCGTTCGTTCGTTCGTTCGTTCGTTCGTTCGTTCGTTCATTCATTCATTCATTCATTGAGTGAATGAGATAGTGCGTAAGTGACTAAGAGAATGAGTGAACAAGCTGGCAGAGTGAATGGCTATGTAAATGATTTCATGTATTATGGTATGAAAATACTCATAACTTACAGAAGACAATTATTTAAAGAAAGAAAGAAATAATTGAAAGAAAGAAAGAAGCAAGCAAATAATCAAGCGATCAAGCAAGTAAGCGAGTAAACAAACAATACAAACAAACAAACACACACACAAACACAAACAAACAAACAAACAAACAAACAAACAAACAAACAAACAAACAAACAAACAAACAAACAAACAAACAAGCAAACAAACAAACAAACAAACAAACAAACAAACAAACAAACAAACAAACAAACAAGACGTTATCTGACATCATGTGACATTATCTGACATTACTTAGCCAGATGGTTGTACATTGGTTGTACATTGCTTAACGTCCCGACAGCAACAATACTTTCGCAGGACGTGCCTGCACTGCTTGTGAAAAAATAAACTAAACAGAATATTGAATGTATGTCGCCAGCCAGTCTAATACGATAAATAAACCTAAGACCATTTAGCAACACACATTCAATATCAAGAGCTCCAGAAAGAGCAGACAGCAGGGAGAGTTTAAAAAAAGGAAAATACAGGTGAATGGACCAAGGGTAGACAGAAACACATGCCCCAGAATAGAGGGGAAAACCCACCCTGTGGGCTGTCCAGGGTGACCCTGGGAACTAAAAAGTAGTTAACCCCACCCAAGTCCCCCAGGGCAGATCCGGGTGGGGGTTGACCATATGGAATAGTAAATAATTAAGATAACAATGAACAACATTTGTGTGTTGATTTCTCGGTTTTAAATAATAATAATAATAACAATAATAACAATAATAACAATAACAATAACAACAATAACAATAATAATAACAATAATAATAATAACAATAACAACAACAACAACAACAATGTGTATTTATAAGGCGGCTATACTTTTGATAAAGAAGCTCTAGGCGCCGTACAAATGACATACTAACATACATACACCTTTCATCCTACAACACATATAATTATATTCCCTAACATACACACTAATGCAACAATATAAACAAGAAAACTAAAATAAGAAAATGGACACACCAACAAAAAATGCGCGCGCATAAAAAGACATACTGTACCATAAAAATAATAAAGGACACACCAGACAACTCTCACTGACAACAAAATGTTGACAAGAAGAAGAATATTATAACATTGAATGCGTGTTTACAGGAATAAATGCGTCTTTAAAGAAAAAAGTATTGGCTGATTCAAAATGTCTGAGCAACTGTGGGAGTTTATTCCAAAGAAATGGTCCTTGGTATGAGAAAGACCTCTCGCCAAAAGACTTAGTTATCACAGTCGGAATGCGTAATAGTTTTGTGTCTGCTGAGGAACGGAGCTGTCTTGAAGGTGTGTACAAATGAAGAAGCTCAGAAAGATAGACAGGGCCAGTAGAAGGAGACAGAGAGGTATGACAGATGATAGAACTTTATATTATACTCCAGATGTGATAGGCAACCAATGGAGTGTGATGTGGTCTGACTTCTTTGCCTTGACAACAAGCCGTGCTGCTGAGTTCTGTACGACCCTCTGGAGCCGATCCAGAAGATATCTTGCTCTTATTACTGTCATTATTTTCACACCGCGGATTATCTTCAATCACAGGTTATTCTAACACGTGACATCTAATTAACTCATTGTGTCCCAGGTACCAAATTCCCACATTTTGGAATTGTCCTCTCAGGACTGCATTACAATTCGGGAGACAGATCGACCATGATAGTTCAAATGTGCTTGACGGCTATAGGCGCCAAGCTATTCTGGCACCACCCTTGACCTATCATGGTCCAGCCATATCTGGCTGTGGTGTGTCGGGACTGTATGAGTTAAATATGATGGCACGAGATTTGCGTCAGCCTACAATCTTCGTCACTCTGCATTTTACCCCATTTCGTCCTGCAAGTCTCCGGGCTAAGGCGAGGCATCATACGATTATTTTCTTTCCTTTCATTTCTTTGAATTAAAATCTGTTACCCCTTCTTTTTCTCTGACTTTTGTCGTGCACATTTGACAGCAGCCTGCTGAAGACTCCCCAGGGAGCCAAAATCCCACTGGCCTACGCAGAGAAAATTTGATCCGTGGACAATTTAATTAACCCACTGACTGTCGGTAGCGGTTTTTGTCGCGATGATTCCTGCAGGAATCATCGCGACAAAAAACGCTCCCGACAGCTAAAGGGGTTTGGATGGAAGGGCGGTGAGGGGTGGGGGGGTGGGGGGTGGGGATGGGGGGGGTGGGGGTGGGGGTGGGGTGGGGTGTGGGGGTGGGGTGGGGGTGAAAGGTCTTTGAGGGGGTGAGAGTGGGGGTGGCGAGCAGAGAGTACCTTGCGGCATTGCCTGTTTCTTTCGAATGATCATGTTACCAGCAATTTTACGTCTGCGTGAAAGATACTCTCGCCCAATCACTTTTAAGGGAGGCGAATGCCCCCCCCCCCCTCCCCCCGCCCCTTCATCCTCCTCCCACCCTCTCCCCCAACCCGTTTTCTATAACATAATTAAAATATCTTATACAAATCACTGCACGCATCCCATTTTCTGAGATTAATGTTCGTTCTGGAGCGTTCCTGATACAATGTCAAGACGCCCACTTTCCCTTCAAAACTATATAATTACCATAATAACAATTGTTGTCTCTGAGGAAATTTACTGTACAGCTTTCTGGTGGCTACCTTCGAGAGTCGAGAAAAGACTGTTTTCAGTGACTGCTAATGACTCTTAATTCTGCCTGTAAAATCAACGTGGGATGGAAACCGAGAAATTACAGCCTGAGAAATTACGGTGTGAAGAATGCAAGCAAGAGACACAGATCCTCATGAGCCCCCGCGGACGCGGGGGCTCATGAGGATTTATGTCTCTTGCATGTGGCGGTGAAGACATCACATTGGACAAGTTCATCTACCTTTCAGTTCGAGAGAGAAAAGTACATTCACTCTTTGCACGTTTCATATCTGGCAAATTGGGAGGTGTGTGCAGACACTGTGCGCCAGGTGCGGGAAATGATTCGCCCATGATAGTACAAGGATAGTGCCAGATTAGCTTGGCGCCCTCCTTGCTCTCTCAGGACTGATTCATCTCCCACTGTGACGTATCACTGACGAAAGTTGACAAACTACTTCTGAGCTCTTTGGAGTGACACACACGCATTCAGCAATAGTTATGCATGCAAGGATTAACCCTTTGGGTGTCGGTAGAGGATTTTGTCGCGATGATTCCTACAGGAATCATCGCCCACTACCCCCCCCCCCCCCCCCGAAAAAAAAAAGAAGAAAAAAAAAAGAAAAGAAAAAAGCTACAAAACCAAATGGGTTAAGTTAATCTTCTTGTCTAAAGCATCATTTCTTCACCGAATTCCTTTGTTTTACTTTTGAGTGGGAAATGGTAAGATTAAAAGGGTTAAATTTTATTCAATGTTCAGCATTTTATTTTAGCGGTATTTGTCGCGATGAATCCGGTAGAAATCATCGCGACAAAAAATCGCTACCGACTGCCAAAGGGTTAAAAAAGATCGATAACCATTATTCAGTATTTTATTTTCTCACATGGCGGGCTTATATTTTTTTCTGTGGAAAGCTTTTGCCAGCAAAGATTAGTCCCTACCCGTTTTTCTACCGCGAGCTCTGGGGTTTTCTTTCATTTCCCCCAAAACCTTAATTCAGGGGACAAAACCCCTTCAACGGAGAGTACACATCATCCAGGAAAGATAATCTTCTCACGTTGACTCTCCTTCTCCGGTCCACAGAGCTAGATTTACACAGTTCCAAAATTACCTTCATCAGACGTGGCTTGGGGCGGAAATCAGACTCCTTTCTACCAGAATGCACCGCGAAACTACGTCATTCGAGACCTCTCTCGTACCGCCAGCGGGCTATTTTTGGCGCATCGCACACGGACTACTTCCGGATGACCTTTCGAGTCTAGCTAGAGCAAGCGCCAACTGCGGCAGACGAACAGAAGGCGACAACATTGTTGTAACCCCTTTACTGCCAGCGGAGGCAGCTCGTGTTGATGAAATCTTTGTTAACCCTTTGAGTGCCAAAGGACGCCAGCGGCCGGTGAAATGTTTGTTAAATCAACGACCAAAAACCGCAACTGTCTAAGGAATGTGGATGCCAACTGGTCTCAGCAAAGAGACATAGATCCGCATGAGCCCCCGCGACTGCGGGGGGCTCATGAGGATCTATGTCTCTTGCAGTTGGATCGTGTTGACTATTTTTCGGTTCACCCCTTCACTCCTAGTGGTGACAGAGCGCGTCATTGGAATCTTTGTTAATTTAAGGCCGAATAAAGAAACGGTAAACGTTTAGATCGTTACGTCTTTCGTCCACCACGAAGGTGATTTCAAAGACGGGGCACCAAATAGGGCCTGAACAAATGTTGACCCCAGCTGGATTTGAACCCGCGACCTTTTCGGACGAGATTCGAACGCACTACCACCGAGCGCCCAATAAAGAGTCGCAGCTGTGTTTGGAGTATCTAATTGAACACGGATACAAAATGGCGGTGTCAACAAGAGGCACAGATCCCCATGGGCCACCGCAGTTGTGAACCCCTATAGGAGCTTAGGCGGTTAATGGGGATCTGGGTGACTTGGTAGTAGAGCCGCGTTCGACGCTCGACCGGGTTCGAATCCAGCTTGGGTCAAAATTTGTTCAGACCCTGTTTCGGTGCCCCCGGCTTTGAAATCACCTTCGTGGTGGACAAAAGACGTTAGGCCCTAAACGTTTTTATCGTGTAACTCATTCGAGACGTCCCGCCTCCGGATACGCGGCTTAAGCCGCGTATCCGGAGGCGGCACGTCTCGAATGAGTTAACGTTTTTAGGCGGCTAATTAGCAAGGGAGTGAAAGCGGAACAGCCGGAGTGTGGTTCGAGCTGCAGTCCCGGCTCCGGTAGCTTGGCTCGCAATCCAGGGGAAAAGGCATGCTGTCTCCTTCCACAGCACGTCCGTGTGAAAGGTCCGGGTAAATCAAAATGGCACAGCTGCAGTGCGCCTGGACTGATCGGCGTTCAGGTTGTACTCCATAGGCATTAGCTGTCCTTGTCCTCCCGGCAATCCACCCATTCAGGCCCCCCCCCCCCCCATCCCAATATCACTCTTGTGTCCTGAACATTAACCCCTTCCCTGACACTCACACACTGAACGTGTTTTTGAAATATTTGTTAGTTCAACGAAACACGGCTCCGGCGGTACAGTGAACGGGTAAAATACAATATATAATATCGCCAACCAACCGGTACATAATATAGTCTACAAGTCGGTCGTGCTTTTTTTGGCCAGGCTGAAATCTTAAACCAGGGTTTCTTGGGCCGATTGACCTACACTAAAACCAAACCTTAGCTCTGCCACAACAATTGGTACATATAACATGGGGCTGTTAGTGTACAGGACCATTGCCCACGCAACTATCGAGACGTGGAACTTAACCCTATTAGCCCCGGATCCCTACAGCAGGAGATGGCTTGACCATGATAATTCAAGGGTAGTGCCAGATTAGCTTGGCGCCTTCAGGCGCCAAGCTAATCTGGCACTACCCTTGAATTATTATGATCAGTCCATCTGCAACAACTGGTACATAGTCGTTAGGCAACACCTCCAAAATTTGAGAAACCGGACCTTGTGGCTAAAAAGGGTTAATGAAACGAAGGAATTCCCACAGCGGCACCCCAAAAAACATCCTCTGGTAGATTGATTGTCTGCACGGCACTTGCGACACAGACACACCTACGCCGCCACACGTAGGCTGCGGGCATAATCCCCAGTTGATCATTCGAATCAGACAACATCCTGCAGGGAAGTTCAGCCACTCGATAAACCGCTTCACTGCCAAAGGTCGAGGTTTGCGTTTCTGAAGTCTGCGTTAAGCCCATGGGCTGCTGCTTGGCGATACAGCTCGGCGGAGAAGATGCGTAATTAGTTAGGGGTCACAATTTTCTTTTTCACCGAACGGTATCGTCAGCAGCGGTCAAGGGCTTAACCCCTTCACTGACGAGAAAAAAGTGCTCCTCGCGAAGCCCGGCGACTGCGGGGGCTTATGAGGATCTATGCCTCTTCCTGGGACCCATTTGTATCCGTCCTTCTGGGACGGTTTTGACTTTTGTTGTTATGTTGAAAGAAACACAGATTACAGAAGCAACAATATACGTGCAGTGGCAATACGGGGTTAATTCAAAATCAAAGAATCCCAGCCGTCCAAGGAACATGTATGCAAAGTGGCGCCAACAAGAGGCATAGATCCTCATGAGCCCTACAACTGCGGGGGATCATGAGGATCTATGTCTCTTGCATATCGGATCGCGTTCACTTTTTCTCGGCAGTCCTCGGAGAGGCGAATTTCTACTGGGATGGTTTCCTCTGTCGGAGGAGAAGAGATGTAGATGAATATGAACACAGGGCCGAGCCCTTCTCTGCTTATTAACCCTTGCAGCTGCAAACTCTGCCTCAACATACACACCTAGACGGTAGTTGCATAGCAGAGATCCGTATCAGGATAGGTACAGCAACATCCGCAATGGCCAGGCTGGACAGGATATGGCGAAGTAACTCCATCAGCTTCACCATCAAGTACAGGCTTTACAAGTCCCTCATAGTGTCTATTCTACTCTACGGCCGTGAGACTTGGACACTGCTTGCAGACTCAGAAAAGAAAATCCAGGCCTTTGAGAACAAGTGCCTGAGGAAGTTGCTCCGCATCTCGTACCGCGAGCACAAGACCAACGAATATGTACGGAGCATCGTCACTTCCCTGGTGGGCCCACATGAACCCCTTCTGGCAACCGTGAAACGGCGCAAGCTTGCTTGGTTTGGCCACGTGACCCGACACAACACCTTGTCCAAGACTATCCTCCAAGGCACTCTCGAAGGAAGTCGTCGGCGAGGTCGTCAGAGAAAGAGTTGGGTCGCAAACATAAAAGAATGGACCGAACTCGAAATGTCAGACTTGCTTGCCACCGCCCAAAATAGAACTCAGTGGAGAGCACTGTCTGTTGCTGCTGCCTTTCAGTCCCCCCAACGCCCAGTTCGGGCAAGGGACTGATGATGATGATGATGACACACCTAGGTTTCGTGTCTATTCCCTCGCGAACCAGTCTGCTCAGACAAGATCTTGAAGGGATGCAGAGCAGAAGCTTTTATTATCTCTAATGATTTTCTCCGTCGGAAGAGCACAGATTAACCCATTTAGCCCCGACACCCTACAGCAGGATATAGATTGACCATGATAATGATAATCCAAGGGTAGCGCCAGATGAGCTTGGCGCCTTCAGGCGCCAAGCTCATCTGGCGCTACCCTTGAATTATCATGGTCAACCCATCTCCTGCAACTGGTACATAGTCGTTAAGATAAAACTTCCAAAAGTGGTCGCTGTGGTGTTAAGTGGGTTAAATGGGTGATTGTGGCAAGACGCTTACGAGTACCTCCAATTGTGCATGCCCGAGAGCTAAATCGTACTCAAATCTGCTGTTGTTTGGCAAAACGCTAGTAAGTCTTACGAAAGAGAGACCACATCACGCCTCTGCTGAAGCGCCTGCACGGCTGCCTGTGAAATTCCGCAATTGCAAATTTCGACTAGTAGCATTTTGACGGGTCTCTCCCACCGTACCTTTCGGCCAAGCTGTGTATTTATCATACATCACGCACCGTCGATTCCTCCAGTGAAAAAACTAAAAAAAAAATATCCAGAAGCTAAACATGATGACTGTTCTCTCGCCTCTTTAGCCCCCAGTGTCTGGAATTCGCTGCCAATTGACCTGCGGAATCTGCCCACACTGTCCTAGTTCAAAGTTCACTTGAAGACTTTTCTGGTTTTGCTTTCAGGCCTTTAGCATGTAGCACATCGCTTTCAGCAAACTGTTCACTGACATTTTTCTTTGAGATTCTAGACCGGGAAGTGGATGCGAGGTGCTGAAAAGGGATGGGGTGGCGGTCTAACCCTTTTAGCCCCAAGTTCCCATTTCTCAAATTTTGGACGTGTTGCCTAATGACTATGTACCTGTTGCAGGAGATCCATCGACCATGATAATTCAAAGGTAGTGCCAAGCTAATCTGGCACTACCCTTAAATTGTCATGGTCAATCCATCTTCTGCTGTAGGGATCCGGGGCTAAATGGGTTAAAGCTAGTGGTGTGTGATTGTGCGTGTGTGAGAGAGGGAGTGTGTTATGCATGCACAGTGAGTCCAGTTGTTTTTTTCTTCTGGAGAACACTCCTGAAAAGACTTATTTATTATTGTTATTGTTATTATTATTGTTATTATTATTATTATTATTATTATTATTATTGCTATTATTATCATTCCCTTTTAAAAAAAAAAAGAAAATCTATTTTATTCCGGGTGACTGCAGTTACGGATTCCAAGAGTTGAATTGTACGTAAATCTGCCGCTATTCGCCAAAAGCCGGCATGGCCATTTTTGAGAAAGCGCGATTTTCATTGTTATACAATGACAACCTCTCTTTTCTCAAAAATAGATATACATGGCGTTTGCTGTGTAAAGGCAGCAATAAGATCCATTCCACCAGCAAGCGGCAAACATTCTTATGAGCAGCTCAGCTCAGCTGGAAAGTCACCACTGCCCCCCCCCCCCCTCCTCCTCTTCGGCCAATCTTTTTCATATGATAGAAGTTTAGATTCTCATGATAATCGACGCTTCTATCCGATCAAAAGGTCTGGAAAATTAACGGTATTTTTTTCCCTAGGAAGTGTGGGTGGGTAGAGATTGGTAACGACCTCAAATCTGCAAGCTTACGTCATAAACGTTTCTTCAAATAATAATAAAAACAAAAACAAACAACAACAACAACAAAAAACCCAACAAAAACACACACACACAGAAAAGGATGAAAAAACAACAACAACAACAAAAAACAAAGAAGGAAAAATTTCCTTTATTACTTTCATATATTGTTTCTTTCTTTCTTTTTTCTTTGTCCTCCCACAAAAATCCTGAACTCAAGCGTAACATATTGCACATCACGTACGCAGTCGACGAAGGAAAAGAAGAGCTGCAAAATGGAAGGTTGTGCACGCACTTTTCTACATCCGCCGTGAGATGGCCTTAGTTGCATGCTCGGCGTTAAACCCAATTAACTAAACTAAACTAAACTTTTCTAGATTTCAGCTGCTTTCCTGCTGATTGCCATTCTTTCGTTCTGATCCGCACATGTGCTACGTCATTACAAAACCCAGCCAGATCACGCACGATCAGCTTGAACTTTTCCTTGATCACAAAGTACAGCGTTCTAACGCTTAATTTCCACTCAGCTGATTAGCAAAAGTGTCTGATTAGCTCGTCGTCTGTGGATGTGATTTGTATATGTCAGCGATCATTCATGACATCTCGGAAACCGCCGGCAGTTAAATCCTTCGTTTTAGGAACATGGAGATAAAATGACAGCATGAGGCATAGACCCACATGCGCCCCCGCGATTGCGGGGGCTCATGAGGGTCTATGTCACATGGAGGTGGATTACTTACTCCTGCGGGCGGATTACTTACATATAAAAACTGGTTTCATCAACATCGCACAGCGCGCAAGGAAACAATGATTAACACAAGCGATGTTCAGCATTGTGATAGTTCATCTTAGCAGAGTCACAATGTTATGTTCTCTTCAAAATTGTCATTAACCCATATCATGCTGAGGCTAAAAGCTTCAAATTTTGCACACTGCCATATGCAAGTACATTATAGTACTTACAGATAAGGATATAGACCAATGGCTTTAGTTTAAGGGTGGTGCCAGAATAGCTTGGCGCCTAGCGGCGCCAAGCTATTCTGGCACTACCCTTGAACTATTTTAGGCACACTGGTGTATTCCGAATGATAAGGGTTAAACATCTCGAAGACAAAGCCTGACATTGATGGACCTGTCAGAATCTGAGCATTTTACTATCCAGAAAAATCTAGATAAAACCGTACTTAAAGAGACCTGCTCCAAGCAATAAAAGAATTAAAGAAAAACAGAAGATAGTGGTAGAAAACCCTTTAAAATAGAAAAACAGAAGATAGTGGTAGAAAACCCTTTAAAATAGAAACAAATAACAATAAAAGAAACAATATATGAAAGTAATAATAATAATGTTATTTGTTTCTATTTTAAAGGGTTTTCTACCACTATCTTCTGTTTTTCTTTCACATGAAACCCTAGCGGCAACAGTTTTACTAAATAAAAGAATTAATATTATAGTTTGCAATAGTCACTTTATCAATGTTGTTCCTTTGTCTTATAACAGAAGGCACAGCTGTGAACGTATACAGTTTGAGTGTCGTAGAATGAAAGAAATTTCTCTGTTTTCCTGTGCTAGAGTTCTCCGACGGGTACCAGAGGCAGTCGAAAACGTGTTACGCGTTGAAGGGTACACAGTTCTTAGACAACACTCAGGACCTGTTTTGTCGACAAATTTTAGCTATTAAATCCCGCCCTGCAGCTCTGGAGCGGAGCGCTTTAATCTAATTTACAAAAAAGGTGACAGGTAGTTTTCTAATAATTTTTTAAAAATTGCGGAGAAATACCTGTAGGAGTACACACCCTGACCTTTTCAAAATGTGTTTAACTCATTCAGGCCCGACACACCACAGCAAGACATAGATCGAGCATGATAGTTCAAGGCGCCAAGCTATTCTGGCACCACCCTTGAACTATCATGCTCTAGAATTGTAATACAGTCCTTCAGAGGGCAACTTCAAAAGTTGGGGATTTCGGTCCTGGGGTTGAATGTGTTAATGTAGGCCAAATTGTCAAAATCAGCGTTTTTTTCTTATTTTTTTCCTTTAATTTTGCTGATTAAAAACTTCAAATGTCTGCCTCCCCATGATGGCACTCCTCCCCCTTCCCCTCCCCGCTTCAACCCATCCCTCTCTACATCCCATAACCCCTCTCTGCCTATCAAATTCCCATTCCCCTTCCCCTACCCCACAGCCATTCCCGGGAAACAGTCGCAAGTATTGGTCAGCAAGAGGCATAGATCTTCATGAGCCCCCGCAACTGCGGGGGCTCATGAAGATCTATGCCTCTTGACTTGCACCTGAATTGATTTCACTGCTCAAGTATTATTTTTTTTCCAAATGCCGCATATGACGTCAAAAATCAATTGTCTCCCTTTCATCAGGTCTTCACTGCGCGACAACGGCTTCCCGTCTTTAACATACAAAGAAATCACCGTCGCAGTCATTGCCAATTTATCGATTGGAAAAAGGACAGTAGGATTTTACCTAATGCCAGCTATTTTGGGACCAACAACAGTGACTGAAAGCCGCGGACGAGACACGGTTCTCACCGGTAACCGCCGTCAGATTTCGTCAGTTCAGTTCCGTTCAGTACGATTCAGTTCAGTTCAGTTTATTTGAGTTTAGTTCATCTCAGTCGTTTTCAGTTTAGTTTAGTTTAGTTTAGTTTAATTGAGTTGAGTTGAGTTGAGTTGAGTTGAGTTGAGTTGAGTTTAGTTTAGTTTAGTTTAGTTCAGTTCATTTGAGTTTAGATTAGCTGAGTTTAGTTTAGTTCAGTTCATTTGAGTCGAGTCGAGTTCAGTTGCTTTGAGTTGAGTTGAGTTGAATTAAGTTCAATTGAGTTTAGTTTTGATGAGTTGAATTGAGTCGAGTCGAGTTGAGTCAAGATGGGATTTCTGCGCTCAGAAAGGCCCCCACGCGCTTTACCCTACCCATCAGAAGTCTTCCAAGAGTTCCTTATGATATCTTGCCAATATCCTGGTCTGGTTCACAATGGATTCTCGTGGCCTTTCAAGTCTGTCTAACGTTCGCTGCCTTTCTCCTCACCTCTGGGGCGGAGCTGATGGATTGCAAGCTGGGCTCTTTTTCACGCACGCACGCACGCACGAACGCACGCACGCACAACAGATAACCTTTATACTCAACTTTAACCCTATGGGTGTCGGTAGCGGTTTGAGTCGCGATGATTCCGGCAGGAATCATCGCGACTGAAACCGCTACCGACACCCAAATGGTTAATCTGGCTCAGACTTTGTGCGGACGTGTTAAATTTCCTACAGCACAAGTCCTGTTTTCCTCTGTCTCTTTGTGCACGATTTTCCCCCCCGCTGTCAAGGCGTGTCGGCGTAGATGGTTGCCTTGGCAACGTACTGCCCACGAGGCCAGTAAATTAGTCGCATCCGTCCTTTTTGCGTCTCAGTCAACATCAAATACCTCCCTCTCCAACCCTCCTCCCTCCTCTGCTGCCAGACCTCCATACCTACAGGCTTGGGTTAAGCATCGTGCTTTCATGATAGGTTTATATTGTACTAGGAAGGCAAAAAACAGCAGGTCAATTTTTGTGATTTTCACAAAAGTGGACTTATTGTCTTGTGCTACTGGGGCAGAATGCATCACTATATCAGTTTACGGCATTATGTTTTATGTTCTCTGTCAAAAAGTTCCACAGGCGTTGGTCGAGAGACGCTTTTAAATGACATGTATCAATTTATTGGTCTCTTCTGGTTCTGAGAAAAGAATACATAAAAATTACTGTCAAGGAAAGAAACACGCTTCGGAGAAAGAATAACAAACCAGTTTACTGTTTGTCTTTGTTTCTCGGAAGCGTGTTAAATTCTTTCTTCATAGTGTATTATTTACCCAGTAAGAAAAAGTCATCGAGCCCACAACGGCCGCAGTGGGCCCGCGCACAGCTGTGCGCGGGCCCACTGCGGCCGTCGTGGGCCCGAAGACGAATTGCTACTAGGGTAATACGTTTGGCGGTCATCTTTTTGGATTCGATTTCAAAGAATGAACCTGTACTAATGAGAAAAACACCCGCTTTTCCCAATTCATGCATGTGTCTAGCCTCATGTATTAGTGACGTAGGATTATTTTCTGAGAAGGTAGGTCCAATTGCAAAGACAAACAAATCAGACAATGTAGGAGGAGAGGCAGAACTTATTCAAGGCGCCCAGCATCAATTTCTTATTTTTTATTTTATTTGTTATTTATCTGGAACAACTTTTGAGATGAAGGCAGGACTCGCACAGCATCCAGGCTGTCCAACTGCACACACTTTCTTCTACAGTCTGGGCTCAAGCATGGTCCTTTCGTGGATATTAGCCAGACCAAGCGTTTAACATGCAGAGAATAAGCCAACGAAAAAGAAGCACGCTTAGAAAAAAAACCCAAACAGTTACAACACATATTGTGTTGTAACCGTCTTTTCTAAGTGTGCTTCTTTTTTGTTGGATTATTCTCTAAGGATGGTAGGGCTAGGTCCTATATGGGCCATACGGTTTCCTAAGTTACTGCTGGCATCCAAACACCATGAACGTCTGCCCTACGGCAGTAAATCCATATTTGTGAAAAGCGATATTTTTTAGTTGTAATACAATGACAATCTCGCTTTTCACAAAAAATGGACTTGCTGTCTTTTGCCTCCACAGGGCAGAGTTTTGCATGGGCTTGGAACGTTCCTGGTGCCACGTCAGACTACTGATACCGCGATACCTGGACGCCGTAAGTCAGACTGCCATGATCTCTTAACCCCCCCCCCCCCCCAAAAAAAAAAAAAAAAAAAAAAAAAAACCAAAACAAAAAAAAATAAACAAACAAAACAAACAAACAAACAAAAAAACAACCCAAAAAACAAAACAACAACAACCAAAAAATATCCTGCTAAATTTCCACAGGCTGAAAGCCGAAGAACACGCGAGCAAAAGGTCTTTAAGCTGACGTCATCCTGAAGACCTTTTGCTCGTCGTGTATGCACAAGGGAGTCAGATGACATGTCCGTATTGTATCCCCTTTCGCGGTATGCTGGTGTGTTTAAAGAGGACCACAACACAGCTTATTGACTTTTTGAAACCTTTGGTTGTCAGTAGAGGTTTTTGTCACTTCATGATTCCTGCAGGACTCACCGCGACAGCCAAAGGGTTAATGTTTTGCACTATTGTATATTATTGAGAAAAAATACACTTTGAATACTCTGTTGTAGCCGAATTTTAATTATAAATCTCTGTCAGTTATAAATTTCTGCTACCTGACTCTCTTGTGTTCGACTGCACAATAAGTCTATGTTGTTTTGACTTCGAGTCTCCTTTAACCCTTTTCATCCTCATACACTATTGCTTTAAATGAATTTGACTATGATAGTTCAAGGGTGGTTTCCAGAATAGCTTGGCGCCTGAGGCGCAAAGCTATTCTGGCACCACCTTTGAACTAAAATGGTTGATCTATATGTTAATATGTAATGTAGCCTTCACAGGACAAGAAGCAAATTAAAAAAAAAATGGTGTCAGGATGTAATGGAATAAAATACTAAGCTTGAACTTTTTGTGTCTGTCATTGCTTGCGTAAAAGGACAAGACATAAGCCCTCAAATCCCTGGAGCGTTGATCTAGTACATGATATAAATGGAGGCCATGTATTCCTGAGGGAGACACATAAATTGCCAGGAACCCCTGCAGCCTTTAGGCGCACAAGAGAATATAATCAGATTGAAGGGTAGATGTGAAAACGATCGTGCGATTGTCGGATGCTTTTAACGACTTCCTCCTTTCGCTTTTGTCTGATGCAAATGGTTGCTTAACCCCTTCTATGCTACTGACGGTGCCGCTCGGTGGAAATGAGGAGTAACTGCGCGTCTTTTCCGCCGAACATATCGTCAGTGGCAGTCAAGAGGTTAATGTCGATTGCAAACGACATTAGCCCTTGACTGACACTGACGATACGATTAATATTTTGAAAGATCAAAAGGTCCAGACCAATAGTCTTTTAACTGATTCAAGGCGCCCGTGCATCAATAGCTGCAAAAGTGTAGTCGACACTTTCGCAGCTATTGATGCAGAGAGCCGTGAATGAGTTAATGGTTGTTGAAAAGTGAGGCCAACGTACTCTACAACTTTTCAATCAATCAGCTGCGTATCCGGAAGAATGAGTAAACTTCAGGAACCATTGCGGCAAAGAACCGCTACCAACACGCAAAGGGTTACAAGAACAACGACAATATAAGTGTATTGTATCAATCTCCTGTGATTACATGCACCAATAAGCTATAAAAAAACAACATTGTATGCCATTATAAATAATTTTGCGCAGACACAGCCATCTGACTGTCATGCAACGCAACCCCGTGGAAGTAAACAAGACAGTTTGTCTGTCGGTAGCGGTTTTTGTCGCGATGATTCCTATAGGATGTCAATGTGTTGTTATTCCTATAGGAATCATCGAGGCTAAAACCATTACCGACACGCAAAGGGTTAAGTCCTTTTTCGTAAATAAAGCAAGATTTTCACGACAATGGACTTGCCGTCTGTTGCCTTCATAGGGCAGTAATAATAATAATAATAATAATAATAATAACAACAAATAATAATAATAATATCGGTCGTTATATTATACCGGTCAATTCTAAGAACCGGCTCAAAGCGCTACGAACTGAACCAAACACTACGTACGCTCTCGTAAAACAATCTCTGTATATCTAAGCAGTAGGAAGAGACGTGTTACGTAGTATAGGTACACGGTAACAGGTCCACAGCAATATTTGATTATCTTGGAGCCAATCAAACGACGCACCATAAGTTTTAAAATTGTTTTGTATTGTTAGAACTGGATGTATCAGGGACCAAAGGAAACAAACAACAACAAAAGGAGAAAAACCAAGAAACAAGGTATGTCTCCCAAATGCATTTCTATTGTGACTTGGCAAAAAGCAGGATGTGGGCCAGAAAGTGAAACCCTCTCCCCCTCCCCCTCCCTTGGGGAATTTTCAAGACCATGTTTTTTTTTCTGGCAGCAGGACACATATCTTTTTGATATCTGCTTGTCTGACATTTGTATTCCTCTGGAATAACGTAAAATACCCCTATTACCAATATTCGCGGTAGCGAACAAATCGCATACGCGTGACATGACAAAATATAGGGTAGTAAGTCAAAGAAAATGTTTCAAATCACTTGAATAACTGATGTATAGTTATGTAACACTGACAATTTACACAGGATAAACTTTTCACACATCTTCCAAAGAAAAAAAAAATGAATGAAAGTCGTATTTAGCGTACATTTGTTTTGGGTTGTATTTCCAAAAGAACACAGAATTCAGCAACAGTTCCTCAGAATTATCTATTTTGTTACATGCGAATTAAGCAGTGAAATGTGTAACTGCGAAGATTAGGAACACGAACAAAAGACAAAAAGCTATACTTAATTATGCCAACATTTCAAATACAAAGACTTTCTTCTTTGAATGTGACTGCAGACGTGTTTCAGTATTATATTCAATCATCATTTGAGACAAACATTTAAAAAGTCGTATGTTTTTAGCAAAATGATGATAACAATGCTACTTGCTGCAACCATCACTGGAACTGAAAGAGAAAAGTCCCGAAATACTCGTTTGCCACTGCAAGATCAGCCTTTCTGTCATCACACATGTCTAGAGAGATCTATAATGTAACTGTCACGATTTACAGCAACAGTGTTCACAGAGTTCATTCATCAGTAAATACAATATCTGTGAGATTCAGCACTTCTAGAACTTCCTCTGAGAGTACCTCTTCGGGGACCCATCCACTCCTTTTCATTATGGCATGTCCAGCAATACATCATCAAGTTCCTGTGGCATGAGGTCACCATCCATCCAACTGAACTTCAAATTACTATCTGTACATTCCCACCTATATGTATTTGGTGAGGGATGGCAATGGGTAGTTTTGTCCACTTGGTTCTATTATGAGACTGTGGTAATTTAATCTATTGATGTGCATCCTGAGGGAATTCCTGCAAGGAGGCAACAGACTCATGTAGACCAATCGTAGCTTATAAGCAACTGTCCCTGGTTGGTGCTGAAGCGTTTCGGAAACTTCTCGTACTTAAGTTTGTTGTTGTCCTTTTGCCTTTTTTCCTGTAAGATATTCGTGAAGTTTGTTTTTTTTTATATCATAAATCAAGAAGGCTTCGCAGTTTCTTGAAATCTTTGTGGAGCTTCCTTTTAGCACGTGAACGGAAGTGGAACCTCTTCTAGCTCTCTCAACATTCTTCATCTAAGGGGGTGGTAGGAATCTGCTACAAAGTCTACTCAAGGTCCCTTTGGAAGCTGTTCAAGCAGGCCGTCAGTTTCAGCAAGTTTCTTACGTGTGCTTGGGAGGGCTATGTTTGACGGACAAAGCATGCCATCAATGATGTTGTTTTTGACTGGGTCTCTCTGCCGTCTGAAGATATCCTTCCAGATAGTGTAAACGCTTGGACACGTCATTCGTTGCGGGTGCTCCATCTCCCGCAGTAAGTGTCCAGGGTACTGGACCTAGGTGGAAACTGAGTACTCTCTCCAGACTGATGTGATGGTTGACTGCAAGTAGAACACGCTGACCAAAGACATTTCTCATCGCCCTGACATGTTTCAATTTCTTTAACTTTTCTGTGGCTGCAGCCGTCTTGACAGATTTGTCTTGAGGTTCAGTGTCTTCAATGTAGCATTGAAGCTTTTTGTCAATCGATCGTTTCTGTATGAAGGTGCCCATAGCTCCCTCTCCAACGTCATTTGCGTGTAGATATTATGTCATGTGGTGCTGGTACACCTAAGGACAGGCAGTACAAGGCGTCCTTGTTCTCAACTTCAAATGGGTAAATGAAGTTGCCAATAGCCTGGATGACTCTCTAAGTGTCCTCCTCATTTTATGCAACATTTGAAGATCTGAGGACCTTGTACGAACTGCTGTCTCGGCTGTCCATGTCCGTCCCTGCTAAGGCCGCCTGTTGATAGATGTCTCTGGCATGCCTTCTGGCGCACGATCTGTGGTAGGCTGCATAATTTCTGCTGAATCCAGCTATGCCACCGTTGTGTTTGCATGGCGCAAATGGTGATGTCCACGGCGCTTCTTGAGGGGACGTTCCAACTGTTGACACTGAGTCCATTTTGTCACAAACGTTCTCCCGCACTGGGGTAACTTTTCCCATATATATGTACTGTTTTATTTTTTTATTTGATTATTTTCATATTAAGCACACCCCCACAGTGGAATATTTCTCGAACTTGGGATTACCACATTAATATGATGATAATGCTATTTATTAGGGGAGCCCGTAACGTGGGACCGTTCGCAAAACACCGTTCTCGGTAGTACCTACACAATAACATGCACCACGGCCACATCCAGAGGATGATTCCCGGCAGACAACTAGAATCCGATAGCATAGAGATCTAGGATGACAGAAATGGCTACCTCATAAATTCCCTCGGGTCGGTGGGTGGGGGGATAGGCGGGCCCACGCCGGACTGTTTACTAAATCACGACAGATTAATTTCCTCCAGTAGGCTAAACATGTGTATAGACTGAAACACAGACGGTCTCATTCCTGTGAGAAATAACGTTTGAAGTGCTGGATCTTGATTTCCGAGTGCAGGCGGCTTATAGATCCTCATGGCCTCTTTTTGTAGGCCTCAGGGCTCGTGAGGATCTATTCCCTTTGCAGAGCTCTGTATTTGTTATGACGCAGTTTAGCATCAGTCATTTATCCACGGTAACTCCGATGCCTTATTCCTGCATTGTGTAACACTGATGAAAATGGTTCAATCAAGAGCAGAAAAGAAAAAGCCAGCAAGAGGCAAAGATCCGGCAGGGGCTCATGAGGATTTATGCCTCTTGCAAATGCTGCAGCGGACCATAAGGCTCTGTGTCTATCACAGAGAGAAAATTATTGTCTACCGTCTGATTCTGCAGGGAAGTACCCGCACTTTGGCTATGTCCACACACATCTGATTAGCTTGACCAGGAAAATGCTGTTCCCATTATCGCTGGTTGCCCTGTGATAGACAAAGGTAGTCAACCCTTTTAGCCCCAACGCCATAAAGCTTGGGATGGATCGACCATGATAATTCAAGGGTAGTGCCAGATGAGCTTGGCGCATAAAGGCGCCAAGCTCATCTGACACTACCCTTGAATTATCATGGTCAATCCATCTCCTGCAACTGGAACGAAGTCTTCACGCGACACCGTTGAAATAGGAAATGCGGCAATGTGGGTTAAATGGGTTGTCAGTTTTTGAGAAAAGCGAGATTTACAGGATGATGCTATAAAAATCTCGCTTTTCACAGAAATGAACTTTTGACTTCAGAGGGCTGAAATGCAGAGGCGTATACATGTATTGACCACAGTCTGCATCGGATCCTCATTCGGAGGGGTCAATATGCCTATGAACGGGCCAGCGAGATGCATAGATTCACATGAGCCTTCGCATTCTGCAAAGGCTCATGTGAATCTATGCACCTCGCGGCTTTATAGCATTGATTGCATTTGATTGTGTTGATAGGCGATGGTAGTGTTTTTTCTTTCTTTTCTTCTGATTTGTTCCTTTAGATGGTATTAATTTGTTTTTGTCTTCTTTGTTTGGCAGAGTGATAATGAAAAGTATTGATTTTTCCCGCTGTATCAAATTATGGTCAAAGCACTCACACACAAACGCGCTCGTACTCACTCACGCACGCGCGCACGCACGCACATACACACACACAAACACACTTCTCCTACTGAGGACAAGGAGAACAACTCCACTCGCAGGTACCGCTCTCTGCCTGAGGGAAGTCCCTTGGCCAGGGGAAACAACTCTGGCTGCAAGCACAATGCAGCAGACGAGAAGACAGACAGTTCGAGAGCATTAATGGAGTTTCAGGCAAGCCTCCCAATTCAAGCGGCAGACCTATTTGGCATGCAGTATTAGATTCAGAAGCTGATGACGATCGCGTGAGGATATTAACCTTTATCATTCGGAATACACAAGTGTGTAAAATAAGTTTGACTAAAATAGCCTCTAAGCGCCAAGCTATTCTGGCACCACCCTTGAACTAAAGCCATTGGTGTATATCCTTACCTGTAACTATTATAATGTAGCTTGCATAATTAATTATGGCAGTGTACACATTTGAAGCTTTGGTATGGGTCAAGGTGAAAGCACCTCGGAGACGTACTGTGATTTCAAGTCCACGAAAAGCTTAAGCAACGACTTCAGCCCTTCACTAGACACATTGCCCACCCTGCCCAATCTCTCCTAACATTACCTATTACATTGTATAGTACGTAAGGGAGGAGTCCCTATTATGAAACAGTGCCTATTATGAAACACCTTGCTCCCGGCGAAACGGGATAACTTATCCAAATTCTGCCTGTGCAGTAATATAGAGCTACTTCAGTGAGCCTTATTTCCGGTACAAGAATGTCAGGCGTGATAAAAACGAAAACACGCCGAGAAAATGTTATTTTTGACCCTTCTGCTTTTATTTTTCGTTATTTTGAAACACCTATCAGCATTCAGTTTTGTGATTAAAAAAAAAAAAAGAAGCCACTCTTGTCATGAAGAGCAATCTTCAGACATCAGATAACCAGCGGCATTTTGTTTAGTTCTCTTTTTGTTGTTTTGGAGGCACGCATTCTTCTGAAAAGGTATCATTTTTCTATTATGAAACACAAATAGCGCCTAATATGAAACGTGTTTCACATTTAAAACAGTGTTTCATATAAGGAGTAATGTTTGTCTAGCGTATATCGGAAACCATCCAGCCAGTTTGTTCTAAATTTCAGATGTTGACACTTTTTCTCAATACAGAGTATCCTACACCAGGATTATATCACTTTCGTCAAGGTCAAGGTCACAACGGCTACATGTACTATGTATGCCATTGTCCAGACAATGTTACTGTAAACACCGAAACGATGTGATCTAAATGGCAAATTGTGATATTTTGTGACGACACAGAGTGTTGCACACCCAGAATCTATGCACTGCCTTTAAGGCCAAGGTCACAACAGCCATATTTGTTTTGTGCAGAATTGCGTGCTAGGCAATATCTCAATAACCATTGGACCTATTCAATCCAAATGTTAGATAATAGTATTTTACCATATCACACGATCAATCGTAACTGCGCCTCTACCTCAAGGTCAAGGTCATAGTTGCCATATTTGTCTTGCAGATTATTGAGTAGAGAATACCTCTAAAACCGCTGTACTGATTTGCTCTGAATTTTTAGGAAATGATGCCTTACCCTCATATGTGATGTCTATAACAAAGACCTGAAAGGTGACGGTCACAGAGGCCATATTTGTGTGAGCCTTTTTGCAGGCAATATCTCTGAAACCACAGGCCCGATTTTTTCCCCAAATTTTGCTTGATGATATTTTCACTTAACCCCTTCACAGCCGAGAAACTCGCAATAGGATAAATATGCAAGACACATAGATCCTCATGAGCCTCGCGCGATCGCGGGTGCGGGGGCTCATGGCGATTTTGGCTCTTGCCAAACTGACATCTATTTATTTGACGGTTGGAGTTCCTTGGAACTGAATTAAGAAAGATTTCAGAGCAATATTTGCGTCCAGTGGTAGTGAAGAGAATAAAACAGATATGTCAAAAACCAGGTTTATGTCGCCACATCACTTCAAGATGACGCGCACAGTTGTTTGGAATGCTTTCATGCAGACGGAATGGCGCATTACTGTCTGCGGGGAGGGGGTGGGGCTAAATAGTTGTTCCAAGAGCAAAACTTGTTGGCTTAGGTGTGACAGCAAATGTGAAACAATATAAAGTAAAACCAATCTTACATGCATCTGCTCTTCAACCGTCGTGTGTGTGTGTGCGTGCGGTTTGTATAAGGCAATTTCTTAGGGACTATAACATTCACAGGCTTTAAACTCGACACAACTGTAGTTGACAAGAACAACTTTACCTACATATTTCACCTGTAGAAAAGGTCAAAGTCATCATAGGTCGATGTGTTTGTAAATATTAGTAATTTTTCGCACACACATTTTTTTATAAGTTAATTTTGGGCGCAAAAGTTTGAAAGTACCTAAGTATGCATTTTATATAATAATATATATATATTATATATATTTATATATTTTTATATAATAAATGAAAAGGAAAGGGGAGACTAATATTTTAGGAAGGTTACATAGTAAAGTAGGTAAGAGCACTGTCAGGGGAGAGAAGTGTGCACGATCGACCAGTGATCATAGATCTACTGTGGCCAAAGCACAAAAAAGAGATGGGAAAGAGGGGGTGAGCCCAAAACTCCGTGCAAAACTCTTTCCTTATGATTGCCCGTGACGTCGTGCATACAACGGGATATTTCTCACAAGACAAACCGCCGACAAGACCGTACCATACAAAAACCCTGTGTGAACTCTATGCATGGGCATAGAGCTTCATCACAGGTGCCTAATATGAAACAATGTGTCACTTTTTTCAAACTGAAACTGCTTCTGCATCGATTCGATGTTTTTAAATTTGGCTTTGTCCTAAGATGCATCAATATAGTCTCTATCAAACCCTGGTTTCGGATTGATTCTACCTTTCTTTGGACGGTCGCGCGAGACGTTTTTGCAGTTTTTCATACATGGATCTCCTTCCCTACATGTGCATTCGTATTGTTGTGCTTTGACGATATAGTCTATATTGTCAACCAAGTGCGTGTTTTAAGGGTTACAAACAGCCACAGATTTGGAAAGGCCAACCATTCTTGCACCGAACAGTCGAACTGAGATCGACCTGTGCTTGTGTGGTTTGATCATACACCGTCACACAATATGCAGCTTCACCCAATAATATTTGTTTTTCAAAATACTTTTACGATCATTATTACTGCTAACAAAAAACACATGCAGGAGCTCAAATGACATTTTCTTGGTATTACCATCGTTAGTATTACCATCGTTCGGATAATGCTTTCTGCACCAATTGAACATCCAAGCTCTGCATTTTCAGACAGCCTGTTCTAAATGACTGTAGCAGGCATTTCTAATTTTGTGGGCATGCTCATAATACTTATATTTATCTTGAAACTGTACTGGAATGTCATATTCCATTATAATTCCTTAATTTACATCGCCGATTCATGAAATAATTGTAAAATCAGCATGTGGATACACGCCCGTGCTAGCTTTCCCATAAATAATGTAATAGCGAGCCAATAAATTTAGCCAGCCTAGGCCACCAGGGACGCCAAAATAATGGAAAGGTATTCTATACTTCCTTTGCAAAAATACGTGACGTTATGCGATGACGCACTATTAAAACAATAATCGAAAACGTCACTAACAATGTTCTGTTGCATTATATCAAAAACAATCCTGAAGGGAAATTCTGTCCCTTGTGCTGTTCGTAACCCTTCAAGCACGTGCTTGGTTTTAAGGATGCAGGCAAGAAGGACTATTTTGTCAAAACACAAGAATGCTAATATTCCTACATTCTTTAACTCATTCTACCCCATCACCGAAAACCCCAAATTTTGCCGTTGTCCTCTGAAGACTGCATTAGCAGTGCAGGACACAGATCGACCATGATAGTTCAAGGGTGATGCCAGAATAGCTTGGCGCCCATAGGCGCCAAGCTATTCTGGCATCACCCTTGAACTATCATGGTCGAACCTTATCTTGCTGTGGTGTGTCTGGGGTAGAATGAGTTAAACGGTAATAACGAGTGTTGGGAGAGCTTGGGCGGGGTAGGCACTGTGTTTATTAATAGGCTGGCTCTCTAAGGAACTTAAAGAAGTCATTCCTAAAGCTTTTTCACGGATTTGAAATTACAGTGCGTCTAAGTGCTATCACCTTCACGCGGTTGATGAGAAGGCATAGATGCTCATGTGCCCCTGCAAACGACATAGATTCGCATGAGCCCCTGCGTCCGCTTGGGTCCCTGTGCTGAGCGACTGGCAGACGTCGGTGCATTAAGGTAATGCTCTTTTCCCCCGCCGTTTCAGTGTCAGTCTCCAGGGGCAGTCAGGGTGTCAGCAGTGTGTCTCGTATGACAAAATCTGGCTATTCATGTTGTTAGGTCGTGGGAGTCTCCCTGCAATTTGATGGATTGAACGTCCCACGTAAGTGTGTGTGTGTGTTTGTGTGTGTTTGTGTGTGCGCGCGTGTGCGCGCGTGTGTGCGTGTGTGCGTGTGTGTGTGTGTGTGTGTGTGTGTGTGTGTGTGTGGGGCGGGGGGGGGGGGGGGGGGGGCTGGGGTGGCGGAGGGGGGGGGGGGGGTTGTAGGTGGTTGTTGAAGCAGACGTGTCTTCAAGTTCATCTGCCGGTCTGTGTCCAATGCCCAATGGGGGTGGGGGGTTGGGGGTTGGGGGGTGGGGGGGGTTGGGTGGGGGGGGGGAGGAAGGGTGAGGGGGGAGTGGGGGGCGGTGTGGGGCTGTGGGTTGGGGGGGGGGGGAGGGGGGGGGTGGCGGTGGGCTGGGTGGGGGGTGGGGGGGTTGTAGGTGGTTGTGGAAGCAGACGTGTGATGTTAAAATGACTTCATCTGCCTGTCTGTGCCCAACGCGCAAAAGACCGATGTCCTTTGCGCACTGGGTTTGCGTTATAAGTGTTATGTTGTCTCTCCCTCTCTCAGCACCATGCTCTTAGCGATAACAATTAATATTGCTCATTACGGGGCGTCTTGAGGGCATGCTTGATAATGAACAATATTTATCTTAACCCCTTGTGCCCCAGGGACGAAATGCCCACATTTTGGAGTTATCCTCTGAGGACTGCATTACAACTCAGGAGACAGATCGACCATGCTAGTTCAAGGGTGGTGGCAGAATAGCTTGGCGCCTATAGGCGCCAAGCTATTCTGCCACCACCCTTGAACTAGCATGGTCGAGCCATATCTTGCTGTGGTGTGTCGCGAGCAGAATGAGTTAACCCCTTGTTTTGACCGTTTCATACCCCGTAAAGACTTGTACGACATTGTAGCGTGAAAAATATTCTTAATATGTATTCACATCTTGTCTTAGATCCTTTCTTTTGGTCTGGCTAGCCAGACTAAATTTTAACCTTTCCCGCCTTGAGATGGCTTTAGTCGCCAGCTCGGCGTTAAACTCAAATAACTAACTAAACAATTGATTCCAACCAACTGCAAGAGGCATAGATCCTCATGTGCTCCCAAAGTTGCGGGCATTATATAGATTATACATCGTGCGGAAACAACTTTATATCTGTGTTATGTTGTCGGCTGTATTTGATGTTGCATTCACAAAGATTTCAAAAAACAATCTGCGCAGTGAACGGGTTAAAATCAAAGCTTTAATAGTTAGTTTTGAATCACCTCATACTAATACTGTTAGTGCCTCAGCTTGAATTTCACCGTTGTGCCGCTAGCAAATGCCATCAAGCCAAAAGCCATTTTTTCGGCATCTTCTGAAAATGCATCACATTAACAGATTTCGCGGAACGTCAAAGACACAAAGAAAAGAGTGTTGCCGACAAATACAGACAAGCGCAGAGCTCTTTCACAGCGGTGCGCAAAAGGCTATCGGGCAGAGGTCGGCCGCAGTGGGCCCGCGCGCGGGCCCACTGCGGCCGACCTCTGACCGATAGCCTTTTGCGCACCGGGGCAAAGCTCTTTGCTGGTTTCTTGGCAGCAATCTGTCGGTCACAGTTTCTTTGCACGCGCGCGCTCGTGCATCTAATATTACCGTTTAGAGAACATTGCCTCGCATAACCTGATCCATTCCAGTCTGCAAGAGGCATAGATTCTCATGAGCCCCTGCATGCAGGGGCTCATGAGAATCTAAGCCTCTTGCTGGTGCACAGCTACCTCTTTTTATGCGCTCAGATTGTGACATCATCTGGGTTGTATGTCCACAAACTGTCGAAGAAGTTTGTCGCGTGAATGGCAGACTTGCTTCAGATTCGTGAGGGGCCCCATGCGAATCTTTGTCTCTTGCTGGTAATGTAGTCAACGGACATGTGCTCCTGTTACTCATCGGGAGGAAGGGTTTGAGGTTTTCCACTGTAACTACTCTTGAAAGGCACAGGGGCTTGACGATAATTTGTTTTGCGAGTGGTCTTTTGAAGACCACGCGGATGCGCTTGAACTATCATGGTCCATCTATCTCCTGAGCTGAAGTCCAGGAGAGTGACTGTCCATGATAGCTTAAAGATACAAATATCTTGTAAAAAATGTGAGAACTGAACATGATTATGCGCATTGAAGTGTTCAGTCTCGTGAAGACAATAAGACAATAAGTCCATTTTCATGAAAAGCAGTATTTCCACTGTAATACAATAGAAATTTAGCTTTTCACATAAGTGGATTTACCGTCTTTACGACTCCACGGTAAGCCCATGTTTGCGAAAAGCAAGATGTCAATCGCAATACAGTGAAACCACCGATTTTCGCATGAATGAGCTGTTTTTTGAGAGCGCGAGGTGAGACATCTTTCATGGAATATTCAGTCAAGCGCTTGTGTTAAAGATCAGCCCAGCAATACGTCAATTTTCTTGTCCGGAATTCCACATCGGAATGCTCAGACACGCGCTAAGGGCAGACTCAACTTCGAGACCTCGACGGGCGCTCGGTTAAGGTAGGTGGCTTTTAGTACGTGTGGGTGCAAGTGATAAGGTGTTGTTTGCTTGTTTTTGTGGACAAAGACGATCTAGCGATTAGGAAAGACAATATCCCCAACACTCCTGACCTTACCGCTACACCCCCCCCACTCCCCCCCCCAAAAAAAAAAAAAAAAGAAAGAAAGAAAGAAAGAAAGAAAAGAAATCCAAACAAACAACGGAGTAAGGACAGTTGCGCAGATGCTTTTTCCCTTTTCTTTCTTTCTAAAATATAATGTATCCTGACGAGCAAAAGAAATGCGACATCTTTCGAGTCATCGGAAACACTACAGTGTTTCCGATGACTCGAATGATGTCGCATTTCTTTTGTTCGTCAGTACATAAGACGCATAACGATTATTTTTGTGGCTAACGTATTTTTAACGCAGTAAGTGAAATAGTAATATAATAGTTGTGTGTCTTATGCGAAGCAATATTTAGTGAAGTCATATTACATGTGTTGTCATGCTAGCAATACAATTTGCCAAGTGCAGTAAGGTGCGATATTTTTTATTAGCACATCCTCTCTAATATTTAGTGAAGTCATATTACATGTGTTGTCATACTAACAATACAATTTGCCAAGGGCAGTAAGGTGCGATATTTTTTATTAGCACATCCTCTCTAATATTTAGTGAAGTCATATTACATGTGTTGTCATACTAACAATACAATTTGCCAAGGGCAGTAAGGTGCGATATTTTTTATTAGCACATCCTCTCTAATATTTAGTGAAGTCATGCTAACAATTTGCCAAGGGCAGTAAGGTGCGATATTTTTTATTAGCACATCCTCTCTAATATTTAGTGAAGTCATGCTAACAATACAATTTGCCAAGGGCAGTAAGGTGCGATATTTTTACATCCTCTCACTTGTTCGTGTGTTACAAGGACACTTATTATGGTTTGGATCATTTAGCCCTGTCATGGCAAAAGACAGCAAGTCCAATTTTGTGAAAAGCAAGATTTTCACGGTAACACAATGAAAACTCCGATTTTCACAAAAACGAATTTGCTGTGTTTTGTCTTCGCACAGAGCAATTTTGTGAAAAGCGAGATTTTCACAGTCATATAATGAAAACCCCGCTTTTCACAAAAATGGACTTGCCTTCAAAACGAAGCCTTGCGTACTTGCACGTGCTAGTCTGTGATCCTGGGCTTTACCACTAAACGCCGAAGGTCCGAATTCACAAGTCAGCACATCTCGAGCGTAATATATCGTTTTCAATTAGCAGCCTAGAACAAGAAAGTTTCGGTGCTAATTTATGTTCGTCGTCAATGCGTATAACATTGGCTCACAAACCAGATAGGTGAGGCTAGCGCTGGCAGAATTGTCAGTACTCAAACCAAGGGGAATCACAGCGCTGGACAGACAACAGTTAGATCCCCTGCCCCCGCCTATCAGGCACCCAATCGCCAGCCCACAGAGAAATAATAAGGTATAGAATAAGACAATCATTTCCATTCCTAATAAGAATGGATCAGGTCTCTTATATAACCCATGTCTTTCTCCGGAACTTAGGAAGTAGGCAGGAGAAACATACATACACAAACATGAAGGTGCGCTACTATATGTGGTCGGGTAAATACCCTGATTTCCCACAGTAGATGCACAGAACATTACACAACAATGTAACGATACAAATTTTGCCTCGAGGTATACATGATACTCACAAACCAGATAGGTGAGGCTAGCGCTGGCAGAATTGTCAGTACTCAAACCAAGGGGAATCACAGCGCTGGACAGACAACAGTTAGATCCCCTGCCCCCGCCTATCAGGCACCCAATCGCCAGCCCACAGAGAAATACGCAGGTATAGAATAAGACAATCATTTCCATTCCTAATAAGAATGGATCAGGTCTCTTATATAACCCATGTCTTTCTCCGGAACTTAGGAAGTAGGCAGGAGAAACATACATACACAAACATGAAGGTGCGCTACTATATGTGGTCGGGTAAATACCCTGATTTCCCACAGTAGATGCACAGAACATTACACAACAATGTAACGATACAAATTTTGCCTCGAGGTATACATGATACTCACAAACCAGATAGGTGAGGCTAGCGCTGGCAGAATTGTCAGTACTCAAACCAAGGGGAATCACAGCGCTGGACAGACAACAGTTAGATCCCCTGCCCCCGCCTATCAGGCACCCAATCGCCAGCCCACAGAGAAATACGCAGGTATAGAATAAGACAATCATTTCCATTCCTAATAAGAATGGATCAGGTCTCTTATATAACCCATGTCTTTCTCCGGAACTTAGGAAGTAGGCAGGAGAAACATACATACACAAACATGAAGGTGCGCTACTATATGTGGTCGGGTAAATACCCTGATTTCCCACAGTAGATGCACAGAACATTACACAACAATGTAACGATACAAATTTTGCCTCGAGGTATACATGATACTCACAAACCAGATAGGTGAGGCTAGCGCTGGCAGAATTGTCAGTACTCAAACCAAGGGGAATCACAGCGCTGGACAGACAACAGTTAGATCTCCTGCCCCCGCCTATCAGGCACCCAATCGCCAGCCCACAGAGAAATACGCAGGTATAGAATAAGACAATCATTTCCATTCCTAATAAGAATGGATCAGGTCTCTTATATAACCCATGTCTTTCTCCGGAACTTAGGAAGTAGGCAGGAGAAACATACATACACAAACATGAAGGTGCGCTACTATATGTGGTCGGGTAAATACCCTGATTTCCCACAGTAGATGCACAGAACATTACACAACAATGTAACGATACAAATTTTGTAACATTTTTATAACATTTTTATAACATTGGGTATCTATCTACTAATGAACTGCAGTGATCTGCAATAGCGTTATTTCCTGAATGACTTTAACAAT